>JAGRRF010012892.1:2812392-2830640 GCA_019097615.1 Morone chrysops | reverse complement strand
TCACTCACTCATACACATTCACACACTGATGCACAGCATCGGGAGCAATTTGGGTTCTAGGATACTGCGACATGTGGCAGAAGGAGCCGGGGGTCGAACCAACAACCTTCCGATTGGTGGACGACCCGCTCTGCCTCTGAGCAACCACCGTATGTATGACACCTCAGATTTATACTAGGTAAAACCGCATCAAACCACATCACAGACACGACAACATAAAGCCGTTGTACACCTTCTCAGCAACAAACAGCAGACAGACAGAGAGTTAGAGACTAATCTGATGAACATGGTGGACAGATATTATTCAAAACGGAGCTAAAAGGAGATTGAGCATTGGACTTTAAAAAAAATAATGAATTTTTAGTGTTTGTGCACAATATGTTAGCTAGCATGAGACCCTGCGATAGCCAAACTAATAACTTGTTGCTGAATTGATGACATCCTCCTGACAATGTTTGCATGGTTATGGTGCAGTGTACAGTATAGAACTTTTTTTTTAATCACCCCAAATGATCCTACACCAGCCCACACTTTATTTACCCGTGCAACAGCAGTTTTACCGTTTTGGTGCTCAGTATGAAAAGTGTAGCTGTTTTGAATATTTTAGAAAATTATATCGGCTGCATTATCATATAATTATTTGCGGCCATGCGAGCCCGTGATTAAAGCTTGGCGAGCCGCCTGAGGCTCACGAGCCGCGCAATGAGTAGGATCACCGCCAGGACGTGTCTGGACCAGCACTATGATTCTGGTGACCCCATGACCTTTGCTCTAGCACCAAAATCAATTCAATATTTCCACTAGCACGCTGAAATAAGAGGCAGATGGGGTAGACATAAACAAATGTCACTACACATTTGTACATTGTTTATAAATCAAATATATTTGCCTCCTGATACCATGTCTGTCAGTTTTCATGCAGATATGAATTTGATGTTACATTAATCATTTTTATTATTAATAATAATACTGCAGTTGTCTTACTTGTACACAGTAATCACCATAACCCCAAAACTCAGCTATTAACTTGGTAAGTACAAAGTTATTATCACTGACAGAAATGATGAGCAAAACTATAAAATTGCAGTAACGAGTAATTGTAAGTCTGTTGTTAGCTGTCATTGTATTTGCATTACTCATTAAAATGTAATTCTGCATTAAATGAAAGGTAATATCTTGCAGTTTTGTCCTGTTCATTATAATGTAGAAATGCATGTACAATACAAAACTCAGTTGTCATCAAGCATGTGTGATTAAAGCGATCTTATTCTTTTTAAAGGTAGTATTGATGTTTTCAGCAAACTGTGGGTTTGATGAAAATCTGAAATCTGAAACAGTTGGACTGCTCCTTGAAAGCGCTGCTTTGGACGGTTTTCATTCTGCTCCCCATGCGTTCCACTGTGCAGCCATAAATGTGTTCATCTTCCTGTGATAGTTTGTATAAGGGTATAGCAAGTTTTATTTGTCTCTGTAGGCAGCCCTGCAGCAGCTACTGGTTTGATGGGAAGCTTCACTCTCAGCCGGCGCAGAGCTGAAGCGGAGGAGCAGGCCGGACCCGCCATTATTTGTTCGTTACAAGCTCAGCTTTAACTCCGATGTTTTCCAGATGTTACAGATGTTATTAACACATTATTGCTGCTGGTAGAGCCCCAACTGTGAAACCAACCATAACAGGCCCAGCCTCAGTACCATCGCTGGAAGCTGAGGAGCTTGACTTGCTGTTGTTTCTTTTGGTTACATGCCACCAGGGCCTCTGAAGGATTTAATTGATTTATTTAGGAAATCTGAGACTGCAGATGATGAGGTTTTTCAGTAGCATGTTGAAGGTGTAGAGACCCTGATATTTTGTGTGAATATTTCTGCAGTGCGACACTAATGTCTGCATAATAACGATATGTAACATTTAATATAAAGCTGCTTCTAGTATGTTTAGAGTCAGCAAATCACTCTTCTGGATGCTGTTGAAGCAGCCTAAACTGTAATGTTATTGTGTGTTGTTGAAGAGATTTTTAACCCTTAAGCCTCACTGATAAAAATAATTACAAGTTACAAAATAACAACATTACAGACAGCGCAAAATGCATGATCAGATTATAAATTATCCTTAAAGGCCAAACATTCCTACGTACAGTATTTAACTCTGCTAGAAAGGTCACTTATACTGTATATACTATACACACTGGATTCTGAGTGGCTGAAGTGTCCATTCTTCCCTCATACAGGACACCTAAGGGTGAAAATAGAAGATGCATATCAATCTCATGTCTGTGTGTTAAGTTGGAGATGGAGTCAGGATGTGGTGAGACTAGCTTAGCATAGAAACCAGAAGCAGGGGCAAACAGCTAGCCCTGCTCTGTCCAAAGTTCATAAATAAACTGAACTACACTGTAAAAAAACAAAACAGTTGAGATGTTTCAGCTGTCAGTTACACTTGAATTGAATTGAAAAAAGGTTTTCCCAACTTTCTTTTATTGAGGAAATGTTCTACTTTAGAGAATATTCAGTGAGCCGTCGTATTAGATAATGAGATATGTTGTGTGAAGGTAAATGAGGGTGACACAACAGGAACTTTCCAACTGAAAGAGGAATCTACTCTGTAAACTTGTAAACTTCATATTATCCAAAAACTTTATTAGAAACTCAAATGTTTATCCTGGAAAACCTTTGAGCTGTGTGGACCGTGTGTGAATATCTAGACCACATCTGTGTTAAGACACATACCTCTGCTTCAAAGTGTTGGACCGAGAAGACAGAGGATGGATCAGTGGACCGACATCGCCACCTCTGGGTCCTGCAGTGGTCTCTCCGTCCTCAGCAGTCCATCACACAGATGATCAGTGCTGCTACTTTCCTGAAAATGGTATCTGCATTTTATATCTGCCTTTAAATGGGTAAGAATGTGTGTACAGAGTAGATGGTATGATAATGGCTGATATTCCAACTGATCGTAATGAGCCCTTTATTTTCTCTGCGGTCTGAGCCATGTATAGAATGTAAAAATGTTATACAGTCCTAATTGTTGCCAGACTAATGTTAGTCTGCAGTAATTCAGTTCCTTCAGGGTCCACAGTGGGCTCATAGGGTAAAGCAGGGCTGGTTCTGTCCCGAGGTCTACTTTCCACTGTCCCACACTCTACAACCATTGGTCCACACTAAAGTTGCGGGGCATTGTTCACATTTCACACTTTCACTGGTTAATGTGCAGTTCTCTGGTTCATTCTTTCACTAATGCAATGTTTGAAGGATTCAGCTCTCAACATTGACATTATCAGTACTCATTATTACTATTTATTCACTTCTGTCTATCATATAGCATACATATACTTCTATTTTCTATGTATATTGTTGTTAGATATTGTAATATAATACATCATTATTATAATGAATAATTAATGTGTACCTTGAGCAACTGTAATGAAACAAATTTTACAATAAAGTATTTCTGATTCTAATAGATTATCCCTTTAGGACAAAAACTAGAAAACAGTAATTTATCTTTTAAAAGCCTACAAAAAACAAATTGTGAAGTTTTTGTCTTGCCGGCAGACAGCTCTTTACAGGCTGAAAGCATTTATATAGACCTAAGCTCTCTCCAAATCCATCAGACTCTTTTGACAAAAAACTCATTTTACCTCACACACTATAGACTATAAACTATAGGGCTGTCTGACGGCAAGGTAAAATGGTGAAAATATTCTAAATATAGGGGGCACTTAAACTGATGTTGATCTTTTTAAGTGGCTAAATACATTTTTCTGCAGCCCCCCTGTCCACGGTAATGCATTACATAGCTTCTGTGCCAACCACCATCTACTGTACAGAGCCGGTAACTCAATGTGTTCTTATGTTGTTATTTATTATGTTACAGTTGATGGTTGGCTTTTGCGCTGTTTTGAGTTGCAACACTTTGCTCTATATTACTTTTGATGGCTAAATAAAGGTTGAATCAAAAAATGAATAGGCAACCTGGAGTTTCTTCGGTTAAAATTGATTCTATATTATATTCAAATTTGACTACTTTTGAAACAAATCAATATTTTTTTCCTCCAACAGAATTTTCGGTGTCATTCATGTTGGTAAGTTTAAGTAATTTATGGGTGCATACTTTCCTAATAATTGGGAAGTTATGTAACGTTAATGAATAAATGTTTATATGTTTATAGAATATATTTAAACAGCTGACTAAATGCATTTACCTTCCATTATAAGGTCTACATTGTACAATGGCAGGACAAACGATAATAAAATACTTGTACAAATGCGTTGTTTCCACTAATGACCAAGTTGAATGGTTGAAAAGCCACTTTTACGAGTGTCCACACAGGAAACTGCCGCCCGTTGTGAATTCTGGGTAATGAAGTATTTCTGCGTTGCACAGTCATGAAGCTAGTTAGCTAGCTTCTGGGGCTCAGAACTGTGAGCAGCCGCTGAGTAGGTGTCTAACCCGGCACAATGATGAATGGAAAGACGGTGATAGTGACCGGCGCTAACAGCGGGATAGGGAGAGCCACAGCAGCGGGCATCGTGAGGCTCCAGGGCCGTGTGATAATGGCCTGCCGGGACATGAGCAGGGCTGAGGAGGCGGCTCGGGAGATCCGACAGGAGACTGGAGCCGACAGTACACAGCTGGTCGTCAAACAGCTGGACCTCGCCTCGCTCGCATCCGTACACACTTTCTGTCGAGACATAATGAAGGTAGCTGCTGCAGGGGGCTTTCTGTTCCACAGCCAAGTTTGCTTTGCAGGCGTCGCTAATAAGTGCCTGCACAAAAAGAACGGCTAGCCAGACGTCATTCAGAAAATGTGCATTTTTATAAATGTGACCGATTATTCTAGAAAGTACCACGCGAAATTCACCTGCTTATTGTATGCTTGGGGAAAAGGGATTTGGCTTATATTCGGCTCCACAAATCTCACACATTTAAGTAAAATTTCAACTTTATAAGCCTTCTGTTCCTCTTTATCAAGTGAACGTGAGATGGAAAGCTAATGTCAAGTAGTTGTATCAGGTTTGAGTAAAATAGGTGCTGCTCAGTGGATTTTATGAATGCCGAATTGAAGAACACACATCCATTTACAACAGTACATTTAAAGCACGTCCTCATTCACAAATAAATCAAGGTTTATGATGTTAATTTCATAGAGGCAGATGAATGGTGCTCTTATAGGACTAACAGTAGGCAACCTGTCATTGTCAACATTGTTTGACAGGTTTCTGAATTCTCTATCCACCCTATGGATAACTTAACATGAGACAGATCATCTGTGAAATAATCAGGCTCCTCTGGCCCGTTGCAGCGCTCTTCATTGTATTTTTAAGAATCCACTGGGCCTGAACGAAAACAGATTATCTGTCTCATGTTCTACTGTCAGGATATAGTGAAAGATTCAGCAAATATGACGTTATTTTTATAGAAGTTACCTACTGCAGCTTAAATCCCTCAAAAACAATTCAGGTAGGGATGAAGTGACCTTACTGTCCTTAGTTTATTCTGTTCAAAAGATATGGGCCCCATGCTGGGTTTGGTTGTCATACTATTGGGGGGAGAAAAAAAATGGAAGCAATCTTCAAACAACCGACCACAACTTAACAACCTATGAGTGCATTTTCTATCCTCATATAACACTATGAAGACATAATACTCAGCTCATCTTTATTTCAGTCACTCACTTTCACAAGTGACAAACTGGGATTTTGGGAATGGGATTATGTGCTAGCGTCTTTTATAGCTCATATTGTTAAAGTAAAAAGACTGTGTCATAATCTCGTCTCCTCTGTGCTGCTGTACAGGAGGAGCCTCGGCTAGATGTGCTGATCAACAACGCCGGCATCTACCAGTGCCCTTACACCAAAACAGAGGACGGCTTCGAGATGCAGTTCGGGGTCAACCACCTGGGCCACTTCCTGCTCACCCACCTGCTCCTGAACCTGCTCAAACGGTCAGCTCCCAGTCGCATAGTGGTGGTCTCCTCCAAACTCTACAAGCGCGGCCTCATCAACTTCGAGGACCTGAACAGCGAGCAGAGCTACGACAGGGCCTTCGCCTACAGCCGCAGCAAGCTGGCCAACCTGCTGTTCACCTGCGAGCTGGCCCGTCGGCTGGAGGGCAGCGGTGTTACCGTGAACGCTCTGACTCCAGGCATAGTGAGGACTAATTTGGGGAGGCATGTTCACGTCCCGGTGTTAGCTAAGCCCCTGTTTAACCTGCTCTCCCGGGGCTTGTTCAAGAGCCCTGAGGAAGGAGCTCAGACGTCGGTGTATTTGGCCTGCAGCCCAGATGTGGACGGCGTGCAGGGCAAGTGCTTTGCAGATTGTCAGCCTCAGGTTCTGCTGGACAAGGCCACAGACCAGGAAGTGGCCAGCAAACTGTGGGACATTAGTGAAGTCATGGTGGGCATAACCACATGAGATCTAGAATGAATTCATCCAAAACAGGCTTATCATTACAGAGGCAAATGAACTGTCTGAAGTAATGAAAAAGTTCAGATACTTAGTATCTGTACACAGAGAGTGTTGGCATTAGTTCCAAAGCACAATGGTGTCACAAAAAAGGTTTTTCTTCAGATACAGATGCTTCATCCTCAATCAAGTGCTTCACAAAACAGTAGGAGTACAGCATAATAGAATAGTTTGTATCTACAGTGTGTTACCTGCAATGGACCGATGGCGGTCCACACACAACAAAGTTGGAGCATACAGGGATCCCCGCCACAGAAGCAGAGCAAAGTACTGCTGTGGACGAGGGCTGCAGAACAATGTACTTTAGCCACCGAAAGAAACTCTATCAGTTTTAGCGTATGCTTCATACATTAAGGATATTTTCACTGCTTTACCTGATGATGGAAGTAGGCAAATGAAGTGTTTCTATCAATCTTTGGTCTCTCTAAAGCCACCAGACTCCATTGGGAAAAAAGAAAAAAAAAAGTGATTTAGCTGAACTCTGGATTTTCTGGCCTGCCACTATAAGGCTTCAGTTTCCTGTTAGAAAGGTAAAGCAGTGACAATATTCTAAATATAGTGTACTTTTAAAATTATTTAGATTTTTTTATGGGGCTAAAATATGTTTTCCTGCGGTCCCTGTCCACAGCAGTACATAGCTGAGCTTCTGCACTGGTACTCATGTCTGCTTCTTCAAACTGTGGAGGCTTACCACCGTATACTGCAGGCCATGCACTGACTATGTATAAGTAGCTCATACAACCCCACTTTAAAATAGCAGAACTAAGCTGAAGTGTGGTTTCCTGCAGCCACTGGTTACTGGTGCGGCTGCCATGGTATTAGCTTAAAGCAGTCACATTATGGCTGCAGGTCAGAGCACGGAGCTGACAGAAACATCTGGGAACATCTTCATCTTTACTTGCGTGATCATCAGTCATGCATCTGCGTTCAGTCAGCGCTGCCATCTTTGTATTTTCCAATTGTAAAGACGACTGACAGAGTGCCCCACTCCCTCTATGTTAGAACTGTCTCTGATTTAGGTAAGGGTTGGGTCTTTTTTTCATTACTTTGCTTCGAGTTACATAAATATGTTTTTTGACAAAAACCTGTTTTCATTTAAAGGGCCTGAAAGCACATTTTCTAAATCAGCTTCTTCCAGTGAGTGGCAGGCTCATATAGGAGCACACTACTTCCTGCCAAAGTGTTTTTTTTTTCTTTCTGCTCTTTTCCCCAGTTTGTAGTGGGCGGAGCTTAGTTGGAAAGTGTGACGTAACATATTTCCATGACTTAGTTAAAAGTAAAAAAAATGTCATGACGTTTGATATCAAATGCAAAATGCTGTCTGAACCATTTGACAGTATATATAATGGGTAGAGCTTCCGGGTCTGAAAAGTGAAGCCAACCCGGAAGTGTCTGAACCTATATTCTATGTAAATTAATTTGTCCTTTGTAGAGCCCAGCCGATATGGGATATGAGACCAGGACTAATTGTAGAGGGTAAAACTTCACCAATTACCAATATGGCAGCCAAATAAAAACAGACATTTTCTTTGTGGATTGTGCATTTATATGACTCTGCAGAGGCACCCTGAATGCTGCTTTCTTGAACAAATAACTTTATGAAAGAATTGTTCAGTTAAATATTTCTAATCTAGTCATTTCTGAAGCGGCTTCTTCTCTCTTACTCTGTGCTGTGCTTATATATTTAATATAAACTTTGCAGTGACACCAATATATCACCATAAGCATTCATTTCTGCATTATATACCGGGGAAAAATATCGGTTTTCATATTGCCGTTTATTGGATAACATATACCGATACCGATATGTCTGAGAGAGGTCAATAATATCGGCCAAACGATACATCAACAGGGCTGTATTCCTTTACATAGATAACAGTTGAATGTATGTTTTAAATGGAACACTGCCCAGTTAAAATGGAGTATGAAGAGATCTATGGTCATGCCATGAGAGTGAACGTGTAGAACTGCTCTGAAATGATTTAAATAAATGTTGTATCACAGTCAGAACCTCATTGATGTCAATAATACATGCTTTTAAGGTAAGGAAGCAGTGCTGTGATTATCTCGCGTTCCTAGAGTGCAGGAGAAACTACTGTGGCCGTGGAACTCACCAGTGGATAGAGTGTTTGGTTTGTCCGTTCTGGGCTACTGTAGAAACATGGCGGACTCTGTAAGGGAAGGACCTGCTCACTCTATAGATATAAAACATCTCATTGTAAGGTAACAAAAACACAACAATTCCTATTTTCAGGTGATTATACACTAATGAAAACATAGCTATAAATATTATATTCCATTTCTGACAATAGATCCTCCTAAATGCCACCTCACATTGTCTATATGAGAAAAGGAACACAATCTAAAAGCCTTTAAATAACAAGTGTAATAACATTTTGGTCAGGGCTTTAACTGAGAAGATTTTCTCTTGTGTTTCCTTAAATAACCGGGCTGTTTGAGGGGCTCATTCATCAGCACTCAGAGGTAGGTCTGTTATCTCATTGTGCTCTAAGCCTTCATAATCAGCGATGTATAATAGAATAATGCCCAGCGACTTGCTTCATTTACGGACTGCCTCATTTACACACAGGCTCCAAGAGAGGAGGAAAAGGGGGTTTGAAATCAATTTCTTCAGGGGTTAGTTAGGCCTCAGTCAGCCATGCTGGTTGCTCTGAGAGTGGTCATTAGCCAGGAATGTTTTCTCTCCAGGTCACCCACAGATAGAGCACTTCTCCCTACATGAAGTGGTAGTGAGACCCCCAGGATTCATAATGACTTTCCCACCTGTACTCTTCATTAGGACATTTTCTGGATCATTTATAGAGAGCTGGAAAACAAGGTAGAAACACAGCGGCAGCCGCTTTATCAAATCCATCTCACACAAAATGCTCCTGGGGCGTTTCAATGGCAGCTCCATTCTATTTGTTTTACAAATAACTCCAATTAGCGCAATTACAGAGTTTAATGTCCTTAATCGGCGCAGTGATATTGATAGGCAATGCTAATATAGATGTGAGGGCCTCGCATAGGCTGCCCCAAAGGTCCAACACATAATGGTTCAATTAAAAGTGCATTAAATCTGTCTTTTCCTCAGCTTCTGTTGGACTGACTGCAGGTCTCTAGAATAATAAACTACACTGAAATAAGCAAAAAATGTTAAGCACCACACACTATTTTATAAGTTACACTGTTCTCCTTACACATTGACATACTGAGCTGTCATACTGGCTGTTTCAATGTGGTTTATAGCCACACCAACTGTTGTAGCTCGAGAGACAATGTCAGTCAGTCGTCCACCGATTTGGTATGCACTGAAATATCTCAACAACTAGTGGATGGACATAACATTTCCAGAATTTTTTAACATACTAGCTTTTTTACGCATTATAAAAGATCAGAGCTGGACATAGCACATTTGGTCCCCTAGATTTAAAAAATAGTTCAACAGTAAAATTTCTGCACATTTATTTGTTATTAACAGGAGCAGGAAATCAAAAATGTGTGCTCCATTATCATTAAATAATAAGTAGTTAATTCATAAAAACAGCATTTTTTTAAATAATCAATATATAACATGTTAAATAAAAGATTGTTATTAATAATAAGTACAAAATCACTTTGTCTCAAGAACTATCTACACTCCACTCCCTATCATCACACCTGACTTCAAGGTCACTTATAGTTTCTTACTTTTGAAAAGAGTAATGAGTAATACATTAAATGTTTGCGTAATTAGCCCAAAACTGCTATCTTACCATCATGTTTAAGCTTTTAACCAGTCATGGATGCGTGTGAGCGCAACATGCATGATGTGAATTGTAGCAGGCTGCTAGTGAAACAAAATATAAACAAAAACAAAAATATTACAGGATGCGAAAGTTCTTTTAAATTAAATTTCAGCAATGTCAAACTTTAAATATTTTCATTTGAAATGATGTAGGATTTGGTATATGTTATCCACTACAGGCAGCTTACCAGTGGTATACGTACCATAGTTTGAGAACCCCCAACTGGGTGGCACCCTAGCTCCCGCCTATGATGCCAATAGCTCATTTAAATAAACATAAAATAGGTATTCCATTTGGAGTCTTATCAGTGGAGGTTTTGTTACTAAAGCCTTGCTTGTTTTTGCAGGTTAACATCCAGCAAAATGTCTGCCGTTTGGGGAAAGAAATCACTTTGCAAAGCATTCACTGTGGTAATAATACCCACCCAGAGACCCAGCACACGAGGCTGCTCCACAGCCTACTGCTTTCCAGTGGCTGGCCTTACATCACAGCTGATGTTAGACATGATGGTGCAACCTAGGTCACAACAGTCTACAGCAACACAATTAGAGAGGGTGATGAAAATCTTGAAAGAATGTGTGAGAAGGTTATAGTTTTACATATCAAGATGTTAGTGTTGATAGTTTCATGCCAGAACGCCCAGCTATCCCCCAGATACAGCTCCAGCAGTACAGACCTCCAGAGAGTAGCTGTTAAGATGTAAGGAGCCACAGTTGAATATTATACATTAAATAATGTGTACAGTTTAAATGTAGTCTCAGGAACAGAGTCAGACCAGCGTTATGCTCACTCCTAATCAGTTTTACTATTAATTTAATCTCGCCATGTACGCTTAAAGCATCAAACAATAACACTATTGTCCTCAAAGTGCTGCTGATAGCAGGCCTGTTAGGTTTGCTAACATTAGCGGCAAAGTCTGTTAAACAAGTAGTAGGAAAGCATGTTAAACTGACTAAGGTTCACCGGACTGGTGGTGAAAGTGAATGAAGGGCTGCTGGCAGGTGTGAGATGTTTCTGTCATGAACAGTTATGACAACTAATCCACAGATGTAGAGGACATTTGCCAGTTTTGAAACACCAATATTACTGTCATCCATTACCACAATTGCAATGGTTCCCAGAAACCCTTCACACCAAATTCATAGGTGAGGCTGGGCCAAATAACATCCAGCACCCAGACAATAAAAACTGGCACTCCACAGGGATGTTTACTCTCCCCATTGTTCTTCTCTCTCTACACCAACAACTGCACCTCAGGAGAATGGTCTATTAGGCTCCTGAAGATTTCAGACGACAGCAATAATCAGCTTCATCCTGGACAGGGATGAGTCTGCATACAGATGGAAGGTTAAACAGCTGGCCTTCTGGTGCGGTCAGAACAACCGGGCTACATGATCCAGTCTCTTATCTGCACATCCATCCCTGTTAGGATCTGCCATCAAACAGGAAAGAAACAGACTACAACAGACAGTCAATACAGCAGAGAAAAATCAGGATGTTTATATGTCCAGAGTCAGGAAACCGACATTCTCCCCTCTGATAGGTGCTACAGAACATTGTACGCCAAAACAACCAAACATAAGGACAGGTTAGTTTCACAGAACATCACTCTGATAAACAGTTAAATCATACAGACCACTGGTTCTAAAACTATGGTACATGTACCGCTGGTGGTATGCAAACTACCTCTAGTGGTAAACAGAGGAATCTCTGAAATATATTATTTTAATGAAATTAATTAATTTAAAACATTATTATAAGGGTGTGAAGATTTAATTATACTGATACATTTACTGATTACTGATACAAGTCGAACGGTTTTAATGTTATATTTGCAGCTGCATCGGTACACAGACCCCTGGATCGATCTAAATGTACCACGAACAGGTCAATGGTCCGATTGTAAAGTTATCAATCAGTTGACTGAAGCTGCTAACAGAGTCTAAACTCTCTTCACTCTCTTACTCGAAAGGTAAAAGGTCAACGTGAGGGTCTCACAACAAGAGCGATGAGAGTAACGCTAGTGTAACCGTGGCTCGCAATGTTGGTACATAAACAAACATGCCCAATAATACCGACAGGATTTTCAGTGGAACTAATAAAAACAATTACATGTAATTCTGAAATAATACATTTGTCTTCCCTTTTTCATGCCATAAAGAAAACAAATACTTGGCATTCCCTGCTTTTTAATAAAATCCATGTATTTAAAGGTAAGCAATGTCACTTTTATAGAACTGGCTTATTTTAATTTATTGTATTGTTCCATTATAAAATACATCCCTGAATCCTATCATAGCCCATGTATTTGGATATGTATCGTCTTAGCAGGGCGAGACACACACCCCTAATTATTATACTTTAAAAATAGTACAAAATTTAAACTATTTTTTGTCTTAGGGGGCTTTGCAATCTGTTTCATTCCTTAGATCCTCAATTTGCATTGGAAAAACTCCTACAAAGGTTCAGAAAGAGGAGAAAAGGCAGAATTACCACCCTTGAACAAGTCCCTGAACCCCAACTGCTCGGATGTGCTACAGTTGTCACAGGGCTCCTCATAATGAAGAATACAAATAGTGGGGTTTTTCTCCATCTATTACACTATAGGTGCTACGGATGACTTCATGGCCAGTATGGAGAAGAGGAATGATTACAACGATAAATAACTCTCTCCACTTACATATCACAGAAGACAAACATGAAAAAAATCCAAACCTATTCTTTAAATTCTCAGCTTTTCAGTTGCTACACTGTGGACTTTTTCATTGAGTGATTTAAGCACTAACAGGTCTTGACTCTGACATCTTCTACTTTCACCAGGAACAAAGTGCCAATTCTTTATCTGCGTCTTTCATCTTTCCAAACTCTGGCTGGAGCAGCACCAGGCCAATGGCAGGCTGAAGGAAAACAGCCTGAGTATTTAGTTTGGCCCAACTCTCTGCACATCCAAATGTGTTCTGTGCTGCTGTAGTGCTGCCTCAGACCACCATACTGAACTTTTCAACTTTCCCCCGAAGTCTAAGAAATTATTGCAAGCTTTATTGCAAAATAATTACAAAGCTTTGATTTGAAGCAACGTAGTTGATGAGTGATAAAGTACATATTTGGATTTGCACATAAAAACATTAATTCTTTTATTTAATGACACAAAATGGGTGAAACAAGATATTGGACAGCAGACATAACAGCCCACATTGGGTAACTTGTCAAGGTTGACACGCCATGGCAAAACATGCATTGAGGACATACGGTGACAGCAATAAGTTAGGATCAACACACACACCGCAGCAGTGTTATCATCCATTATCAGCAGTTCACTGCAATTAACAAAGGCCACGTCCAGTGGCGGCTGTTTGAGGGGCACAGGAAAATGGGCACCAGCCCCCCATGTGCACCAGTCATCAGTGAATACAATTTCTACCATATGTGGGTTTTAAACTTTAGGACATAAACCCCTGCTTGTTGCTATATGCCAAAGTTTACATAAAAATGCAATGAACATGACTTCAGTGTCCTAAATTGTATCTAACCGCCCTCCAATATCCACTATATGCCAAATCAAAATTAATTAAAACCAAACTGATGATAAAAACAAACACTTGAACGTACATCAATAAGAACTACTTACAATGACAGGAAAAATTTGTTTGACATGTACTTTGAGTTTTTTAGTTTGGCCCATCTGCTAACATGGAGGCAGTGGGCTGTATGACCTATACTGCATTCAGCCACCAGGGAGCAATTTAGATGTATTGGCTTCACTATTGGCAAGCTGTCATGTTGTCCATCCTTATGTATGTCGATGTTCTGAATACCGTACTTCAATGGTTTACTCTTAACTGGTGGGTTGGCCAAATGGCTGTGATTGGCTGGTTGGCCATTCAATCAATCTAACTTGTCCAACAGTTTATAATGTAATGGGAATTCATTCTCTGAAATACTATTTTGACAGATTTTAGTTTTGCTTCATCTCTGAAAGAAGTGACAGGGATGGAATCATGTTTCTGTGAAAGTGCAGTATTGCAACACCTGTACTGTAGCACCTGCGGGTGCAGCACCCGAGTATAAATGAAAACTTTTGGCTTGGGTTTCAGCACCACTGCCGGGCTGAGATATTCACTATGTTGCTTGTTCCATGACTTTAGCCTGTATACTGATGCAACCCTCCAGAAAACCCTCTGGGCCCATTAGAAGCAGGAACTCAACGTATTCCAAGCATAACTGATCCATATTGCATCCTTGGAAAATGAAACATGAATACTGTATAAAACTGCTGCAGGGCGTAGGGAGACGGTTCAGAGCAGATTAGGCAGGTCTCACTGGTTAATGATGGGCTGCAGTGCACCGAGCGGAGATCCCCATCAGCCTGTGCTCTGACGAATGAAAGGTGAGCGGGAGCGAGTCACTGAGAGGAGAGAGCCCATGAATCATCTGGAAGAGTTTAGTGTAAAGTAGCAGGAAAGGCGGGGGCCCAGGGAGCGCTTGTCTTCAGCCTACCGCTTGGCCAGAGGGATTTGTTTTCTTAAACCAATCCAAACAGTCAAGAGAAGAGAGAGTGGGCCTGCTCCTCACAGTCCCACCGTGGGACTGTCCTTCCCTTTCCCTCCTCTTTCTGTCAAACATACACACATGTTCCCTCACATATATTCTCTCTGTACGGTGCTGTAGTCTAATATAAACACACTCTTTGGCTGTTGTTTATGTTATCACTTCAGCTAACTGTCTTCTTTTCTCAGCCTGTCGGAGGGTGAATGTAGAGTCGAGCATGTTGCATGCTTCCTCGGATACAAGGGCTTGAGCAGAATTAACCAATTAAAGGGTTATGTTGTGGTTTAGGTTACACAGGGTTAAGGTTGAGGTTGGGGCCACACTTAGGGTTAGGCTCTGCCAATCCAGTTACAGCCTGGAAGGAAGTTCTCTTTGAGAGTTCCATGCTAAAAAAATGCTCTGTGAAGTACTTCAGCTTGTACTGAAGTTCACAGCTTTACTGAAACTACAAATCACATCTACCCTCTACTGAGGTGTTAAGAGAAATTAGTATAAAAACAGGTGGTCTAGATCCAGTACCACCATAATACGAATCACTGTCCTGCACTGCCTCCACAAAATCAGATATTTTAAAGGACCAGTGTGTAGGATTTAGTGCCATGTAGTGGTGAAGTTGCAGATGGCATTTAACTGAACACCACTTGCATCTGCATCTGATGACCTGAGAATGTTAACAGGCTGTAGGTGTGTAGGAAATACAAAACTCGTTCTGGGCTATTGTAGACACATGGCAGTTCAACATGGTGGAATCCATAGAAGAGGACCTGGTTGCTATCTGTAGGCTCACCACTAGATGCCACTAAATCCTACATACTACTCCTTTAATCAGTTAAACAAAGTCCCACTGTTTCTAAGTACAGTCTCAAAGAGCGGAGAGCATGCTAGACTCCTAATCTTGCTCGGTTGGATGGCTGGTCTTCAACCCATCTCTGACCTTATCACCAATTCTTGTACCCCGGCCCTCATCCCACCCTGTTCAATGTGCTAAGCACTTAAAGTCCATAATTTCTGTCAGTCACAATAACATTTTACTCACCCAAGCAATGATCTAGGAACACAATGACGGGACAGAGACTGCCCTTGCAAGAAACACAACAGCACCAGTAAGTTGTTAACTGCCTACACATGACACATGTTTAGGTTTAACTGGCAAGGACCTCAGTGGTGTATGACTAGGTGCATTGTTATACCAGCATAAAACTAGTACTCCGAACCAAGGTTTTGTAACTAAACTTAAATCTTAACCATAGAGTTTGTTATGTTGGTGAGTAGGGATAGGGATGTTGATGTTGATGATGAGAACTGATACTTTAGTAATGCCATGGGATGAAGAAGAGCCTGTTGAAGACCGCAGCTGTACAGGTTCTACTTGCAAAACTGCCAAACTGTTGACTACTTCAGCAGTGGCTAACAGTGATATGATTTGGCATCTGGACTCATTGTAGTGCATCACTCTCTTCTTTCTTTACATCCTTACTGCATTTTTTTCTATGTGTATGGGTAATTTTTGAAAGAAATGGAAAACAAAAAATTAGATGTCAGATGATCAGACAGCAAACAGTTTATCCACATGACCTAAACTACTTAATTTACTCACTTCCTTTAGTCATTGCATTGAAATGTTTCTAATAATTCCCCATTGTACAAGGAAACTGCACGCACACAAACACAGTGAGTACAGTTGCCCAGGTTGAGGCAATGTTAAAAAAGTTCAACACAAAAAAACAGTGCTGAAAGTTCTTTATTTATAATCTGCAGACATGAAAGATGGGAGAAATAAGTGCTCATTAAATAAAACTGGCATAAAACTGCTATACATTTGACTCTTTTGGGAGAAACAGACGTATAATTTGATGCATAGTGGGAAGCTGGATCCAGTAGTTAGCCTGGAACAATGGGCAATCTCTTTTCCTTGCCGCTTAATTGTATACAAAGCAAAAAGCAGAATGCATAATGAGGATATAATTCTATGCTAAATTTTTTTTTTCATGCAATTTGAAGCAAATACTGTGTGCTGTCTGTAGATGGAGCTCTTGTGCCTGCTTAACCCCCCATACTACAGGAAAATTGTGGGCACACGAGTACAGTAAGTACAGTAGGTCAAAGTTGAAGCAGGAAATGGGTCTTGAAACTGTGAGCAATGTTTAGACAGTCTGAATTTTACAGTTCAGCTTTGTTTTCCCTTTCCAAAAGGTTTGACCAACCAAGGTTTATTTCCAACCTGTCTGATTCAGGAATCTCTGGCTACCATACCAAAGAACTTGATTTAAGGTGTTTGCTGTGCTTTTAAGGGTCAATTACAGATTAATTACAGGTATTTTATGGATTGTTGCTTTATCGCAGCTTTAGTAAATGAAATGGAGTTGTGGTGCCACTGCAGTCTCTTACACAGAGCAGAAACACAGAGAGAGATCACAGTCTTGGTATTCCATCCCTCAGAGGTCAACCCTGTCAGCTCACGTAGCACCTGAGGGACTGGATCCACCTGACTGATTGGACCAGGACCCTTAAAAGTTACCCGTTGTTAATATCACAGCGAATTGTGTCGACATCCGCGCCCTCCCCCACCCGCTCTCCCTGCTCTTAGAGCAAGTCGTCTGCAGAACATCACTGACTCTGCAGTTGTCAGAGTCTGCTCGGACCCCCATACATCACCCAGGCTGTGTGAAAAACGAGTTCCTTTTCTTCCTCTGAATCCACAGCACTATGGACTGTGACTGTTAACATCCTCCTCTCTTCATGTTTACACCCACAGCTTGTTCCCTTTTTAATACTGAGCTTAGAACAGGACCCAGTACAGCAGTGTTTCTGCAGCAAAAGGACAAAGCAGTGTGATGGAAGAGGCTTAAAAGACTACAAATGTAACCATATAACAACTTTCTGTCATATTATCAGTCCATAACACTGCTACACATATGGAGCTGAGGAGAAATGTGTCCTCACTCTGCCAGTGAGAACGGTTTTGAAATTGCAAAACTGTGATGTTGTGGCTCCCTCTAGTGTAACTATTTTGGAGTAGTGGAGCAAAAAAGCTTTAATTTATATGAAAACTCTGATGAACTGACAGACCAAACAGAATGCTAAAATTGATTTTAAAAATTGATTTGAAAATTGAATTTACTATCACACCCCCATCCACACCTGTCCAGTGGACACTGGGTTGCTGATCAATGAATCCTTCATCTAAATTGAAAAGATCATAATCCAGTATGTCACTGTGAGCGCCTGGTCCACATGGCAGAGAAAGCAGATTAGTTAAAAAGTTAAAAGGATAATCTTGTCATGGTAAAGAGGTCCTGAGAGTTTCTTGGAAAAATGTGGTTCTTGTGTGTTTGCAGTGGATGTTTGAAATGTAACACTCAGTACAAACAAGTGAGGTGACAGCTGTGTGTTTAAGGGCACATACTAATGCTGAAGGTGGACTTTTTGTTGGATAATTTGTTCTTTAATGAA
>JAGRRF010012892.1:2779581-2805856 GCA_019097615.1 Morone chrysops | reverse complement strand
GGATACTTCGACACGTGGCAGGAGGAGTCGGGGATCGAACCAACAACCTTCTGATTGGGGGGCGACCCGCTCTGCCTCTGAGCCACAGCCACCCCGCTTTTCTCTGTCACACCATGGCTGCATGCTCGGGATGTGAACATGTTGTTGACTTGTTGACTGACATCGGCCTGACATCGGCCTAAATATTGGTGGATCTATTGTGTCACATCAATTTTGAGCTGGCTAAACGTTGTTGGTTATTTCCAGCTCAGATATTGGAGAAATCATCAGCTACGTTCTGCAGTGCTCCATGCAGCAGCACAGATCTCACAGCTTGGATTTAAATGGAAATAGCTTGAGCTACAACAACGCAGGGATGCTTATCTTTGTAGATTTCTGTGTTTCCCTGGCACAAAGGGGTAAATAAATAACAACAAAAAAACATTGGATCAGTATCGGCCCAGACTTTCCCAACTGCATCTGCACTACAACCGCAGCATAGGGTAACCACAGTGATTCTTGATGTTGTTCTTGTTGGGAGCACGGGTGTCTCCCTGGGACTGTGTCACAGTAATCTGATTTGCTTGACATGCTGTGGATTACAGAGAAAGGTCTGTATTTCCAGACATGGAATCAGTTGCTGGCTCCCTATGTCAAAGTTAAACTCTGTGAAAGTGATGGTTTGTCTTGGTTCTGTAAATATTCCACAAAGACTGTTTCTAACAGGACAGAACCGGACACAACTGGCACCTGGTTTCCCTGAATATCCTCTAATACATTTTATTAATGCTCATACTACAGATGCTTATTAATACTTTTATTGATGTTACTTGCCATAATCCACTGCAGACATGACATCATTACTTATTTTACAGAAATACCAAGTGAAATGATTTCCTGAGTTGTTGCATTCAGCATCATTTTTATTCAATTGAATAAGGTGAGCCCACATATTTCAGCTGATTAGATATTGTTAGATAAATACCAATGGCAGTATCAGTACGGACCAGTCAGGAACCGGTATCGCTTTAGTACTGGTTCTAAATACCAATGCCTTTTTATTAGTTAGAATAGATTGTTTTTGTTGTCTGTTTCTAGCCTGCAATCCCCAGAATGGTTCAAAATGGCATATGGAGACTCATTTCATTCTAAAGTATAATATCCATCCTGTAAGCAGTTGGCATTAATGAAAGCTGAAAATGTTTATTGTCTATTGCTTTACACTGTGAGGGTATAAACACATGATCATAGACTGGTTTCATATGAGAAATAAATAAGTTACATATGCGTATAATGATTGAAATGAATGGTGTGGGCAGAAAGGAGGAGGAGCAGCTATTCACTGTCTGGAGAGTTGTTGTTAACGTTACCTCTGTGTCCCTGCAGTCGCCAATGACAACGCCCCGGTCCACGCGCTGAGACCCGGCTTCTTGTCCACTTTCGCTCTGGCCACGGATCAGGGCAGCAAGCTGGGCCTCTCCAAGAACAAAAGCATCATCTGCTACTACAACACCTACCAGGTCAGACGCCAGCTTTCCAATACTGTCTGTATATAGAATTAGCTATGATAGATTCAATGAATAATGTAAGCGGTGGCCCTTCCGGTCCGATTCAACCACCTCCGTAATGCTATTATGATGATTGTATATTATTATGTACAGGCTTCTGTGAAAGATAGGTCAGCTTAAAAACTGATTGGATTTAGTAGTGTTTCTAATTCAGGGTTTCTGCAGGCTTTGTTGGGTATGAGCTCACAGTGACCCCCCGTTGAAAAAGCCCAGTTTTTGTCCTAACATGTCTGCCATGTCTTTGTGCTGAACAGATTGTGCAGTTCAACCGATTACCGCTGGTCATCAGTTTCATCGCCAGCAGCAACGCCAACACGGGTAAAAAACATCTCCCTTTTACTCAAAGATAATAAACAGATGAACAGGGATGGGTTCCGATAGCTGGTTCCACTTTGTTTCCGCTGGGTGATTTGTAAGGCTCTGCAGCCAACAAATCTCCGTTAGTGTTTTTTGGGTCGGTGTACTTTGTGGCCAACAGACAGCTTGTTTCCTAATTTTGGTTTTCTCTATACATTAAATAGGGGAACAAAAAATGGAAAGCAACCAATTTTCCATTTGTTTGGAAAGTGAACAAACAACCCCTTTTCAGTTTTTCTTCATCAGAAGAAGTTCAGAAGTTCAGACATTACACTTTATCCTAGTGTTGTTTTCCACATATGCCTCCCTCATTTGTTTTAATTAACCGCTGTGCTTGGTGTGTCCTCAGGTCTCATCATGAGTCTGGAGAAGGAGCTGGCTCCTCTAATAGAGGAGCTGAGGCAGGTGGTGGAGGTGACATAAGCTCTAGCTGACAGGACAACTCCTGAGCAGGACCCCCGTCTGGATCACACGCGGTCACTGAAATCTCTCTGTCTCTGATGGTGCATTCAGTCCTGTGGGAAAACCTGTCTGGAGGTTTTTACACTTCCAAGTACTGACCTGAAGTGTAAACATCTTCTGACCTGTTTGAACATTGTTCTACACTTTTTGTTCTTTGCTTTCTGCCATATTCTGTAGAATTTAGGTGCTTCCCATCAGCTAAGACAGTTTATATGTCAAATCAAATGTCATTAAGTCCGAATAAATGTTCATTTTTAGCACCTAAAGTGGTCTCTGTGCTTTTTCATTGTGATTGTAAATAAAAGTATGTAATCACAATATGATCAGATATCGAATGCAAGTTCACTGAAAGAAAAGAGCCATCAGCTCACGCTCAAGAACTGGAAAATATTGTACTCAATATTAGCTAGAAATCACCCAGCATGCATCCCTGAATTTGCAGCCTTCCATCTCCATGATATCCTGATTGGCCACTTCAAGTCTATAATCATCTTTTCATATAAGTGGCTTAAGGCCAGACCCATATTGAGTTTGTATAGAATGTATATCAACAAATTAATTAAATGTATTTCTCATACTAATATTTTATTTTCACACGTCTGATGAGCAAGTGTTAAAATCTGACCTTTTGATGTATTCGTGCCCATCTCCGGGTATGACCTGCAACTTCCTTTTCCCTAACAACACTGCACATATTCAAATCCTGTATTGGAAACTAGACAGAGCAAGATTTCTGTGTCTAAGTTCCTCAGATTCAGTTGACTCCTGCAGCCACATGGAGCTGTTAAAGGTAACTAATTCCAGCCCTAGTTACATTCCACACTTTATCTGAAATTTTGAGACTTCCCTGTCTTTCCCTTTCCCTGTCTGGCACAGCAGTGTTCAGTGTTGATAGGCTATAATGGGATGTGTAACAATCAGATCTGTTGTGGGCAGGATACTGAGTGAGACTACAAACAGAAAGTGCTACATCTAATTTATTAAATTCATTTATTTTATTATAGAAAAATTGGAAGAATATTGGATCCGATCATCAGTCTATTCCTAGCCATCGTTAATGTAGTTTATTCTGACTCAGGAAAATACTCCAAAATAAAATAGTCCACAAATTAATTATTTCCTCCTGTTTGTTTCACAATTATGGAAAACTACAGTGACCAGCTGTTATATATGTGAGCTGCTTTTAAAGATTTTCCTCACTAGCAGTGGAGAGCCACAGGCAGGGAAAGTACTGAGAGAAGCACCAATGATGCTACAATCAAATGTTCATGCCAGGAACAAACATGGTCCTGGAAAGGAAAGCAACTGTTCAACTCATGAGAAATAAAACATCTTTGTACTAAATAAATATAAAGCCAAATGTAATCACATCTGTGTTACAGCAGTCAGTCCGTGTGTCCCAGTATTCTAAAGTTTACTGTTCAGTTTAGAACATTGCTGTTCTTCATCGTTCGCCCAGCTGATGTGACGTATTCAGTGAGGGCGGGCTTCTTTCCATCTCCAGTGTCTCCGCTGCCGGCAGTCATCGACCTTTTCTGATCTGTGACTGGAAACAAAGAGGGTGTCACTGCTGGCTGTAATCAGTGCAGTGAAAGAAAAGGATCCTTTAAATACTGTTTGTTTTAAAAGCCCAGTGTGTGGGATTCAGTGGCATCTAGTGGTGTAGTTGCAGATCTCCCTCAGGAGAAACTATAGTAGCCACAAAACACGCGAAAAACACATACGCCCATATCTAGAGTGTGTTTGGTTTGTCCCTTCAAGGCTACTGTAGAAACATGGTAGTTCAACATTGCAGCATGGAAAACGACTCGCTCTCTGTGGGTAAAAACAGCTCATTGTAGGAAGGATCAGTAGGAAATCTAAACTTTTTCCAGCACTAGGTCTGACTGTAGTACCACTTGTCTATGGCTGAGCATCCCATGAACTTAGTTTTTCCCTATAGCTCAATACATGTTGGATTCATTCATGAAGGAATATACTTGAATACTATGAATAAAGTATAAGAAAATAATTCAGCAGAAGTTTAGTTAAAACACACCAACCTTTTCTTCAAGGCCACAAGGATACAGGGTATCAACTATACTACTAGAACTAAATTTAAAGTTTTAAATTTCAAACTGGTGCTATCTGAATCTGAAATCAGCAGAGGACCAGCAGCTGAAGAAACAGTATTTTTTGTAATAAGGAAGTGGGTTAATATTGCACAAGCTTGTCATGAAGCCATATGAAGTGTTGTAATGATCAACTTTCCCTCAAACAGCCTTGCATTGTCCTGCTGAGCCTCAGTTGGTGATTTCTCCTTTTTCCCAGAATGCTTATCAAAAATCCCCATGAATACAGGCTTGTGCTCCAGTATGTCCAGAGCTTGGCAGCACATTATCAACAGTTCTTTAAGTGTCTTTTGAGTAAAAATATCCCACTCCCTGCCAGCACTCACTAGTTTCCACCTCAGGATCTTGATCCACTCGTCTGCCTCCACACCCGTCTTTGTACAAAGATAAAATGTTCGCTCAGGAAACACCAGGCTGTGGACACACAAAGATATGGACAGTTATTGAGAAAGGAAGGATGAGTTCCCTTTGCATCACAGTATATTATCTAGTCATGTGTACTTTTGAGAACTTGGAAGAAGACGCTCTCAACTAGAAAGAGAGCCCTCTTCCCAGCAGCCACCTCTCCTAGCTGCTGGTTTTACTTGTTGGTTTAGAGTGTCTCTTAATCTATCAATCTGTTTAATGAATATGTTCACTATTTTTCAAAACCGTATGTTCCATATGAACACTGAGGCAGGTTTTGCATGCTGTAATCTTCCTCCCTGTTCATACTGGCCATAAGAGATCCCATTCAGCTGATCTGCTATACTCTGATAAAAAGACTCTCTCTAAGTTACACTCGCAATTAGCTGCAATTATTTTGTCTCAGTGTAATTCAATTTTGTAAGTGAGTTTAATTATACTTTTCATTTCACCCACTAAAAATATAGCTTAATGTTTGATACACCCATAGGAATAAACAAAACAATTTTTTTAAAATTTATATTAAGATACACAGATTCCCAATTAATTTGTTGTCTATTAGCATATTCTACAAGTAGGCCATTAGAGCTGAGTTTATCCTCATTAGTAAGTAAGTAAGGAGATTGTTGTACATTAATTAAGATCTTAATATACTTTGCTCTGTATGGGTCTTTGATTCTTGATTTATTCTTTATTGTCCTCAGTGGAGGAAATTTGTTTTCACAGTACAAAGAGCACCTTCGACATGAATTCTACACACAAACTACACATAGTACACATATACAGACAATATACACACATCTACACATATAACACGGGAGTGACATCGTAACTGTGTTGTCGCAGCAGAGCATGCGCCAGGAAGCGCATCAGCTTATATGGTCTTATGTTCTTATGTAACAAAACACAAAACTACGTGTTAATAGTGTCCTAATAATTATGAATTAAGTCTGTAGCAGAATATTTTCTCCATTCTAAAGTG
The DNA here is from genome assembly GCA_019097615.1 of Morone chrysops. NCBI lineage: Eukaryota > Metazoa > Chordata > Actinopteri > Moronidae > Morone > Morone chrysops. The sequence goes on along the minus strand of JAGRRF010012892.1, from coordinate 2,799,992 downwards.
AGCTCTTGTTCAGAACTAAGCAAGACTTAAAATAATTTAAAAAATAAGATAAGAATAGACCATAAGTGTTATCAAGGAGAATTCATGGACAACAACTTCCTTACTTACTATCAATAAGCAGTAATTAGGAGGTTGTTGAGGGTAGAAGGACAATCAGCACCTCCTGTTTGGACTGATAAGTGTGCAGCACTTGGCATTGTGTAAAAGGTAAAGGGTGGTCAGTGGTTGCAACCTCTGTATAAAGCCACTGCTGCCCTTCAGTTCATGTGCACGTTTCCTTCCCTCCCCCTCTCTCCTTCTCTTATCGAACTGCTTGGACTTCCCCTTTTTCAAACAACACAAATGTCAGATTTTGCTTGCATGGGGAAGTAGAACCCTGGCCTCAGACTGCAGTGCTGTGACTGATCTCGTCTGCTTTTTCTTTATATTGTTAATAAAGGGCTCCAGCTAACAATTTTTTTTATTGTTGATTAGTTTTAAGGGTTGATCAAATAAATCATTTGGTCTATAAAATGTCAGATAATAGTAGAAAAAGCCCATCACAATTTACAAAAGCCTGAGCTGACTTATTGAAATGTCTTGCTTTGTTCAACCAACAGCCCAACCATTTTTTTGGATGAACAGAGACACACAGGTGGTTGATTTATAATTTCCAAGTTACGTTATTGATGCAAAATGAATCATCCTCTCAGCGCAGATCACTGACTGACCATCACTTACCAGAAACAGTTGACTCTATCCTGAGAGTAGTCAAACTGGACTGCAGAACAGGCTCTCAGATCCAGGGTTCGAATGGGCTCCTCGCACTGCAATAGAGACACTACAGTTTACACACCACAAGCTCAGACCCTCTTGTTTTTCTGGTGTGACTAGAAGCATCTGAAACGAAACTGCTCTATCTTCATACTATGATTGTGTGAAGTTGTGAAAACTGCAAGTTTAGCACACAAACCAAGGAGAGACCCACCATTTTGTCTTTGAAGTACTTGAGTTCGTATCTGTTGAGCGTGAACCACCTCTGTTTCCAGTTCTGCAAAACATATTTACATTTGGAATGTGTTTTAAATATCACCTGAGTGTTCAAACATAAGATTTTCAGCTGAAAAAGCTTCCTGGTAACAGTGAATTTATGTGAGGTCTAACTCCCCTACAGTTCCACCGCTCTTACCTTCACAATTGCTCCTTGTTTCACCAGATAGCCTTCCTTTGTGCCCAGCTGAAAAGACATGTGTTGTTTTAGTAGACACATTATTCTACAGTGAGCCCCACATAGATCTTGGCCAAAGTAATCTTAACTCAAGGTCTAGTTACAAGGTTGTTTGGAGCTTTCAGGAACATCTCACGGTTCTTCATCAGTGAAGTTGCTGGCTCAGTTATTTCAGTTTAGTCAGTATGGAACTCAAAAACTGGTTAGATGTTCCATCAGTTCAGACTTGTAAGATGCCCAGTGGGATGTCTGGTGGTCCTTCATGAGTTAGCTGTGTCATCTTTTAACCAGGGTGGGATTCTCATTGTGGCAGAGAGTGCCCACCTGACACATGTGCTCTGTGTAGGACGGTCCTCACCTCTAATTGTTATGCTTTTTGTGGTTAAAGTGCCATAAGAGAGGGTTTCCTGTACAATGTGGTCCTTATGCTACTGTCAGCCTTCTCATAAACACAGGTGCCACTCTCTTCCTGTTTACCACAAAATGTGGCTTGAGGTTACTGATGAGGTTGGTGAAGCTGCCAACACTGGAGCAGTGCAGTTTGAAGAAAGTGTTACAGCAATCTGTTTAAAATGTTCCATCTACAGTGGGGTAAATGTGTGACCCCATGGTTGTTCCTTCAGCCTTTGTACAAGAAACAATCTATGTTAAGAAATAACTCCAACTGAGCCAACAACTTCATTTGATGGTGAAGACTGAGAAAAGTGGTTGAAAGCTAGGATCCAGCTTAGGATGCCCTAGTAGCCAAATGGTTAAAGGGACAGTTTCTCTTCTGTCTATCTGCTGTAGATTGTTTTGGTGTGAGTCATGGACCGCGGAACGCATGTCACATTGTGGCAAAGAAGTGCAGCAGCAGGCTGGCAGCATTTGCATGGGAAAAGTTAAATTCACGTCAAATGACACAATCAGCCAATACATGTGTGGATAGCAGAATGTATTGCTTTCTCACAGGCTGTAGGTGACAGTATGATTTATGTGCTACCATAGAGTGTATGGTAGAAGAAAGAGTCAAACGAAGAATTTTAATCTGGCCCTACTGGCCCTACCAGTTCTGTGGTCCTAGACGTGAGTTGCTGAGTTTTGGAGATATCAGCAGTCTGCCTGTCTAATATAATAGAACCAAATGGCACTCAGCTTGTTGTGCTTAAAGTGCCAAAAGACTACATATACTACATATACTATACTCAACAGCAATGTCTTTCTAGAAATCGACTATTCCATGAGTAGATGCACATTTCCTTCTGTGCAGTGATACATAGAAAGGCAACAGAATAGAGCATGAAACTGCTCAAAAGGTCTGTGGATTATCTTGAGCAACCAGGTCATGCTTTGAGCACCACAAACTGAGTGCCATCTCGTTCTATCATATTGGAGAGAAAACTTGGTAACTCACACCAAAACCATCTGAATGGATAAATAGCACTGCAGGTAAGAGGAAAAGTATGTATAGATGGATAGATAGAACAGTAGAACTGTTCTTTTACCTGTAGCTGATGGCTGCATACATGATATAATTAATAAATAAATAAATATATATATTCCTCCGATATCGAGATTTGCGCCATGCACAATCAACATGTGGAGAAATCCAAACTTGACAGGCCTGTCGTGCCTAATTAACAGTTTTTATGCAATTGGACAATTGCTGTTAAGTGGTGGGGTTTAGCAAACAATCAGTTACACTGGTGAGTAGAACATTTACTTAACTGTTACATATATATAATACCCATGCTGTAATAATATAGAATTATCTTTTAATGCTGATTTGCAAAGAAAGTTGAATTTGAACCTCCTGTAAGGTACTGTGATCATTTCACATCACATGTCACATCACAAAGGTACTATTAATCATCAGCTGCTCGCAGGTGTGTGCAGGAGGTGTCATACCGATGGGGCATTCGGCACCAGATCATTCTCCGTGCGGCCCGTCTGTATGGCCGTGTGAACTCGCACAGACTCGTAGATGGACGGCTCTTCCACACGCCACGGGTACGGACACTTGAGCACAATGAGGGTTCCTGGTTGAGAGGCAGAAGGGCGGTTCAGACTAAGAAAATACAACACAAAGGACATGTGGGACTTTTTTCTTGTTGAATTAGAAAATGTGGAGTGGAGATCTTATAACAATGCTGGGAAGTGTTGTAATGTTTCATGCACGTTATGTCGTGTGTGTGCTATGCAACAGGGGGAAAAGGTGTGTAGCAATCCTGTAATGCCTCAGCCTGACAGCTGGCCACCAGCCTGCACTGTGGATTATTCCTGATTAATCTGAAATCTTGTTGTTGTTGTTTTTAACCAAAGACTTATCTCTGAGTTTTATAATATCTTCCTTTCTATTAAATAAAGAAAAAAAAAAACATATACAAACATATTTGTTCCATTTACAAGAATATTGGGCAGTTTGTGTGAGGTGCTGTACATAATAGAGTAAAGAATAGACATCTTTTTCATTCCTCATTAGATAAAATAAAAAAAAATAAAAGTCAGTAAACTAAATTAATAAGTCAGCTTCCAAGTGTGCCCTGCCTCTAGGGCAGTGATTGCCAACTAGGGGTACTTGTAACCCAGGCAGTATATCACCAGTGCCTATTGTGATGTCCCCCATGCTCAAGTCCATCCGATCCCTGCATACAGGAAGATATTAAAGCTCTGTAATCCAGTTGTGAAGACATCAAAAAACAACAACAGTGAAGCTATGGAGGATCTCTGTGCGTGCTCGGACTGTACCAACAGTCTGGACGAGTACACAGGCTGTGACATCATAGATCAGCTTCTATGAGGACTGCTGTATTCCATCACGCACCGGAAGTTACAACAATGACAAACCCTGGTTCACAGTTTAACTCAGATACCTTAACTAGATAGCTACGACTGTAAAAGCAAGTAGTGTTCAGGAGTGGGAACAGAAACAGGTCAGAAGCGTCAAAATGCAGGTTTAGCAAGGCAAAAGTTCAACAGCAAATGACACTGCTTCTATCTGGAGGGGTCTCGGACAGATCACCAACAACTTTAAACATAAAGCCCTCCACTCTGACTTCTACTTGACTTCGATGACTTGTGCCTGTCCAGAGACAGCTATGTTTTTGTTGACATTTTTCTAACCTACTGAAAACCTACTGATATAGGCATTAAACCTGATTCTGACTCTGACTGGGAGAACAACCTACTTGTTAACGTCAGCAAATCCAAGGAGCCCTTCAAAAACAACAGAAAGGCTGTGAGTGACCTGAAAACTGAGCCCAGGTCTTTGCAACTCATAGTAAAGATACAGTATCTACTATTCTCTATTTTTATTATCTATGTTCTCTCACTTTGAATACTGTAACTATCTTTACCATGGGCTCAATCTCTTGCCTGCAGCTCATTGAAAATGCTGCCCCTAGGCTTTAAGAAATCACATCTCTCCCATTCTTACATCTTTGCACAGGCTCCTAATTTCAAACAACTTCCTGTTTATATCTGAGCCTTACCTACATTTGTAAGACAAACTTGTGCTGGACAAGGTATTTCTAGTATAACCCCAAAGAGGCTCAAAGAAGCTGTCACATTTGTTGTGAAATCACTGAACCAGAAAGACAGCCAACAGAGCAATCTGTTGTTTTACTGTATGAGCTGGTAGCATGCTTGTTGGTGAAGATCTGAAGTGCATACCTGTGTCACTGCCCAGCAGAGGCTGGTTGGCAAAGTGGTTGACAAAGTCATGAAGGGTTGCAAACTCGTTAAACCCAAACGCGTAGCCGTTGTCTTTGCGTGTCACGTGAAAATGTTTGACGGAATCCTTTGCCCTGTGAATGACAAACATTCAATGTTGCACTTTCAATGTTGTTCACATGCGAAAAACATTATACAGTGACAGAATGAAACTTAAAGACGATACCAAATGTTGTATTGTTTCTTATCTTGGTTTTTAATTAGTGCCAATACAATACATGGGTTTTGGAACCAACACCACTCAACAACACTACTTTTACTTTTCATTCAACAAAAAAAGCCAAGGTTTGCTTTAAATGTTATACATCTAAGCTGCCAAGTATGTCTCTTAACTCTTCCTTAATAAAATTCAGTCAAACGATTTAACTTTAAACTATTTGATCAATCAATGAACAAGTAGGCCTGTGGAGATTTGTTGGACAATATATTGTCCCAGAAATAATTATTAATTGTTAAAATAATGATAATTATTAATTGTTAAAATAATGATAATTATTAATTATTAAAAATGTCAGAAAATGGTGATTGGTGTTTGACAAAGAAATTGGACTTTTCTTCTTAAAAATGACTAAAAATGTTGATTAACTAACCGAAAAAATGTTGATTAACTAATCAATACTTGGTGCAACATACACATTTTGGTCTGTACAAAGAAGGTACTACACAGAGCCTTACGTTAAGGTAACTCACTTAGGCATCTGTTGAACTGCATTAAACTAGGTCCACCATTAAGTTTTAACAACAGTGATCTACTGTGACAAGAGATGTTCATGGTGTCACCATTTATCAGTTAAATTGACCAAAATCAGTGTGTATTTCTTCCATTTAGAAAGACGGTGTTATAGACTGACCTGACAGACAGGGCGAGGCAGCCTGGTCCCTCATTACTGTTCCTCAGCAGATAACTTCCATCAGTCCCATTGGACAAGAGAAGGGCCTCTGCAGCATGGCGGGACAGGTCATAGTGGTACCACCTTCACCAAAAAGAAGAAATAAGCAGTAACTCAATACTGTATCTATTACAATTCTTGTGGGAAATAGAGGTTAATCTAAATTGCCATCTTCAGGGAAAACATGATAGAGAAGACTTCATGTTGAGAGATGTACAGTATAATGGCTGTTTCAAAGCTTTTGGTGCTCTGTATGGAACCCACACAGGTCCACATCAATCACTAGAACACTGAGAAGAGACATGCAGCACCTGGATGCTATTTGTAGGTTTGTCAGGCCGCTGCCTGAAACAGTACTGAAGAACAGACCTCATGGAGGTTTTCAGAGGAAATGGGGATGGTTTTTGCAGATAAACAAACCTCAGACTGTAAGACAGATGCAAAGGAAACTAATAGGAGGATGTGAAAGCTGATTATTTGCATTAAGAGTTGCTAATAATACATTAAGAAATATTGATGTTCATAGCTCAAAAGAAGCGCAATATACAAAAGGAAAATGGCAGTAAATGTGACATTTCAGTCCATGTTTCAAAATCAACTACAGGTTTATCAGCTCACACCGCCTGGAGCCTGAACATGGGGAGCTGTGTCACCCTTTTGACCCCAGGCTGAAGTGTTTCTGTGTGTTTGCTGGGTTATGAAGCTCTCATAGAAAACTATTGTTAGACTACTGTTAGACATTCTCACTACTGATTCAAGTCAGTAATGCATAACTATGTAACCAGACCTGCCATAAATTCACATTAAGTAGCAGTTATTATCTAAAAAGATCTGCACCCTAGTTTTATAATGTGACCCAGGTTTAAAGTATACTTACGAGCACTGTGTATTTGCAAGAATCTGGCGAATACAGGAGTTATGATTCAATATATTCAGTTATATTGTGATACTGTAACCAAGGTGATATATTGTAATTGTAAAGAAAAATCTACTTTTTTTATGCAACCAGACCAGTGAGATCTGTATTTAGATACAGTGTTTTTGAGAATCGATACAATATCACAAACTGACTGACTGATGTAAACTGACTTAGTGATTTATTTTATAGATATTTCATATTATATTCAATGTATAACAGTAACAGTAGAGAACAACTGATAAACTGTACAATGAACCCAAACAGTGAACACAATAACTGCAGGAAGTTTGTGTAGAACAGTTTGGATAAATTTTTTTAACAATCATACACACTTAATTTCTTCTTCTCCATGATGCTTACCCTGTTGTTCTATCAGCTGTTGTTTTAACTGCGTTCTTTCTAATGCAGGTCTTCAAAGTTTAGATCTTGAATAATAATACAAATAAATACTTAAAAATACCCCCAAGAAAGCCTCGCCACCCCCTGTAAAGCTTTGGTGACCCAACATAACATTTTCTTGCACATTGGGCAACTGTAGAGGGCACTTTATTATGTTTCATTTACCATAGGGGCATCCCAGAGGTTGAAGATGTTTTTCTGGTGGGCCGACTGTGTGCTTCCCCCAAGCCAACCAGTGGTGAACACAGGGCTGTCTCTGGGTTGGGCCTACATTAAGTCCTGGAATATTCTTTATCAAGCTATTATCAAATCAGACAAATCAATAACAGATATTCTGTAAGTCTACACTTTGCAGTGTCACAGCGGTGTTCATTCAGATATATGTACCATTTATGTAGCTGTAGTTAGTTACAGAATATTAAACACACTTCAACAAAACTCAACATGTAAAGCTTCATATTCATGAGCTATTGTACTGGGTTACATTAGACTGTAATAGTGGATCTGTAAGACGAATTTGTTTCCTTCAGGATTATTTATTTGCAAATCAGATTTTAGAAGTGGAACAGCTGCACAGTGAAGCAGCTTAACATTATTTCTGACAGGGTACTTAATGCTGCCTGTGTTGTGAGACAAAAGATACTCTTTAATACAAGTTTAAACCATTTCTTGATAATTCCTTATAGCAAATGATATTTGTATATATGTAAAACTATGTTTATGTAATTATTCTATCAAAATCTACTCTGCAAAGCAGCAGTGGAAAAGGCTGAGAAGTGATAAGAAGTTATGACAGTGTTACTACTAGATAATTATAATGCCGGTCTCACCATGACAGACTACAGTTTAGTAACTACTCCCAACACATGTTCTAAAAAGCGCATATGTTTGTGAATAAGTAGGAATTGTTTAAATTGCATGATTTATGCACGGAGTCTGGTACAGTGCGTCAATAGAGCCCGGGACTCGTTCGCCTCTCGCGGTTTTCTACAGCAGGTGGAAGGTCTCCTCTTACCCCAATGTCTCCTCTTACCCCAATGTCTCCAGCTCGTCGCTCATGTCTTCAGTGGACGCATCGCTGTAGAAACTCATCTCTCCAGGAGGATTCAGTCCCCAACATCCAACCTCGGAGTTCAAGGGAAAGGTGCAGCAGCCAAGCAGAAGTGAAAGCTTTGTGCCTGTCAGACACGCCTAAAGAGGAAATAACGCTTTGCTGAGGGTGGATTAATGTGCGTGTGTGTTTGTGTGTGTGTGTGCAAATTCTTGTGGGCTTTCCTTTTGTATACTGACAGGTATGAATGTGCATTATAAAAAAAATTCCAGAGGTACAAGAAGAGTCCCCTGACTTATTAAAGCTGCAGCAGGTAACTTTTATAAAAAAAAACTTTTGTCATATTCACTGAAACTTTCACTATATCCTGACAGTAGAACATGAGACAGATAATCTGTGAAAACATCAGGATCCTCGTTTCTCCTAGTGCTAAGTGAAACAAACATAAATACTAGACTTTAGAACAACAAAAAGTGACACAATAGTGGGCACTTAAAAATCTAACAGTAAATAAATACAAATATCCATGAAATGTATTTAGTTTTTGTCATTTTGGTCAAATTTGTCAAAACATGCACAAGGAGGTGTTGGTCATGTCTATTGAGACTGAGTCAATATGTATTGTTACACCTATTCTGACAAATACATAAATACACTGAAACTAATAAAAGCTAAACTGGTATGAGCAAACCCACTCTGGAAACTAAAATGAACTGACAAAAAAATAAATGAAAGCAAAATAAAAATAAAAACAAATGAAAAATACAAACTATAATAACTGTTGGGCAATGTCTGAATTAACCTCAAGCAGAAGTAGATAGAAAAAAGGAAGAAGTGGTTGGATATTTTATCTAATAATCTCTCGTCACTGGTTGGCGTTCCATGCCAAAAACCATCTGAGAACCAGCTAGTGGGCAGGACGCGCTGGTTTCAGGTTGTGAATCTTTCTAATAATGTTGGCTCCATGCTGCTGTCATATAGAAACTGTTTTCCTGTAATTCTGATGTGGTTTTCCAGAACTGTGCTTCATCACCACCAATCTAACAGTCACACAGTCATTTCAGCATACATGACTACACTGATGTGAATCTGTTTATTACAATGTCTGAAACAGTACAGTCAAAGGTTTGCATCATACATCCAAACAAACAACACAATTATTACACAATATAAAAATCAGTGGGTGCTGCTGACTTCAAGGCTTCTCTGTGTGGAAAGGTCCACATCTGAAAGTATTGCATTAAAGTTAAGGCTTCTTCCTGTTATCACCTGGTTCACTGCACAGATGTGCGCAGAGGCAGTAAGGTCACTTCACTGGGAACTACTGCTGCTGTCTGCTTCGATAAAATCTTGACAGGCCGGACTGGTGTGCTCAGGTTTTCTATCACACAATACATTCACTGGAAGATTCCTCAGCTGGGCTGCTCCCACAAGGACAAATTGAAACGACCCAACATTTTTTTGTTAGATGTAGTTTTAATTAAATAAATGAATCAATCACGTCACGCTGTCTATTAACAGAATTATTATAATCATATGTAATGGTGCAATCACAGGACCCAGTGTGCAACCGCTCTAGGGTTCTCTACATGCTGGAAAATCAGTTGACGTCTATGTGCCTCTAAATGGTTAAATAGTTCCCTGTGTAGATAATAAATAATTGTATAGTAAATTATTATATTTTATTTTTAATAATATATTAATCTTAGTTTGGAACGGTTTGACCATAAATGCGTCATGATTAATGCTGGTTCACTTACTGCATGCAAGCGGAGCCCTGTTTTGTTGTTTTTTGGCCCCTGGCTCCTCAGAGTCCACCACTGCACACACACACTGGACGCTGGTTAAGCTACCATGCAAGGCGCTGTGATGCTAACCACACTGACACTAGAGGGCCATACAAGTGCTTCTGCATGAGTCTGCGTACACTTTACACCATTTTGAAACCATGTCGTAGAATTGCAGAGACGTGAAAGTAATTTTCTATCATTCCAGACATCCTTAAGTTACCGCTTATTTTTATACAATATTTTGCACATGAACTAATTCAGTGCAGAATAGTCAAAGTAGTCTCTAACTAATGCAGAATTTATCCTCACTGCACGACCCAAGCCTGTTTAAAGAGTCTGCTAATTGACTTACGTCATCAGAAAGGAGTGGAACCCAACGACGCTATAGAATGACAGCAACAATACCTCCAATATGCATTTGAAAATAGTCTGCAAAAATGTAAAGTAAACACGACTTGTAGTTATGGAGGTGTAAAGTGTAAACAGAATGATCACAGGATATTTGGTGCATATGTTGCAACCTTGTCAAATTGTATAATCTAATTTAATATAGATGAGAATAAACCAAATTTTAATTGTATTTGGTTCAATCATGACTTAAAATAATAATAGGGACTACTGGGGACAAAATCACCTTTAAATCCAGATTCAGTCTGATCCCTGTTAACCCTTGTTAGTGCAGCTCAGCCTAGGAAAACCTGAGAACCAGCTCAGCCTCAGCGTCTTCCATCCATGGTGTAGTACTGTCACATCCTTAGTGTATAGGTGTAAACTGCAGCCTTTGTTGATTACAGCGACATGAGATCCAGTCCAAAATTGACTCAGCAATTATTAATCCTTCATTTAACCCCAACTGACCTGGTCTGCTCCGGTGTCAGCACTGCACACAGAGCAGCTGAGCAGGTAAACAAAAACAGGCTGTGGATCAACTCTGTGAAATTCCATCTGTCTAACCCAGGACTGTAAACACATTCCAACAATTGTAAGCATTCCTGTGCGTGTTCTCAACATTAAGCAGTGTCAGCTTAGAGTAGTTAACAGGAACTAATGAGACCATGATCCAGACATCTGGATCACACACACAACAGTGTTACTGGTACTGTTATGGCTGTATTGAAATAATAATCTGATTGTTGCTTCCTGATCCTGCCTCCTTTATATAGTGGTTGAAGGCTTTCAGGAACTGAACAAAAGTGGATTGATGTGTCTCTAATATTAACAGTGCATAGTAGATAGTAACCCCTGTTTCAAGGGTCAATCATCTCCACGACAACTGAGCAACTCCATCCACTGAGGAAGGCCAAAAGCTGTGGTTGAAACCTTTGGAAACAACAAGTCCTCTGAGTGGACGTTGCTCTGATTCATTTTTTTTGTCAAGCTGCTGTTTCAAAGAACAAGAATGAACCTTCAAGCTCAGATTTTAACATATTTGTGTCTCTTTTTTTGGTTCTCCAGCAAGTAGACTGTATGTTTGACTCACACTGCTCTCTTCAGCCATACCAAAAAGCAAAGAGCTCACGTGAACAAGTCATATATCTACAGTAGCAGCTAAAAAGACAGATTTTGTTGCAGAGCCCAAACAGGAGCTAACAGTGGAGTGAATATTAGACTCAGGTAGACACAAGCACAACCCTGATGGTATGGTAATGTTCTTCCTTGCTGTGTAAAGAAATAGTTTGTTAATATGTCAACCAGCAGGATATCTTTGCTGTGCTTCTGTCAGTTTGTTTCAAGTATGTCTGCCCCCTTGTTGTCAAAAATCTCTTGTTACAGCTTTAATGTTCAATTCTGATTTCAGGTTTTTTGTCTTAGTTGTTCATGACCCAAAGAAATACACAATATAACTGTTATTGTGAATTGGCGCTATATAAATAAAACTGAATTGAATTGAATTGAATTGAACTGTGACACACATATACATCTCACAGTAAACCAGTGAAATTGGACTAATTCCATGCATGAACAGGACAGTATAAAGTCTGAAAAGAGTGAAGAGGCAAAAGTAAGCCAAGATTTGAATATTGGCTTTTAGTGAGGTCTGACACTTCACTGTCCTCCCAATGAACACCTCTATGTGCACACAGCGCGGAGCTGATCAAAAATATTAAGATGGAGTATTAGAAATAATATCTGATTTGGTCACTTTCAGCTGCAGTGCGAACGTAGTGGCTCACTGTACCAACTGCAGCACACAGTGAAGGCCAGTACTAGTAGACTGATCCTGACGAATGCCAGATGATTGATGATTTCCTGATGTTCAAATGATACACACTGTATAGCTCCTTTAAAAATAGTATTGTCTCCAAATATTCTACAAGATCATGTTTCACAGCTCCTGTTCCCAAAAATGCTTGGTGGAATGTTTCAACTCATACTCACAGCACTATTCATTCAGTAAGTACATGTCCAATTAAACATGGTTTTCTTTGGAGCAAATTAATCTCACCAAGAGTCCTTTGGCTACTGACTTTCAGCCAAATGAGCTGTCTTTCAGCAGAGCCTATAAATAGCTGGTGAGTGGAACATCCACACAGCGTCATGCGGTTGAATCCAGCATGTCAACAGACTTTTAGGGTCTTTCCCTGAACAGGTCATACACCTGGGTGTGCGTAGAGGGGGGTCAGGACACCACTGAGGACGTGCTGGGCTCCAGGCCAGGGTTGTCGGCGCACACCGGCGGCCTGTTGACTCTGGAGTGACTCTGGTTCCAGCGCTGCATTCTCCTGTAGTACTTCTCTGAATCCACTTTGTCCATATGAGCTGATTTCAGAACAGCAGCGGGGTGCGACGTGTTGTACAGAGCTCGACACAAAAGCCTGCAGAGGACAGCACACAGGGCAGTGAGAGTAAGAGAAGGAAGGAAATAACCTTTTTACAAGAAATCACAGTAAAATGAAAGACTGCGGATGAACAGCGACTGCAGGTATTTAACTGACTGAGAGCAAAGAACTTAAATACATTTTACAACGAAGCATGTCAATGGCAAGGTTGGTCCTACATTAAAATATCAATATGTGGATTAGGCAAAACTCAGCATAAAGCTTCTCTGTGATTTTGGTGAGGTCTAAGAGTGCCAAACGTGCCAAACTAAAGCCTTTGTGTTTGAGATAGGAGCTGATCTGACAGTATGAGGGGTACTTCTGCATATGCAATCTAAATGTATCACTGGACTATTTTTTTCTTGCTTTACTTTTCACATTTGTTTTTTTGTTTGTGTGTAATTATTTCCCTGGCTGTTGTATGTCTCTACAGTACCCTACTGCTCTTAGCATCTGTCTGTGTTTCCTGTGCTGCCAGCTGGCTCTGACTGTGTGACTTTATGCAGTGAACAGCACACATTGGACTTTGGGACACTGAATGCTGCAAAGGATACACATTGACTTGTGTGTTTTCTATTATCATGTATTATTATGCATTTTCTTATGAGCCATAAGTGCTACTCTTCCTCTCAGTACACCTGATGATCAATAACACTGATGATGTGAGAGAAACTTGCTTTGCTGCCTAGATGAACATTATTGTCCCATCTTGGATCAAGGCTGAGATGATTTGCTAACATACACTACCCAGAAATACAAATATGCTGCAGCTTCATTTCATAGACAAAGACTTGAGTGTGTTTATATATAAGCACGTGGTTGTATACCGTGGTGTAATGTAGGGTATACGCAGGTATATGGATTATATTTCAGTCAACATTGGTTGTTTTTTCTTTTCTTCCTAGGAAGGCGAAGGCATGACATAGTTGTACAGTTTCCATGCGTGGATGAAGTCAGGAATACGGAAAACTTCACTGTTTATGCATTAAAGATGCAGCTGTCTCACCTGTCTGTGGGCTAGCACTGACTGTAAAATCTGCACCTCTTCTGTAGCTAATGTTGATTTCATAATGATCATTACTGCTGTGACAATGTGCAAACACTACATTTTTGGATGAAAAAAAAGTTGGGCCATAAATTAAGAGTCTACCCACTTCTCCAGGCACCCCTGCACCACTGGTTGTATAGGTTTTGTGTGTAAATGTACCACAGTGTATATGAGGGCGGGGGTGTGTGTACCTGGGCAACAGAGCCATCACAGTAGTGAGAGCGCACACGATATAGAAGAGAGGCTGGGACATCTGCAGCGTCTCCACCCCCAAAGGGTTGGTGGGGGGGCTGCAGGATACACAGAACAAACTGAAGAGCAGCACAAAGCCGAAGTAGGACCCACCACTGAGGACCAGCACCAGCACGTGAATCCACGTCTGCAAAATAACACAGAGGGTTAGAGACTGCACGGTCTTTTGGTATCCTTAGATACATAACATCCTGGTCACATGGTAATTAATTACTCCCATGGCAAAACAGTGGAGGCAAATCTAGTTAGAAAGGAAGTGATTTCTAACAGCTTTCAGTGTCTGACCAGAGTGCGACTCTCAATAACTTGGTGCAGCAGGATGATGAGGAGAGCCGAGGCGTTGATCGGAGAGCCGAAGGACAGCGCCCCAACATCTGATCCTGCAAGCGCCTGAGACAAACATCACAACAGTTATAACAGTGGGATGGGAGCAGGGCTGTTTGAGTCACTGCAAATGTTTCCCAAAAACAAATTTGAAAGAGAGACACAATGCAACTTTAACTTAACTTTTTTTTAAGACCTGTCAGAAACACATTTAAGACCTCATGGATCAGTTGTAATGTTAGAGGGATATTAAACATACTACAGGGAGTTTTTAACTGGTTATGAAAGTCTCAATTTAATACTGAAGCCTCTGTATGACCTACAAGACCAAGATTGACTATTTCTATCTAGTTATTCTTAATGCCTGCCACCAGGTTGGACTCCCACTGAAATCAATGAAACGAGGCAGTAGAAACACTACCGATTTTGTCCGCAGGGGCTGATCAATTCAATTCAATTCAATTCAATTCAATTCAATTCAATTTTATTTGTATAGCGCCATTTCATAACAGAAGTTATCTCAGGACACTTTTCAAATAGAGCAGGTCTAGACCGAACTCCTTATAAAATTTACAGAGATATCTCAGTGCACTTTTCAAATAGAGCAGGTCTAGACCGAACTCCTTATAACATTTACAGAGACCCAACAGTACCACCACGAGCAAGCGCAGGTCTAGACCGAACTCCTTTTAACATTTACAGAGACCCAACAGTACCACCATGAGCAGGCACTTGGCAACGCGAACTCATTATAACCAATTACAGAGACCCAACAGTACCACCATGAGCAAGCACTTGGCCAGGTCTAGACCGAACTCCTTTTAACATTTACAGAGACCCAACAGTACCACCATGAGCAAGATATTGACCATGAGCAATCAATACAAAAAGAAAGTTCCTCATAGGGGTTTTATACCAGTGTTGGTTGAAAAACAGTACACAACAGCAGTAGAGCACATATAACCTCTGACACCACCACATGTAAAGTAAAGCAATGGAATAAAAACAGCAACAAAGGACCTATTTGACAGATCAGGATGATCTGACACTTACAAAGTAAGGCACAAAGAAGCAGACCAGGCTTTGGTAAAAAGCATCCAGGACGGTGACCCAGAACATGTAGGGGACGTAGACCTGCAGAGAAACAGGATTCATACGTTAGTCCTTCTAAACACAGCCACATCAACAGCAGTGACTCACTCTTCCCAGTGGGAAGAAGAGGAGACACGATGTCCATCTTTATACACAGTCTACGGTTGTAAGTTTCTGTTTGTGTGTGTGTATGTGTGTGTGTGCTGTCACCTTGGAAGTCTGTGCAGCCCGGTAGAGCTCAGGCAGCTCCATCAGAGTGTCTGCAGGCGTGTCTCGGTCCAGGACGCCGTAGATGAGAGGAGGGACGGAGGTGAAGAGCAAGTTGAAGAGGATGAGCACCCAGGAGTTGCTCATGACGCTCCCAGAGAAACCACAGAAGAACTGATACCAGAACAGCAGATTGACGTACATCTGCGGACACAGACGGACACACAGGCAGCGGTGAGGGCTGTTTGTTAATCGTTTGTATGTTTGATTGATTGATCAGTGTTCCCCAAAGCCCAAGCTGGCTTCCTTAAATGTGTTGCAGCTCTACTCACCACATTCTTGTAGATGAAGTAGAGGATCATGTTTGCGAGGCGAGAGTAACACCAATGGCCGTGGACCAGCAGCAGCTTACTGAGGTGTTTAAACCTGGAGATGGCAAAGTCACTGGACATCACAGCCTGGGGAACGATACAGTCACAAAAATATTAACACACAAGTTGATGATGTTGTTGTATGTTCATGTGTTCATGTTTCTCCCAATGACGTCACCAGCGCAAGATGGCAGTGGCCGTATCCGGGATAACGTGGTGGTCACTCACCTGCATGCCCTCCTGACCAGATATCCCGATGCCCACATCTGCCACCTGAATCATGCTGACGTCATTTGCTCCGTCACCTTAATGAACAAAAACTGCTTTAATTGTCCTCCATGTTTAGGTATGTACAAAGCAAATCACAAACACTACCATAAAAGGTTTAACAGTAACTACTGCCCCTGTGCTTGGGCCTTGATTCCACCGGCATGGCTCTGTAATGTTGTTACTAAAAAGCTGTTTTGGTCCGTCCTGCACACGGCTTGATGCACTACCAGTTTCAGAAGTTGAGCATTTTGCCTGCCAGATTTAATTAACTTGATTTTGATTTGAAATTGAAACTGAATTGAAAAATGAGAGATATATACACATTCTCTTGGAATTCTTTCAAATTATTCATTAACATGCCACACATGAAAAACTTCCTAGCAGTTTTCCTACAGGCTTTGAGTCACTTACCCACAGCCAGGGTCATGACGCTAAGCTGGTCCCGGACCAGCCGGACCACCTGGCTCTTTTGCAGCGGGGTGGACCTGCAGCAGATGACTGCGTTGCATCTGCAGCTCAGTTCCAGGAAGTCACTCTTCAGCTCCTCCTGCAGGGCCCATTCTAGTGTGCGGCCGTCTATGGCCAGAACGAAGCCAGCCGCGCTGCCCGAGGATGATTCCTCATGGTCCCCCGCTGCAGTCAGTACCGTCAAGCTGCCTTCGCCACTCTGCACTTCCAGTTTGAGCTGCTCGAGCAGAGGTGCACAGGCATCCTGATGGAAAAGAAATACGATCTAGTACGGCTGTGTAGAGTTACAGTACATTTACTTTGTTGCATTTTAGGGGTCCTGATATTTTATTTTGTGATATTGTATCTTTGCATCTGTAAAAATCTGATGTATTTTATAATTATCAGTAGAGGCCCTGTGCCTTTATTGTTCAGAAATGTGACCAATAAGCCCAACAGCAGTGCTACCATCAATCAGCTGCTCACCTTGCTTCCACAGCTGGCTGTCAGCAGCTGGTCATTGGGACGGAGGAGTTTGCAGGCATAGGCGATGTTAATGGCCGTCTCCTTTTTGTCTCCTGTAAGGACCCAGACTTTGATCCCGGCCCTCTGGAGAGCTTCAATGGTCTCCGGAACCTCCTCCTGCAGTCTGTCTACAATCCCTGTGGTACCTGAGCCCACACAGACACAGAGACACTGTAAGCACCCCCAGCTCATATAAGAGTGTTACATGTGTGAGCTGCAGTGATGGTTCTCCTACCTAGCAGGGTGAGGTTGGTCTCCAGTCTCTGAGCGGACTCCAGCAGCAGCTCCTCTCTGTTCTCTATGCTGCTCTCTGCCAGCAGCTGTCTCTTCAGCCACACCTCATACTCCTCTTCCTCCAGAATCTGCTCCAGACACACAGAACACACAGCCACTCAGTAAAACAAGCACACACCTTCTTACATACAGGGGTGGATTGGCTCCTGAGCAAACACCAGTCCATCTTTAGGAAGAGTGGACGTGATTCTAAAAGCAGGGAATAAAACAGAGTGTGTGTGGGCACTGCTCACACAGCTTTATAACTACACTTCATTAATGAGACAAGAGGGAAATAAGAGAAACATCTATGATGGCACTGTGTTGTTACAGTGTTAGGAGAATGACTGTTAGGTGATGAACTTGCCATAGACAGGCTAACATAAAGTGTGCTAAAGACAGGGCTGGCTGGGAAAAGTAGGCTGTGTGAAACTTAATCAACTATCATTCTTGGCTCTGATTGGTTGTTTTTGTTCAGGTCCGGTGGATTCTTGCAATTGCCGTTAGGAGCACTAGGAGTAGCCAGAGGAATCTGATTTCTTCACAGGTTATCTGTCTCATGTACTACTGTCAGGATATAGTGAAAGTTTCAGCAATAATGACAAAAGATTATTTTTATAAAAATTACCTACTGCAGCTTTAATTTACCCAGTTAGATGTGAATATTTAGAAAGGAAAGGCGCGAGCATCAGAGGGCATCGGGGAGAGACGCTGTACGGAGATGGAATATTTTCACATCTAACTCTGTTAATTACTGGTGATTGATGGTACAGTCGAAAGACAAACCAAGATGGTTTATTTTAGCTCAGCCCCCAACCCCCAACCCCTAACCTATCTGTAATATGATTTGGGGGTGGAGAGGGCTGAGTGAAGTTGCTTTAATGAGCTGTCCTTTCAGTTAGAGCCACAGGACTTCATCATAGAAACTCATGTGATGAAAATGTGTATTTGGGATAAAAAAGTTATTCTGTTTCAGCGTTACCTTTTTAGCAATGCACAGAGTCCGGAGTCCATCTCTGGCGTAACTGTCTAAATGTTTCTGGGTTTGTTCTCTGATGTGACTGTAGATTTCCTGAGCCTGCTCTGCACCTGAACAGAACAGAATGACAGTGATACATGACAGTGATACACAGTTATTATTACCATTATTTGTCTTTAGATCAGTCTGGAGACAAAGTTCTTCAGTCAGGGCTATATGTCCAGATTCCTTCTGTTGATTACCTTTAGGTGTCTCGCTTAGGTCCATGATGACGGAGTCGGCTCCCTTGGTGTAAACCACCACCTGTCCTGAGAGTGGGTGGCGGACCACCACTGACATCCTCTTCCTGTTGGAGTCGAAGGGCAGGATGTGGAGCAGCTGGACGGCCAGAGAGCCAATTCCCGGCAGGTCTACCAGCAGGCTCTCTGCGGACCGTCCCCTCAGGGTGCAGTGGTACGCCTGGGCTGCGTGGACCAGAGCCGCCTCGTCCGGACTCTCTGCCTCATAAAGCAGCTCCTCATCAGAGTCACTCTCAGAGTCCACTTCTCTTATCACGTCCTCCTCTTCCTGCCTGGCCCCATTTGTCTTTGTGTCTTTGATATTATTATCCTCTATGTCCTCTGCCTGTCCAGCATCTCTTCCTTCCACTCTGGAGGATCCAGAGTCCAGTTTGCGCCTCAGGTTGGAGGTTTCCAGGTTGCTTTCTTGGCCTGCTTCTGATCCATCTGTGGTGCTGTTGGTGGGAGTTGAGAAGGTGAAGGAGCCGGTCTTCCCCCGGGCAAACAGCCTGCTGGTGAAGCTGCGAGGGCTGCCTTTGATCAGCGGAGGGGAGAGCGCTGAGAAAGGAGAGAAACTGAAGCGTTGGAACATCAGCTTGATTTCCTCCAGGGACTTGAGAGGTGTTCGTGCTTCAGGCACCTGCAGGGAAGAAGAAACATGGAGTCAGTTTCTGTACTCCTAAACTAAACTGCTCAGTCAGGAGTAGTTTTTTATTAAAATGCTAGTTTTAAAGGTTCACACATCAGATTTAAAACATTAATAAAGCAGCAAACAGCTATTTTCTATGTAAAGATACAGTGGAGTCAAGCTGTCACTCCCTCTGCCTGTGTTGTTATTGCAGCCTCTCTGTGGTTTGTTTCCATAGTTGGTCTGCTCTGTGTGCACCTGAGTAGAGCCACTGAAACTATTGTTTTTATCGTCTACGTCTGTGAATTAGACTAACAAATACTGTTTTTGTGAGTCTGGTAGCTAACAATAGCGAGTTCTAGTCAGGCAAATGGCAGTTTCTGGTTAAACAAAAGGACTGTCTCTGCACGGATCCTTTCCTTAATGTTGTTGGACACTTGGAATTGAACAATCTGAATCTGTTAATAGCAAAAAACACTTTTAGTGGACGTACTTTGCATTTGTCCCCAATAACTAGCTAACGTGTTGTGGCTATTTCCTCTTACTTGGTGAATTATCATTTCAACCAAAACCAGTGTTGGTAACTGTGGAAAGTGTGTTTTTATGATTATCTCGGTAAAATGACTGGTTTTGTTAATAGAGTCTTGTCGGCTGTAGCACCCATTGTTCTGGTGGTTTTCAACCTTTTTCCTGAAGGGACCCCTTTTCTAACATTGAGTGAACTGATTCATATTATATTCAATGCATACAATAACAGTAAAGACAACAACTAATAAACAAGTCAGTTTTGTATATATAAACTTTAAGTACATTTCTGAAATTTCAAAAGCATTATCAGTAATAATCTTAATTAATCCATTAATCCATTAATTAATAATTATTAATAATATTAATAATAATTAATTATAAATATATATATATATATATATAA
>JAGRRF010012892.1:2759532-2778233 GCA_019097615.1 Morone chrysops | reverse complement strand
TACCCACAATTCTACCAGTAGCATATTTTCATTAGATGCTCACTGTCTCTAGTGCAAGCTAAGATCACCCTGATGACATCAATAATAATTGATTTTGCTCTATCAATATTCCATCAATTAATTGTAAATTTGATGGAATGCCCCTTTAACTGTTAACCTTGGTGAAACATTTAAATCTGAATTAAAGCTCACTATTGCTACTACTATTTTCGTTTGTGTCTTATCTAATTTTTTTAATATCATATTGAATTTATTTATATAAGGGAAAAAAAATTTAATTTTAGGTTTAAAATAATAAAAAGATTACTTTTTTCCCCTTAGTGACTCCGTAGTTATATGTACATGTAATTCTTCATGAAATGGATTCTGTTCATATCAGCTTGCAGAACAAATGAATAGGCTGGTACACTTATAATGTGTCTACGGTGTGTCTGTGTGTGTGTGTGTGAGAGAGAGATTCTGACCACGCGGCTGCAGAAGGCACTGGTCCTGGGCTGGATGTGATTGGACGGCTGGTCCTCCTCCTCCGACTCGGCGGTGAGCGTGTGCAGAGACACGGAGCTGCGGTTGCAGCTGAGGGAGCGACAGCTGAGAGATTTACGGCTGCAGGCCGACTTCAGAGTCACAGAATGATCGGCTGCATCGTTCCTCTCCGCCTCGTACACCTCCAGCCTCCGAGCTGACACACAATCAACACACACACACACACACACACACACACACACACACACACACACACACACACACTCATAAATGAATTTGGCTGTATTAAAAACATCTCATTGTTCTTGCTGGACCTCCGCTCTAATTCAGTGAGTATTCTATCTCTGATGGAGGTAAATGAAAGCAGTCTAGCAGTCACATTATCAGCTCTTACCATTCTCCTCATGAGGATATTCAACCCCGTAGATACTGCAGCGGCGGAACACCATCTTGTTCTCTGTCAGAGTTCCCGTCTTATCAGAGAACAGGTACTGGATCTGACCCAAGTCCTCGGTGATGTTGAGGGCCCGGCACTGGATCCTGGAGTCCAGCTGCTCGTTGTACAGGGCCAAGTCGTTGTGGATGAAGTAGATCTGGCCCAGTTTCACAATCTCAATGGACACGTACAGAGAAATGGGGATCAGCACCTGTTGGATAAAAAACTGATTACATCTCCTGCGTGATGTGTTTATTGACATGACAAATACTGCAGTTGTAAAACTGTAAACCGACCAAGTCATCAAAAACTTTGACTCAAATTGAGTCAGTCCACATCTCTGGTTAACACTTTACCTGCAGCACAATGATCATGGTCCAGAAGACGTAGAATCCAGCCAGGGCAGGAGACGTCTCCCCGTCAACCTCAAAGACTGGGTTTTTGAGGTTTTTCAGCCAGAGGCCATGACCTGAAAGACACCAGAGCAGCTTATCACATTGCACACACTAGGTTACCATGGGAATACTGGCTCTCCAGAGGTCTAAATGTAATATTACACAGTCAGCTGTACACTGCGATAATCCTGCTGCTGTTCTGCACTGTGAGACCACAGCAGTGTGGGTACACACCTATAGCACCAGTCAGACACATGATGATGAGCAGCAGCACGCACCACAGGACGTCTGTGTTCAGACGCCTCTCCAGGTGGCTGCGCTTGTACCTCGGCCCACTGTTGTTCATCATGGCTTTAGTCTCGTGACCTGAGTCAGGAAGAGAAGAACAGACCACAGCCACGCTCAGTTACACAGAGCATTACACTGCAGGAGGTATATTAGCAAAACTGAAGATTTAGCAGGAGTTTACATCATAAAGCTTCACTCTAGTTCATAGTTTCATCACTTTTATAGTTCGACATAGCATGCTTTACAGCTCCACTTTACAATGATCTCAAATTCTGTTTTATCGTTTCGCAAAAAAAGGATTCTTTCACTCCTAAAGTGTTGGATTAAACTCTGCTTCTGGTTTCAAACTAACTGGTGTGTTTGCCTGTTTGATTCAGTTTGTTTAGGTGTGAAAGGTGGCAATCAAATTGTAGCGACAACCAAACAACCAAACCAAGAAGGTCCAGCATCGGCATATAGAATTAAATAACAAGCACAAAGATTTGAAACACATAAAACAAAGTCGAAACATAAATATACAATTAAAAAAATGGAGAGGCACAATTCCAGATAACTGAGGTGAAGATTTTCTATGAACTGGTAAATGTAAATGACTTCCAGCCTGTAATACTGTGGGCAGTGACTACAAAACAGAGACATGAGTTATGGTGATTCAGTATACAGAGTGAGTGGGACAAAGAAAGATCTTTGAGTTAAAGTGAGTGAAGTTTATGAAATTGCCATCAAAGGCGTTAGCAAGAATAGCATGCATGCCTGTATCTTTATTTAATTAGTGAGTAATCAGCCTCATGCATGAATCATACATCAATAATATCCTAATTTTACACATGGGCCTAATAAGTCTATATTTTAGAACCCCCTTCCCAATATTTCCCAAACCATGTTTTCGGGGGAGCTCATTTCATATTAAGAAGAGCCAAGCTCTCCCTGGCTTCCCTGTAGTTCGCAGCCTGGTCTTTCCCAGCAGACAGAGAATGACATGACTTAAGGATGGGTGTCATGTTCAGACTGTGTACTACACTCATGGCAGGCATCCCTCCTTTGTGGACAGAATGAGAATTGTAACAATACCTGCATACAGTTCTGTGCTGGTGGTAGGGGTGGAAGCCTGCTCCCACTCACCTGACTGGTTCCACTTCTTTATTTCTACTCAGAACAGACACAATGGAGCTAGGTTGTTGTTTTTTTTTGTCAGTGTACAACATAATCAAATAATCGTTTTCCTGTCACCTTGACTGGCTGCTACAAGCATATAAGCTGGAAGCCATTAGAGTTATACATGTAAGTTCATAAGAGAGAGAGAAGTGGTGGACAGTAGCATAGGAACATGCAATACAAGATTTCTGGGGTTTGGAGTTGGAGGTCACATGTGGGGTATTTCAGGTATTTTAGAGAAAGCACCATGACATGATAAAGCATACTGATGGAGATCAGAAGATTCAATCTCTCTCAAACTCATCACCAACTGTTTGGATTATAACAGAACACATGTTCATTCAGAACACGTTGCAGTCAGAATGAGATCGGGTCAGCCAGACTACATCTGGAGGTGGTCTCTTGCACACTGCGATCACATCTCTGCCACGTGTAAGACATTTGCACAGTGTGACCACATTCTTTAGGTTAAATTTAAAGGTCACATAATTCCACCTCCTGCTAGTAGCTCAAGCTGCTCGTTCAAAAGCTGCTGAGAAGCCCTCTCTTACTGGCTCTAGATATGGGCATTTGTTGAGCATTTTGAGACCACCGTAGTTTCTCCTCCATGCTTGGAAAGTGAGCAGTATTGGTTGCAGTCTGCAACTGGATTTGTTTTCACACCACAAACCAGACCGTGACCAACCTTTTCAGGCAGTCTGTTTAGTCCATGGCAGAGTTGGATTGGCAGCTCTCACATCAGCCCACATGAACCACGAGTTCATATGAACAGAACTAATGAGCAGGCCAGAAGCACTGCCATTTGTCTGATCTTTTGGAAGTGATGCTGTGCTCTTACCAGCGTAGACCACGATGCCCACTACAGTCTCAGTGTTGCGGATGGTGCAGCTCCTCAGCAGGAGGTTGTTGTTATGGAGGCCGACACGAACCCCGTTGGGGTGCTCCCTGTGGGACAACATGCAGACAAACAACAGGCCGGAGCTCAGGCTCAGCTGTACAACAGGATCCAGGTTTACTGTTGCTAAATGTTTTAACAAATTGTTGTCCAACATCACTAAAACCACAGACTACTGTTATTAATCCAGACTAGGAGGCTACTGCAGCATTTCCATTGGAAACATGTCAAGATGTTGTCCTAATGCGGTAGCCACACAGCAGCACAGAATAAAGCACAATTTTACAGTACTAATACACACTGATCCCATATATTTACCTCTTTACACTGTGTTCTTAAGTGTACATAGACAATGTGTTTGATCACTGTAAGATGAAAAGGGAACTCACATGTAACCTCTAAACCTGCTGAGGTCATTGTTGGGGTTCTCACACTCAATACGACTGTTGAAGCTCTCAAGGTTCAACTCTGCTCCCTGGAAAACACACACACAAACACCAAATTCATTCCAACCTGCAGATGAATACACATATGGACAAACAGATATGAGATAATACAACCCCACCTGGAGTGCTGTCTTTTCCACTTTCCATGTTTTACTAGCTGTTCTTTTATGGCAGAGCAGGGAAGTTCAAATAAAACATGTTTATCAGAATGAAGCAACCAGAGGCAGACAGCTGTTTTATCTGGCAAAGAGAGCCAACTGCCTTCTTGTTGTTGAATTGTGTTCATTTCTTTCTTCTTCTGAGTGTGTATTCTGCAGCTGCCTTTAATTAGAAGCCAATTAGCTTCTCTTACGGCTAATAAAGCAGTGCTTTATTCATTCGTGCTTTTACACCTGGAGTGAGACAGTCCTGATCCAAGTCCTTTAATACGGAGGACATTTTCCTAGATAACACAGCTGCCCAGGGCACACTTTGCCTAAAATATACCTTTATTCAAATCAGGAATATTATTGGTCCATTAATGTAAATGAAGTGTATAATACAGTCTAAAACAACACCACCATAAAATCCAGCCTCAAGAACTAATTCAGAAGACAGGCACACATCCAAACATGATTGGGAACAAATAGGCTGGATTCTGCTGGCCAAGCTCCTCATCACTTTTAAACAGACAACTTCTATCTTTATCAAGGAAGATGATATGGTGGATTTCAACCACACAATACTTGATGGCTACCAATAACATCTGGCCATTAAAGGAGAACAAAGTGTGTTTCCAGGTGTTGGGAAGTATTGCTACATGGCAAAAGTTGTATAAGCATTTGGAGTCTCCAGAGGGAGTTGTGAGTAATCTGATAAATTGCCTCAAGTGATCTCGTCAGCTTCAGTTGGGGCTGAAAAAATCTGGGGATGTGGATTTAGAAAGAGGTACCAGACCTCTGAAGCCCTCTCCACATATCTGGTTGAGGCCAGCAGCTTGAGGCTACATTAGCCACTACTAGCATATCGCACAGATACAGAAACATAGATCCCTTATTGCCTGCTGCTGTATGCCACCGCTATGCGTCTGAGCAGTCCCCATATTGCAGAGGTCAAAATCCGCTGGTTAACAATACTGAGAGATGCACACTTCTATACCCAATCAACTGTAACTTGATTCATTCTGAATCTATTATCATGAGATTTGGTTCGTTATACGTTCCGAACGATTTAAACGATATTTAGTTAAAAAAACGTCGAATGCGGTAACTACGTATCTATGGCATGACACACTGGAATTTCTGACTTGACTCTCGGTGGTCAAGTTGCATTGTGGGTAATTCTAAACTGCTGCAAGTCCTTTGCGAGCAGGAACCTTAGTCTATAGAGGGGGACAGATGCATCTTAGACCTATGAATCCACTCAATGTATTACCTGCAGTGGGAGGTCTAAAACGACCTGTCTCTGTTTCAGGTTGGTCTCTCCGTCCAGGTTGGCGGTCTCAATGTAACAAACCCCACGAGGGTCAGATGAATACAGCAGCAGCATGTCAGCAGGGATGATTTCATTACAGGACAGACGGACCAAGTCTCCAACTCGCACATCCTTCCAGCACTGGTCAATGTAGGCTTTCTGCTTGCTATGGGATAACACAGAAGAGACAGAAAATTGAAAAAACATCTCAGGCAAATTAAATGTGAAAAGACACATTTTTGGTGAACTTGAGGTCAGAGTGTAAAATAATACAATGACATGACAAAAAGTATGTATAGAGTATTTTACACTGCATTGTGCATTGTGAGGCATTTCTAGCAATCAAGGCAGAGAGATCTCTGTCAGTGGTGAAAATAAACATTTACGTAAGTACTGTATTTTTACTTGAGCATTTACATTTCATTAATTTAATTGCGTTAGGCCCTAAGAGGTAAAAAAATATATCCAATAATTCACAAAAGGTGTATCAGACAAGAATTATGGAATGAGCCCAGTGGAAGCATACACCGCCATGTTAACCAGATAATCAGTTTTATTCACTTCACCAGTCAGTGCTCACAATGTTATGGCTGACCAGTGTATATACAATGGAAATAAAATAGGGCCTAAGATGGAGCCTTGGGGTTAAACACAGGAAGAAAAGAAGAAAAAATTTCAATCATAGATGAGACTGATCTATACTGCAGATACGAATGAATCCACTAGAAGATGTCCAAGATATGCATCGGTCATATCAAATGGCACAGAGGTTTAAAACAAATTTAAAATGGTGATTTTCAGAGTCTAAAGAACTTTTTCCCAGGCCTTGTTGAGGTGAAATCTGTTGCCTAAATGTTGGCAGAACTGTGGTATCACAGTTTCTGTCTCAAGGATATCCAGGATTGCATTATGACAAGAATGAAGAAACTGCAGAGAATAACTCCTGTTTTATGATCCTGACCCTGATGCTGTAACCTGATTACACATCTACATGTTTTAACATCCACCAATAACATAGTACACAGGTATGCAGAGGTGGAACACAGAAAGCATTTGGTACAGTAAAAAACTAAACCAAAGGACCTCTAAATGCTTTTTGTGCTGATCTACACACTCACATAAACCCAGCATGTGCTACTCAAATTTAAAACATCACATTCTACAGCTGCTCTGCTTATCGATGATTTGGCTCCAGCTGATTGCAACCAACAGTTTTAATCAGCTACTGATCACACAGAACCACATTATTTTGTCCCACGAACACAGTTTTGATATCTTCTTGTCAATGACCAACAATTTGGGGGTTAACGATGTACAACAAACTTCAGGACTAATTCATTCCCTCAGGTAAAATAAAGCAGAAAGACAGCAGGAGGTGAACATATTAATTATATTAAGGCTATATTGTATAACCCTTAATTAGGCTTTTGACCATGGAAACAATGTCAGCTTTTAAAAAATACATTGTACTGTATATGTGGTATTTGCTGACAGAGGCCCTGCATTGTTCTTAGAAGAACAGAGAGAGAGAGAAAAAAAAACTTCCTTTTGATTGACTGGTATTATTTACATGTTGGCTGAATACAATCAGTGGTTAATAATTACACTTAGAGTCCAACACCCTTTCCAGGCAATGACTGGAATACAGCAGGACAGAGCCAAGGCATTACTGTACAGTTACGTACAATGTGAAGTCATGAGGTTATCCAAGTTACTCCTGTTTAACTGCAATCCAAATATAGCACTGACTTAATGTTCAAAACCACAGATGAATTGAGTTGAATTTATGAAAATGAAAAAGCAGGATCTAATAATAATGTTTTGCTAGATCAGAATCAAGCTTTTAGTAAGTAATGTGTTGAATATTTGTTATGTGATCTCTTTACAACTGAGCAGGGTTTGTTACCATTTCAAATTATATTTAGTTTTTTCAGCTCCAATTATGTTTTATGTGGTGTGGATGTGCGGGATGATGTAAGAAGTTTAAAGTGTATCTTTACTTACTTACTTACTAAACTGTTATTTCACTTAGCTGCATATTTGATGCACATGTGTAATGATTAAATTGTCAGGAACCTGATTTATATTTTTTTTCTAAAGGTGAAATGTTTAGTGAACGGAGGAGATTTTTGGCTTTATACAAAACGCATGGCAATTAAGACAGAGAGCACTGGGTCCAACATAATAGTGACAGAACCAATGTCACCAACCAATGACATTACAATAATACATTACACAGGTTTCCTCAAGACTTTCGTCATATTTTCTGTCAACAACGCCTTCATTATGTGCTCCAGTTGAGAAGCTGTTGGAAAGGGTTTGTCAAGCAGAAATACATATTCAGTTGCAAGAAGTGAAGCACAATCCCTGTCTCTGTAAAAGGTTCATTGACTGATTGACTGGTTGTTAAACTTTGTTGTCCCAGAGCAGTCTTACTGAAAGTCTTGACCTTCATTTTCTTTGACCACCTTTGACCACGTATGCTATAGCAAAGATGACGAAAGTAATCATCTCTGTAACTTTTTGTTAACTCGTTATGAAACAGTCTCACTTTAATACTAATGCATTTATATAACCTACATAAACAAACAAGACCATCAGCAAGAAGACTGGTTGAATTCGGTCAGATTCCTATGAATCAGACAAAACAAGGTGGTGGAAACACAAAAGGCTGCCCAAAATAAACAAAAAAAGTTCCTTCTTGGGGCTTTAGGGAGAATATACAGGTCCTTAAAAACAAGACTTCTTAGATATTGGTTGTTGTCACATCAAGCCGACTGAGAGCAACATTTAACACACCTGCTGTGAACTTGGCAGACAAGCCTGTTGATAAAATGATCCGACTTGAACCTGCGGTAGTCTTCCCAGATATCCTTGACAGCCATCACTGTCAGCACTAGTATGATAGGAACCAGAGCGATCTCTGGCTGGAAGGCCTCCACCACAGGAAAAAAGTTGAGAGCAGCAAGAAAGATGAAGTAGACATTGGCAAAGCGATGGAGCTGTTCAAATAGATTCTTTGGAAGGAAGGAGAGGAGAGAATACTTTGTGGTTCGGATCTTGTTGTTTTTATACAACTTCAGGAGTTGACTCAGTTCTTCATTCTCTGTGGAGGAAGGAACCACTATCCTCTTCTTCCGCAGGTGCTCCTTGGTTGAACGAAGACAAGACGGACGTTTTAAGCTAAACATGAGTCCATTGCTTCAGTGGTTTCAGATCCGTCTGCCGGTTTTTATCTCCCAAAAGAAGTCCTACCTACCTGCAACTGTTCTCCGGTTGTAGTTTCACTTCGGTGCTCATGCTGTCCTTACTTGTAACTATTCTAATGTGGAGTCTTGTGCTCTGTCCCGAAAGGCATGGACACCACAGACAAAGTTGGAATGGGAGGGATGAGTGGATAACTGACTACCTAGGTGAAGGAATTCATTGCCACTCCTCTAAAGGGCACTCACGCTGTAAACAAACTCAAGGTTCAACTTTTACAACTGGCTCAAAAGACTGATTGTGTACTCAGGTATATGAAGAAAGTAGGGTGACCGAGCAGCAGTAAGAATTATGATTATTGATTTTCAGACAATCCTTAAAAAACAGAGCAGTGTACAGATTCATATATCAATTAGTCAACTGGAATGGTATGGTTTAATAAACCTCAGTTAAAAAGGTCTTCCTGATAATATGATATTACTGTACATTCTAATGTACTGAAATTATGGCTCTTACAACTGACACATTTGACATAAACACACCAAAACAAGCACCAAATGGTTATGCTGAGGCAAAGTAGATGGTATTCCCTCGTCTGACTCCTAAAAGCTAAGTATTTCCACTCCTAAACAGTTTTGTTAAATGAGTTTTGGATGAAACATAACGGCTGCCTGGATTACTGGCAACATTATTCCAGTCCGGGAAGCATTTCATTCTTATACCTCACATCATAGATGGGGCGGTCAGGGTGGATAAGTGGGTGAAAAAGCATTACAGTTGTTCTGATAATGATAGAAATTCCTGCAATACTGCCTAGAATGTGGTATCGGGTGTCGGCGAGTATGCATCTGTGCACCGATCCCATACTACGTAATTTATGAGACCTACTGTTTTTCTTAGGATAGCAAAGTCGTGACCTGCCCTACTCAGACTCTGATTCTAACAAAGGGTTTTAACCTGATCCAGACCTCACAACAATGATAGCAATTATACAGGCTTAGCAGTATATGCCTGTTGGGCAAGGGAAGGAATAAAATGGTATCGGAACATATCTAAAAAGCAAAGGACTTACTACTACTTGACGCTAGGGTTTGCCTCTAATGTTCCATATGCCGTTAGGGTTAGGTTACTAAAACGTTTTTTGGTTACGGATAGATGGTGATTTTGGTTAGAAATTGTGAAAAGTAAACTTATCCATAACTTATAAACCACCATCCTTCCCTGACAATAACATAGAGAAAGTAAGGGTAGAGGTAGAGTGAGCCTCTAATCAGAAGATTGGCAGTTCAATCCCCAGCTCTCTCCAATCCGCATGTCAAAGTGTCTTTGGGCAAGATGCTGAATTGCTCCCAAAGGTTGTGCTATTGGTGTGTGGGTGTGTATGAATCAGCATTAGTTATTTTCTGATGAGCAGTTGGCAGCTTGGATGGCAGCCTCTGCCATCAGTGTGTGAATTTGTGAATGTGACATGTAAAGCTATATAAACAAAGTCCATTTACCATTTAACTAAGTGACTTGCCTAAAAGGAACCATAAAATATTTATCATTTAGTTGCCACAAATATTTCAGACAAATCGGTTTACAGTGAACGTTTTACAGATACATTCATTCAAAAGATTTATTATGTTGATAAAAAAACAGGAAAACAATCCAGGCAGCATTGCATTCCTTCTAAAACATACAGTATATATTCATATGAATATATCATAAAGGAGACAGGGTAAAACTACACATTAGTGGTGACAGACCAGAAAAGGCTTGCAGGAATCTTTCTTTGTAACGGTCATTTCTAACAGGTTTGGAAGCCAATGAAACAATGTCCTGTTTATATGGAAGCAAGTCAGGTGGCTTGTTGTGGTTGGCAGGTACAAAAGATCTGTATTGTTGTTTAGCTTTGCTGTTAAGCTTCTAGTTAAACTACATTCACCAGCAGCGTTCAAGTAGTGTAGCCATTATTAAAATCCAGTTCCTGCTCCAATGACAAGCTATGTATTCCTCCAAATAGCAGGGTAGTGTAGCTAAACACTACATTGTGACATTTTATTTCCTCTTGAGCTAAGCATCCTGGGTTCTGTTGCTCAACCTGTGCCCTGCCGTCTGATTTAGGATAGAATCAAGGAAGCATGGAACGGTAATTTGTTCATTCTACTACCAACTTAAAGCTGCAGTAGGTAACTTTTATAAAAATAACTTTTTGTCATATTGTCTCATTCTAGTGCTCCTACTAGTATTTGCAGGAATCCACCAGGCCTGGATAAAAACAAAATCACAAGGTAGCCCTAAAGCATACCCTGCTGTATAGTCTGTAAATTTTTTTCTAAATGGGACCATAATTTACTAAATGAACATTATGCTGTATGGAAGAAGACTGAAACTAGAGATTGAGACCATACACAAATTAGGAAACGGTTTACTGAGCTCATAAATCAAGAAAGAAGTCAGCTCTTTTTCTTATAAACTTACATACACTGACTTATTTTTGCAGCCAGTCGAGTTCCCCCTCTGTAGGCCATTAGAAAGAATGCAGGTTTAAAACACTTCCACATTGGCTTCACTTCTCAGACCTGGAAATTCTGTCCACTAATATATATGGCCAGTGTTTTAGCACACTGAATAACAGAGAGGTTTTTGAGCATCTTACAAGACAAGAATTAATCATGTAATCTGTAAGGTACTGTTCTGTCCATTTGAAGAGGAAATGAGTAGAGGCTGAATATGCCAGAAAGAGAAGCCTGCCAAAATATTGAATCTAATTTCAGTTCCTTCCCCTGCTCACCCTGCCTGTCATGCATCCTTTTCTCATTGTTCTTTTTTGTTTTGTTTTTTTGCACTAGTCACTAGTGAAGTTATGTAGTGAAGTCACTACATAACTGAAAGTACCATCTAAAGCACTGATATCGACAAGCAGTGCTTGTGTGCAGTTTGAATGCATGAGACAAGTTGTTGCAGTCTTGAGGCTCGTGCTTGACTGGTCAATACTGCAAACTCAACCTTCTAAATCCTACAGGGACTTATGGCCCTATATTTCTTGGGTATGCTCTAGGAACTAGTGGTATGTGGTCATGCAGATAGTTTGGATTTTATTTTTGTCCAGGTTTTGAGATATCTGTCTGAGGTTTTGAGCTTCTACTCCCATACAATGGTAGGAATATTCTCAGTATAGAGCCCTACATTGTTGCTGTTGCGTGCTAGGAAAGTGGGGATGTCATTAGCTTAGTTTTGGTTGGCAAATTGAAAAATTATGTCTGGAACTGCTGTGTACTGGACCAATCACCTAAGCCATTAGAGGTCATCATATCTGAGCTTTAACTTAGACCTGCTGCATACATGGTTTTACTGAGGTTTCAGGACATAGACTTCAGTATAAGGTCGGATTTCTACAACCATTCATTTGATTAATTTCTGAAAAAGTATCGCTAATGCAGTAAAGAGCAGAGTTGTGGGAGCAACATTTTCTATAATATGATGTACGTTAGCTCATCCATTACATCTATTACAGAGCTAATAAGGAAAGTCCATCATATATCAAGTTTAGCTGTGGTTCAGATGAGCATGTTCGCAGTTTAACACTCAATTTCAATTTAGCATGCAGCTGTAAACTCATGTAAGTTCCGATGCTAAGCTAGCCAGGTGCTACGTGACACAGTAACGGTACCAGTAGGTATTGTTTCATGGCTCCAAATGCCTTGGCAGCTTTAGTAAAAGATTCAATCACCTAAGAAACAATCCAAATATAACCCTATATGAAATCGGTCGGGCAATAGGGTCAGAAATACACTTGCCAATCATACTTGTCCCTATTATTTATGAGCAGATATCAAATAGCAACAAAAACTAAGTTAGCTGTCAGCTCTTGTTATGGCAATCCAGCAACGTTTTTCAGAAATTTGATGTACCTTTGAAACAGCAATCCAGATTAAGTTACGCTAACATCCTCTATTGCCAACCATAACCCTAACCCAACTGAGCTTCTGTTTCCAGGATAATTGAAATGCTCACTTGCATTTCAGCTCATAAATGTTGTCTTACTACCATTTTTTCAAATGCCTGATCATACTCAATGGTCTTACATACCAGTTTATTGTCTCATAGCCATTCAGAAAGGTTAGAGGTTCACTCACCCACAGAACACTTGCACTACGTTGTTGTTGACCTTCTTGTCGAACAGGTAGCGTCTGTAGTCTTCCAGGGCATCTTTGATGGCGATAACAGTGAGAACCACCAGCAGAGGAATCATGGTAATTTCCTTCTGAAAGGCTTCAACAACTGGCACCCAGTTCAGTAACGCCAGAAACAGGAAGTACAGGTTGGCAGCCCTACAAAGAAAGGCCCAAAGCTGCAAATTAGTAAATGCACAAAAGAGGCTGTGGAAGTGCAACCAAGTGCTACCAGACCATTTCCAATGGTGTACTAGCAGAGCAGAATGCATCTCTTGTCTGTCAGTTGGTCAGTCAACCACTCTGGATCGAACTGAAATATCTCAGCAGCTGTTAAATGGATGGCCTTCTCCCAAGTGACAGTACAGATACAGATCTCTATAGCATTGTCATCATTTCCACTCATTTAAGAGACCAAAACTAAACCAATGTGCAACAAATTCTGGGACAGTGAATACCTAAAAGAATACAATGGCTGGGTAAATATTGATAAAAGCTGCATGTGGTGGATTTGATCTCGAAATGAGGACAAAGGCAGAGAAAGTCACCCGTGAAATGGGACACAACTTCAGTTCGTTTAGGGTTGTTTTGCAGCACTAAATGTCTGAACTGTGGGTCCATTCCATCGGAAAGAAACAAAATGAACGATTTCATTCACATTCAGATGTTTAACCTGCATCATTATAATCTACAGCGACTTGGAATATGATGAACCTGGGAACGTGGGAAATGAAAAGGCTGCCTAGAGGAACACATTCCAACATGCAGAACACTGCATTATTTGGAAAACTGTATGCTTCCTAAATGGCCTAAAACTTGCAGGGTTAGGGTTTAGGGGTTAAATTAAGGGTTTCAATTTAAATAAGCTTTATCAAAGTTAGATGGTTTCCTGCATAATGGAAAATGAAATTAAAATGTATTTTGTGCTGCTTGTACAAGTAAAAATCTGACCTGTGGAACTGCTGGAACAGGTTCATGGGGATGAAAGTCAACAGGCTGTATTTGGTAGTGCGGATGGCATTGCCCTTGTAGCTTCTGGAGACGGCTTCGTACTCCTGCTGGTGGGGCCCGTGGCGGGCAAACACCGTTCTCCGCTTCCCGATGACTCTATGCGGGGAGCTGTGGGCGTCCAGCGAGCTTTTGTTGGGCAGCCCATCGGGGGAAGAGTACCAGCCTCGCCCCGAGTCTCCTGCCAGCAGCTGCCGACAGCGATGCTGCACCCAGTGGAGCCGCTCCATCTACGCAGCAGAGGCGCTAGCTGAGCTGCGGGAGTTCACAATGTCCTCATCCTGCAGAGAGAAAAACACAAAATCATTAAGGGGCTTGTTATCCATGCTTTCTGCAAGTTCCAAGGATCAGTCTGATGTTCTATATGTTTGTAATTGTCAACAAATCCCATAAAAAGACCCAAACCAACAACGTTTTAGTCGGTCTTCATTATTATATTATTCACAATTAACATTCAGAAGTTGGTTTACAGTATTTATGCTCACAATCCAATTATGCAGGTACAGCGTTGTGTTTCTATATGAGAGTGTTGTAAGTGTTCCCCATGATACAACTGTGAGAACTAGAGATAAAGTCCTGTCTGGCTGTCCCTGAGCAGTGCCTGTGGCAGCCAGACTGCACAGAGAACTCTGCATCCTGTTTGTGTATCCTGTGCACATCAGTGATTAGCTGTGTTTCGATCTAAATTTTAAACAAATCTTGAGTAATTCAGCAGAAGAAAAAAAAACCTGGAAAACAAATTAATATCCCGGGAGAACAGTGACAAATTTGAAACTGTTGGAGAAACACTGCAAAAAGACTGCTGTAATTGTGAAGATCTGACATTTTCTCAAAAAAAAAAAATCTAAACATTCTCTAAGCCTTCAAACATTTTTTATTAGATTTGAAGCTTTCAAACAGTTTCAGCCTTTCAAAGCTTCTTTTTCTTGTTTAAATATGAAATATGACTTTCACACTAACTACCTAACCATGACTATATTTTAACCATAACTTATTTGCCATAGAAGTAATCTTTACTTATAGCCAAAACCATACTGTGGTTTCCATGCACAGATAATGTGTATAAAAAACTATAACGTTGGGGCTGGATGTTAAAAAAATGTTGTTATCATCATTGTTCCTGGAAATAAGGTTACAAAGACAAAGAATGGTGGTGAACACATAGTAAAAGTTGGAGAGAGACTTTCTTCCAAATGATTCATCCATATCAAGTCTTTTGAACAACCCACAGACCATGTCAGTGTAACCCTGCCTTGTTTACAACACAAACCCAGAGGGGAACGCAACACAGAGGGGCTGATGTTTGAGCATGTGATGCAGCAGGCCTCCAGTAATTCTGGAATAAAACATTTTCCGACACGTTTCCACAACTGCTTATGTCTTGTTTACGAAGCCCTCAGGCAGAGGAGGTAGGAACTGTAGCAACAGGATGGGACATGTGAGTGGCCTTACATAGAGACACCTGACCTAACAATGCTTTATTCTAATGAGCTGTCTAACATTACACCGACACAAAAGCAGGTATACTGCATGGTTTGGTCATCTCTAAGTGACAGCCAAACTTACATTTACAAAGTCTTACACATTGTTTTGCCATTGCCGTTTTGGCATTGGAAAATCAGCTCCTCCTAAACAGTCTGAAAGCTTTTCTCTCACCATGATGTACTGACAGTTTGGTAATAGATAACCTAGATAAGCTTTTTCCAAGAAGAAACATGTTTGAGACAGGAAGGGCAAATATACAGCAGGACAATCTGCGCAGGAAGGTTTCTAACTCCTCATTTTCTAGACTAATTCAAAGTCTGAGATAACCACTAAAAATACTCCACGTAAGAACTAGATTTGCAGTAGGCCTCTTCCTAAAAAAAGAAAATGCGTGAATTCACAATAGCTGTGACCATGTGTTCATGCATTAATGCCAAAGGGTAGAGACATTTTTGTGGACTGTCTGACCAAACAATCAACTGACTGACTGACCATTAAAGTGAGCAATAGAGCTGCTGGTGGCAACTGAAAAAATAAAAAAGCATATCAACTCCTACAGCTTCAATGAAGAACCCATACGTAATAAGACTTTTTCAAAACACTTTGCACATTTACGTACACTACTCTTTTCAAAACTGTTACATTTACATTCAACATAACTAAAAGGAAATTGCACTCCTACTTGGGACACTGAATGCCTATTTTCATTTCTTGATAGATTTAAAGAAAGACCTGTAAGTGAGGAAAGGAACAAGGTGGAACCCACAGTCCAATGTGGTATTTCACTCTTCTCTTTCAGTCACAGACTGGTTTACAGTCTATCTCAGGATAGTGTCACTTTTCCTTCCCCTTTACTCTCCAATCCTCAACTGCACAGAGGAATTCTTCTCCTCGTGGAGGCAGAAAGTTTATGACCACCAGCTGCATGATCCGATGTCTCCGTTGGACACAATGGATGCTGGATGTGTGAACCTGTCTGCAGAAGATTGCCAGGGACAGATCAGACATCAAAAAGATTCTTTCCCAGGTGGATTTCAAGAGAAGACCAAAGGTGTCAAATTCGAAGACAGAGTTAACTGTGTAATTCTATATCTGTAGCTATTCTTTACAAGTATGTATAGTTAATATATGTGTGGTTTTGTATTGCATCACTGGAATTACACGTCCATAATAATACCTCTACAATTCTATAACCATGTTTTGTAACTATCAATGAATGATCCATTTTCATGCTCTGCTTTTTCTTGTTTTGTCTTTTGTTTTTCGTCACATTTAGTTTAGCAATCTGTATGTTTTTATTAAATCTTTTGTTTTTCCCACTGTTTCATTTTGTGCACTTGGAATTACTTAATGGAATCTTGGTTTATGATAGATAAATAAATAAAGAATAAAGAATAGAATGGTCTGTATAATATAATTAATTATAATATAATTTCCCTCTGGGATTATTAAAGTATTTTAAAGTATTTCTGATAAAACGACTGACATAGTGTTGGGAAACAAATGTTGTATTCTGGCCCGAAAATTGATCCTGAGTTGTGTATCAGGTGTACAAGTGAACTGTGTAGAGAAATGAGACTTAAGCTGCCCTCCTTCCCATGGAGCTCTCTCACAGAGCTCTGTGACATGCCTAAGCTGCTAACTATCATTCTCAGTCCATGGGTGAGATAATGACTTACACTGATAGGAGATAACAACTGAAACTACTGCACATACTGTCTTCTTATTTGTCAAAGTAAATACAGCATACAGTCAGATATTCAGGGTTGGATCTAAAAGGGTGGAATAAAAAAATACCTGGCCAACCCAGTTTAATATCAAATTCACTCACATTTCACACAATAAGATAAATAAATAAAAATAATGTGTGAAAAATCAAATTAACACATATTATGATATATTATTATTTTAGACTAATTGATATGCTTAAAGCACCAGTGTGTAAGCTATATATTAATATTGTTAAGACCGTTCTAAAAATTGTCCTGTTTTTACTGTAGATGAAGTGAACTTGAAAAAGACCCAGCCTGCACTGTACATGGCATCACAGGTCCAACACTTCCTACTAATAACTAGTTCCAAACATGTTTTTGGAGAAGTGAAAGTAGAATCTAAGCTTATGGTGCTTTCCATTTGGCTCGTAAATCCCCCGCCCGAGTTGCTCTGACACGCGAACGTGACGTACTTGACTGGCTTGTCCCACTTTAGCGTTGCATTTGTCTTTGGGCGTTACGAGTCGGACAGAACATGGACGCCACCATTGCAGCAGCTGTCTTGTTGTTGCTTGTGGCTCATCTAAACAAGCTCAATGTGAAATAATAATGTTTTTCTACAGAAACACTAACATTTCAAGTAATTCCGTTATTGCAAGTCGTTTGCTGTGGCGTTTGTCTCGAGCCACCAGGAGCCTCCAGGGGCCACCAGGGGCAGTGGCAGGCTAGTGTTATTGTTAGCTACATTAGCCTATGTAATACAAATACAAAGAAAATACATCTCATTATGGGCGCAGCCATCTTTGTTTTGCGAGTCGTACATTCCTGCTCGTTCAACTCGGTGTACTCTGAGGAACCCCCGAGTGGGACGGCTGAAATTCCGACCAAAAGGGGGTGTGTCTAGGTGAAACGTCACAAGATAGCTGCGAGATTTACACTTTCCAACTCGGGCGGTCGGTTTCTGAGACAAATGGAAAGCACCATTAATTCAACAAATCAAAAGCAACAGGGTGTTAAAGGGGAACTTCGGCAGATTTTTACCCTAGTCTTGATCACTAGAGGTCACAGAGTACTGTCAATATGAAAAAAGAATGACCAGAATTGGTTCTAGCAAACTGGAGATCCTGCAGCTAATGGCCAGAGCTCCCAGTTAGTTATAATACACTTCTTGGGGGCATATCCTAAAGAGTGCCTTTTGCTCCTCCTAACAAACACAACATGTAATTAATATGTCTGTGCAACATGATCAGGGCCCTTACGTGACAACAACATGCCTTTTCAACTCATATGTTGTGCAGAATCGCCTACCTGTTTTTCCACTGCTCGCTTCACCGAAAGCCCAGAAAGATCAATCACGGAGATAATGCCTTCGCAATGAAAAAAAGTTTGTTTCCCCCTCAAAAATGTCCCATGTCTTCACACACTACTCTCCGATTTTCACACTTCCTGCAACAATTTCTTCTTCATGCGTTTCCCTCCAACAAGTGAAATCCCACGGGACTTCAGCGCAACACTTCAGGTATACACAGAAGAAGAAGAGAGTGGAGATTGGAGGAAAGAAAGTATCCCTCCCCCACTGGGAAAA
>JAGRRF010012892.1:2728324-2744178 GCA_019097615.1 Morone chrysops | reverse complement strand
CTAACCATCAACATGCCATTACTATACTGCAGCTGGGAAATCTTTGAGGAAGAAAATCATATTATTTGACCCATTCATTTCAGAGTATTTCTTTTATTTTTAAGTCCAACATTCTGTCAGCAATACTGTCTCAGAAAGTGGGAACATCTCTAAAGAGAGGTACCTGCTTGATTTTGTCCCTCATTTCTTATTGTTATTCACACTTCAGGTGCACTCTCATGTTTACCTCCAAATATGTGGTTTAGATAATCTGGATAATAGTTGGTTTGGTTACAACCTATCCGATCGCCTGACTACTCGTGTATCTTGCCCCGTCTCAGTTTGTTGCTGTGGCCACAGATCGCATCCATCAACTTAGTGAGCACGATGTTAGCTGATAGAAATGATGGCCAAAATGTAATAAACTGGAATTATTCTTTGACAGCTGTTCATCCACTGTGAACATTCGCATCCCACTCAGTGACCAAACCAGAAACCCTTCCACAACCAAAGACGTGATCCCTCCTTTACTATGAAAGCGAGCAACTCTAATTTCCCATTTTATTTGTGTGCTTAAAGGCAGCAGGTTCAAAGTTAAACAATGAAAGGACCAGATCACAAAAAGAAAACTCATAAGAATTGTTTGTCCTTTTAGGTTTACCAAGATAAGCCAAATATGGGAGATATCAAGTGACTCTGGCCAGTACAAGGAATCACACAAACACACAATGTGTCTCTGTCTATCTGTGTGGGGGTGTGACAGCAGAGAACCACACAGGGTGCCTCTCCTGTCAGTGGTAAACTGCTAGTGGGTTCAGAACAGCTCAATATTCCTAGAAGTTACGCCCATATTAGACACCTCACAATATCAGTCCAATTTCAAGTTCAGTGCCAATGCACGAACAACACATTCTCATTCCCAAATCTTCAAATACCACCGCTTGGTCAGTGGCCGTCGCTTCAAAGTATGACAATGTATATCCCTCTCCTCCTTTCTGCAGGTGTAAGATTAAATATACGATGTCCAGGGTGTCCAGAAATGATGCTAGAAGGATACCTACAGTCATATTTTGAAGAGGAGGACCACTGACCAAGCTGCAGCGTTTGACGACTTTAGCGACCGGATGGTTCAGAAACATCACTGATGCAATGTGAATGACTATGCAAGTGTAGTCTGGTTTGATGAATACTGATTCCAACAGTTTGTTCATGAAACAATGATTGATGATGATGATTACAACTGTACATGTGGGTGACGTGGTAATGGTTTGGCAGGTACAGTGTATACCATTTAGGATGTTCTATTGGCAGAAAGATAATATAATATAATATGTTTTTATCTACAGAGGGAGCAGGTCTTCTTCTATGGAGTCCGCCATGTTACACCCTCCTTTTTCTATAATAGCCTAGAATGGACAAACCAAACAATGATTCTAGATATTTATTTTCCATTTTCCGCAGGTTTTGCCACAGTTTCCCCCGACACACTTGCAAGGCGAGCAGTATTCAGTCAGTTTCAACCTGCAACTTTGCCACTAGATGCCGTTAAATCCTACACTGGTTTACCCTAGGTAACCTGTAGATCAACACATTGATACCAGCACCAAATTATAACAAAACCTGGACATGGTAGCAAACCTCATGGTTAACACTTTCAAAAAGATAATGCTCTCCGTCACTCAGATGGAGTGACCTAGCCACAACAGGACAAGTCATTCAATAGATCCTACTAACACCTTTAGAATGAACACAAATGCAGCCTCCATAGAATGCAGGTCCATCCATCAACCTTAGTAAAGTAGAGCGCTGGCGTCAGCTTTAACACAAGCACACTACAGAGCCATGGATAAGTCACACTACACCTTGTAGTAGTTATCAGGGCCAACATGGTACTTACAGTGAATAGTTTCTAATTTTCTGCTCACTGAGTGCAAATTACATAAAGTCCTATCCAGAAAGTCTGTGCTGCAGGCCTGCTTCAGCTTATATAATAAAAGCTTATATATTAAAGGAAAACCTGAACAAAAGAGCAGGGGAACATAAAGAATGTAATGTTTCTATTCAAATCACTGAATGTTTGAGGAAAATGGTGTGAATCACACACTATGGTTTTCACAGTCACCAGATCTCAACCCAACTGAACATCAGCACAGATGCTATTCTGGAGGATTCTGTGGAAGAACAATGCACTATGTTAGGTTTCGCTTAAATTAAATAGATGTCCTACTCACATAGTATTAGATATGAACTTTCATGGACTGGAAGGGAAAGCCTTCTAAGTCCAACATGTGAATGTGTTTCCATTTAGAATTCTTGTACTTTTCTTCTACAGTCAACAGCTGTTATATAACCTTTATTTAATCAGGTTATCTCTTTGAAGACCAAGATCTCTTTTGCAAGGGAGACTTAAGTACAGCAGAGGAAAAGGAAGATATGCACCCCTTTCCTCTTCTTTTATAGTTTTTTAGCACATAAGATATCACCAGCAGGCAAAACAGCACATCACTTTGTTTCACATTGGTTTCCCCTTACTGTAATAAAATTAAGTCCACGTCTGGACAATTCTGTAAAACTCTGGATTACATCCAATAGTTAGAGAGACATTATGTTTAGGGGAATGCAATTTTTAACTGGCTGTCCGTGAAAGAAAGTCAGACTTGCTTGACATGCCCATCCATGACCTCTACACCTCACAACATACTGACACACTACTTCCTGCATTGGGAATGAACATAATTCATGAGATGAGGAACTGTTCAATATGGCAGCCCTGTCTCATTCTCAGGGCATCAAATATGACCCATCCAGTGGACAACACATAATAAAGTACCCTCAAGGGAGCCCTTCCTGTGGAGAAAACACAATAAAGTACCCTTCAGGGTGCCCTTCCAGTTGAGAAAACGTAGTGAAGTGCCTTCTTGGATGCCCCTAAGATAGATAAGACATGATAAAGTGCTCTCTAGGGTGTTAATCCTGCCCCTTCAACTTTAACTTTTAAAGAGAGGTGGTTGGGGTGCAAACACAGTTTCATCCAGGAGACTGGGGTAGGTGTCCTGTGTGAAACCAAAAGTCAGTGTTGACTTATTTAAATTTTTAAATTACATCAGGTAACATGCAGTAATAGGAAAGTGATTTTCACTCATTTTAAAACCAAATCATGATCTTTTCCTAAACCTAACAGTAGTTTTTTTGCCTAAACGGTTTCACAATGTTAATCACATGTTAAAACAGGGTGTCATATGGACTCTAAAGGGTAACTTGTGCTTCTGTACATTATGCTGAGGGGAGTGACAAAGCAGATTTGGTATTTGACGACCTGGGTTGAGATTGGGTTGAATATGGACGTCATTCTAGGGACACTTGGCTGGCTGCTAAATATACTTTGTGTGATGCTAATTGCTGGTCATACTTGCTCTTGCTGGCTTCACCACTAGTTTGTCTTCAAACGTGTATTTTGAACCTGGCTGTGGCACTGAAGCTGGAGCAAATTTGAACTTCGGTCTTACAACTGATCCCTAATGAATACATAAGCCTTGATAATAAGCTGAAAGGCAATCCACTGGAAAATAAATTAGGAGTAACGTTGACCTCGCACTTGCCCTTTAATTATCTAACACATTGAGGTGGATGAAGCGCTGTGCAATTCAAACATTTATGTACAGTATCTGGTATCTGACAAAAATGTTCAATAATCTGTAACACCAGATGTTTCAACACCAGCAGCGTGTTTTATCAGGGCTTGAAATTTTTAATGTGATTTTGAAAGTGTGGTGACATCATTGGTCATTCTTTACCTGATTTCTTTTTAAAGAAAATTACATTGTACATGCTCACAGACATTGTGAGAATATCAAATACAAATTTGTCTACATTGTTTTTGAGAAATTAGTGGAGTTCCAATTAACATCAGTCCTGTACTTACCTTAAATGCAATGCAATGATTGTTCGAAAGCATACAGTATAATGATTATTATACAGAGTGGCTCAGTAGAGCCATGCAAAGCTTTTTTTTACATAAATGAAAGGTAAGTGAGTTTGGTTTACAGTGCAAAAGGATTTCAACACAATGATATTCACCCAGTTAGAGCACTCAGCTTAAACCAAATAAGGACTACCTTATTACAATGGAATTCAACCAAACAGCTGCTCTTAATTAACTGGATGAGCATCAATCACAAGATCATGTAAAAACAGTTTTAGTTAACTACTTGTTTTGCACTGGGCTTCCTTTTCTCTTGTTTTTTTGACCTTATAAGCAAATAAAAGTTGTGTTCCATT
Source organism: Morone chrysops (assembly GCA_019097615.1). NCBI lineage: Eukaryota > Metazoa > Chordata > Actinopteri > Moronidae > Morone > Morone chrysops. The sequence continues at coordinate 2,739,921 of JAGRRF010012892.1, read as the reverse complement.
CACATGCAAAAAGTGAGATAACAGAAGGTAAGAAAAAGAGAAGAAATGAAAGATCATTGCCCCTAATGTTTGAGTCACCAAAGACTTTTTGGCAAGTTTGGACAAATACCATACAATACCATACCTTTACTGTGTCTTTATTTCTGCGGTATTTTTTTATCTATATCTAATTTTTATGGATGATTACAGCAAAAGTGATAGGATTTTTAATAAATTATACCTCTGTTTTATATATATATATATATATATATATATATTTATATATTATATATTAAATTGTATTTACATTGAAAAGACATCCAGTACTCATTCCAAAACAGGATTTATACAAACGGACTGAATGCTCCTCTATTTTCATCGCTGTACAAGACCTAGGTAGCTTTTCAAACAAATCATGAGCAGTGGTGCTGCCGCACAGGCTCACTACTGCCACCCTAGTGGACATAGTAAAGCCAGTAGACCAGGTTGAAGAAGGTAAACGCGATTGGGAAGACGACACGAGACCACTTGTCTATGGCATTCACATCCGTGAGGTCGGGGATCTTGACTTTGAGCTGCGAGGCCCTCCTACGCAAGCGACCCTTCTTGTGGGCCATCGGCCGGTCAATGGCTGGTCTTCCGTACAGGTCTCGGCTGGTCATGGGCTTGCGGTACTGTATGCTGGCGCTGTCATAAGAGAACATGGTTGCCCGAGGGTCGTTAAGAGCGCCCATCATATCTGCTCCACTCATCTCACTTGTTAGGTTGGTTAGGAGGATGTTGCCATGAGCATCAACCTGAGGAAGGAGATCATCCAATTTCATTATCATTTTGAAGCCAAAACCCAAATAAGTAGCAAAATCAAAGGTCACTTGTCCATAGAGATCTTTCTTTAAAGAAACTTTTTTTCTGGACAATTTTGAAGAAAGCATATATTTTCTTAGAGGAGTTGGAATTCCCACAAATCCCATAACACTGAGCAGCTTGTTGTAGAACAAAGCAACTGAAACACCCTCCTGCCATACCTGCATCTGCAACCTTTTCCGAATTTCACAATCCAACAATCATGTCCACTTTATGCAGTGATTGGCTAGGTGTTACAGTGGGCCAGTTTGACCTTCAGTGGTCATAATTGTTATGCGTAAGGGCCTGACACCTCAAAGAACTACCATCTAATCAAATGCTTTGCATTGCATGTTTTTTTATATGTGGATATGCATACCACAACTGACTGACACTGTGAGCTGACTTCCATTTGCATGAGAAGAAATAGTATTTGTTCAAGCATTTGTTTCTTCAAAGAACATCAAAGAATGGAAAGACAAACCAAAAAATTAACTAAGGTACCATTTTCACACCACTGTAACTCTGTTTAAATCACATGCTTGGAATACTAACCAAGAATATGCCTGATTATAAAGGTGAAAATAATAAAACACCAATTAAATTGGTGGATTATAGATATGCCAGGCTAAACTTATGTGGCATGTAACTTGAATTGCATTCATATGAATTTATATTAATAATAATAATATATTTGTAGTATAAATATAAATATATAATAATATATAATATAAATAAATAATATAAATATAAACAGGTAGCCTTATACAGTTATCAGTAATGGCCCAACAGCATCTGATGGACAACTGTTGGCTTGGTGTGTCTGGGGCCTATGATCAGTAACCAAACTGAAAATGAAACCTGCACAAAGCTCCTTTCCCACCTGAACTTTGTTGCTCTCCAGTCTGCTCTTATTCTCATTGTTGGACTTGGCAGCCTTTTCCGCCACCTTCTTCTGCAGGTGAGGACCTCGACCGAAAAAGATGTAGTTGACAAAGGCGTACTCCAGCAAGGCCAGAAAGACAAAGACAAAGCAACCCATGAGGTAAATGTCAATGGCCTTCACATAGGGGATCTTGGGTAGAGTCTCCCTAAGGTGGGTATTGATGGTGGTCATGGTCAGCACCGTGGTTATACCTGCAGACAAGCAGATGTGGACAGGACAGTTAGGAGTTCCTTTATTAGCCCTTATTACAAAACAACTATCATATAAAGTCTGTGGCTGTTAAAAAGGATTGATGATCATATCCAGTGAGTACTAGCCTGCTTTCAAAACAATCTCCGTCCCCATGACATTCTCTAATGATTTCTTTTTCTGTTTTAGTAATGTCGTAGCTCTATGTAGGTCAGTGGGTTGGTCAGTCCATCACTTTGGTCCAGATTAAAATATCTTGACACATATTGGATACATTGACATTCAAGGCCCCCAGGTGATGTATTTTAATGAATTCCCTGACACTAGATTAAAGTGATGGGATTTTTTGGGTTTGGATTGAAATGTCTACTAGACAGCTATTGGGTGGATTTCCATGAAATTTAGCAGAGATACTAATTTAACTCAGGATGAATTGCAATACTAACTAACTTTTCATCTAGCATGAGGTCAGAATTTGTCAGGACTTTGGTTTATAACCAAATACCAGCAAAACTCACATCAGCCTCAGCCGTAGCCTAATTAGCTAATGCTAGCATGCTAATACATTGAAATGGTGCCCATGGTTAACATTATCAATAAACATCAGCATGTTCTGACGTTAGCATTTAGCTCAAAGCACTATGGAGTTTTAGTACAGCCTCACAGAGCTGCTAGCATGGCTGTATCTCGCTAGTCTTCATTATAGTGATTGACACACACACTGGGAATGCCTGTAAACACATATATCCAATAAATAAAGTAGGTTAAGAAAGGAAAGCTATACAAGCATACAAACATACAATATTTGGAACTCCTTAATCTTCCACAAAAAGTCCAGAATAATTAGCATATGGGTAGAGTTTATTTTAAAGCTGCACTAAGAAAGTTGGCATTTTACAATCTGTGTTGTCGTCATTTTAGTTTAGCATTTCTGCATGCTAATTAATTAACAAAGTACTAAACACAAAGTGCAGCTGAGGCTGACAGGAATGCCAGTGTTGCCGGAAAAACCAATGGACAAAGTATGATTTTGAACTGATGATGACGCTTGATGAAGTCTGAAGATCACCAAGGTTATTTGGATTCATCACCCAGGGACCATGAATGTCAGAAAAGAATCTCATGACAATCAATCTAGTATTTGGTGACATATTTAAGTCTGGAATGACCAGCCAACAGACACACATTGCAATATAGAGCCAAACCATCTAACATGACTAAAAATCATCAAATACAATAAGTAATCTGTAAAAAACAGAAACGTCACCTAAGGCTACTCTGGCAGCCGAGGCATCATAGTTGATCCAGAAGGAGACCCAGGACAAGATGGTGATCAGGGTTGAGGGCATGTAGGTTTGCAGGATGAAATAACCAATGTTCCTTTTCAGCTTAAAGCTCAGGGACAGACGTGGATAAGAACCTGTGAAAGACAAAGTACAAGAAGGCTGAAGCCATCTTTATTACAAGGTACATTTATGTCACCCATGCGCAACTGAAGGAGAGTGACCATTGCCTGCCGAGGCGACGCACACGTTGTTTTGTGTAAAGATGTCAACAGTAAAGTTAGAATAATCTCAGTCTGGACAACTTCACAGCCTAAATTTCTCTTTTCTAATTTCCCAGCTCTGCTGAGGCATTTCTGGCTCTTTCAACATTGTCAAAATGCCTCTCACAATTGCAGAAGATTCAACTTCTTTAACTTGCTTGATAAAGTTCACCTTGACCGTGTCGATATTAGTTTGACAAAATAACCTTAACTTAAGGTCCATTTAGCTTGCTGTAGCTAGCTGTAATCATGTGACCTACATGTAGGTACAGGTAGTTTGTATGTTGGGCGGGGAGCACAACTCCTGCCTCTGTTCAAAGCGCCATTCATTTTATGATAAGATTACTACTCATCTCATTTTATTTATGAGTGATTCCAACAGTATCATATGTAGAGGTATACTTAATCATCATACCAATGTTAGTATAAGGAACTAAATTTTACAGATCACAAAGATTGAACTGACACTTTAGGACTCACTTACCTGTGGCAAACACAGCTTTCTTGGAGAGGGTTTGGTAGTCTATAATGGAAAACTGAGGCAGTTCAATGTTCTCCACCCCAGTGACTGAGCCTCTGTTGCTCCCTCCCTGCCAGTAGAACTCAATGTCATCAGTCGTATAGCCATCTGAAAGAGGCAGGGGAACACAACAAGTTAGATTTCAGTAGAAACACAGGGCCAAGTGCATTTGGCTTAAGGCACAATGACGTATACAGTATGAGTGTCATCAAGACTTGACTGCTGATATCTGGTATTACTTCTTGAATGTATTCTTGAATTGTCACAGAAGCAACCAAAAAGTATGCATTATCGGCCATACCAAATAAAAATGAGTTACAAAGAAACCGAAAAAAAGGGGTAATTTAACACAAATAACCACAAACACACAAACAATGAAACTAAATGAGGAAAAGGAAAACAATTTCTTCATCCATTTCCCTAAAAGATTTGATATTTTCCGCTGCAGTAATATAACTGTAAATACAATTTTAAGTGCTTAACTACTATTATGCCTAACACAAAATGTCAGGCTCTGTATTAATAAGGAGTAATAGTAATAACAAAAGCAATATTTAACCCAAAAACTACACTGCAGTCTTGTTAATTTGACCTGGATCAAAAAATAATTACAGTGAAATACTGGCCCAGAACTAGATGTAACATCATCCACAGGATACGTTACAACTATGTCCTCCAGAAGAAGAATTGAAGAAATAATAAATCATCGTTAAATCATTAGTGTGAGACTGATAAAGCCGAAAGTAGGCCTCTCATTTTCTGCTCAACTGTGGAACATCTTCCAGCTTCCCACAGGCTGAACTGGAACAACAATAAAGCCTTCCCTGTACTTTTCCTGGCAGGTCTCTGGGCTATGTCTACAGCCTGAACCAGAGTGAAACAGGCCCCTGCTGCCCTTTCAGTAATTAGACCGATTTAATTGGGCCAGCTAGTCTCTGTCTTCAGATTGTCCATCTTATCTAAAGGCTGCTGCAGGATTTCAGGGAATTAGCTACTTCCATTACTGAAGGGGCTTCATTATGATTTTGCCCTCTGTTTTTTTTTTGTTATCCACTTAATGTATGGGACAAAACCTCCAAATTTGACATTAGAGATTAGTTTAAAACATGACTTTGAGTGAGTACTTTGAGTGGACAATCAAAATCATTAGGTAGAGTTAACTGCAGAAATTCTTCATTATTATTAATGCATTATTTAAAAAATGCCAACACATTGCCACAATTTAAATACTGTGCTGGTCATATGTGTTTGAGAAATAAATAAATACATACAAATACATTTAACAGTACCTTCCCAATTCTCACCACAGAAAATCAGATATCTTGGTTGATTAAACACAATATCTTGGAAGTTATTGTAGCAGTTTACCAATTCCACAATACTGAATTACAATAAAAATTCCTACAATCTCAATTTCTTAAAGCAGGTACAGGTAACTTTCATTTTGTTTTGTGATTCTGGCGGCTCCTGTGGACAAAAGTGGTAGTGTTAGCCTTGTTTCAGTCTCATTCCCAGTGTCGATATTTGACAACCTGTGAATGAGACTCAACAATCAACTATTTTGTTTGGCTCTGATTGGTTGTTTTCATTCAGACTTGGATTCTTGCAAATACTGTATAGCAAATATGACAAAAAGTTATTTTTTATAAAAGTTATCTACTGCAGCTTTAATTCCTTGATGTAAGTATCTCTGACCAAAATGCAGTATTGAGTAAACTTTCCACCATTCCATGTGATCTGTATCTGGATATCAGGATGCATAAACATGCAGGTTTAAATGCATACAAAATGCCTTGAAATCAGAATGATAAGATAATCGGGATGCTCAAATCAGCTCACTTTGTGATAAGATCTCAGTCAGGTGTAAGTGACATGTAGGGCATATTCTGAAAGATACCCTCCAGACATTTTAAGACATAGGGAAACACTCTGCACGGAATATTAATTTGTGTCCGATTTTATTTTATTTTTCTACTAAAAGATCAATTACCTTAAAATGTATGACTTCTCCCTTTAACTGCAGGACAAACCTTTTTCTTTCAGCAGACGAATATGAAAACAAACCCTCCACAAACATCATTCTGTATAATAAACCTGAAATTGTCAAATTGCAGTAACAACAAAAAGTCTTCTCAACAACTTCACCTCTTTCAGACGAGCCCTACAAAGCCCTGCAAAAAACACCATACCACACACTCTTCAGGAGACTTAAGAGGGAGTGCTACAATAAGAATTCTGACCCGAGGTACTATGTGGTCAAGAACAATGGGTGGAGGAAGAGGAGCATTTAAAGTTATTAAAAGCTTGATGAAATTGAACAACCCCAGCGTGGCTGATAAGTCTGTGTACTTAATCTGCATGTTAATTAGTAATCATATTAAAATACAATGAACAAATCAGTGTACATCATACATTGTCCCTGTGGGTGAGACCTTCAGTGTGTGCAAGTGTTTGACTGGCAAAATTCAACATCAACATCATCTTCACAAACTGGTAAGACTCCAGGCCTAGCATGCTTATAATACATAATAAAGTTAAATTTGCCCTAAAACCTATGCATCGTCATATTGAATGTGTAACATGCTCCTCTATGGAAAAGCTTGATTCAAGGCAAAAATAAAAAGAAGCAAAAAATCAATCATAGAAATTCCTTGGAAGCTCTGCCTGATGTAGTCGATTTATTGATTGAGCAGGATTAAAGATAACATTAACCGTGTTTCCAACCAAATATATCGTCATTTTTAACCAAGTTTGGAGTAATTCAGCAAAAGAAAATGAATGCTTTTAAATCTGTTTAACATGTTGTATCTAGTAGTTATAGGTGAGTGAATCCCTCCTGGTACAATGTGATCCGGACAATGTTCCAGACTGTTGTGGTGAAGAGGCAACTGAACCTGAGGACAGTCAATCTACGATCTAAGCTTTGGGTTGTGACTGAATGAATTAGCTCATGGATACAAGCAGCCGAAATGAGAGTCCAGGGTGCAGAGCTCAGACATCCAGAGGGAGTAGAACTGCTGCTTCTTTGTGTTGAAAGGTTCGAGAGGAAGTTGTCTGGGGATCTGATCAGGACATCTCCTGCCTTAGTTGCTAGACAACACAAATGACTGCCTTTATGTTACTAGATGTTCCAACCTGGTGCAGGCCAATATGTTAACATCTGTTCAGTTTGGAAGGGTACTTTCACACATAAGCTGTTTGCCGTTTCAAAGAAACTGCTATATTTGCCCATTTGGTTTGTTCTGTTTAGGTTGGTGTGACAGCTGTCAGCAGTACACTCTGGGAGTGCCAAACAACCGGAAATAGATCACTTGAAAATTTGGGTCTGGGCCCAGTTTCGGTCAGTCTCACAGGATTTTCTGATAGTAGATATTTGATTTTAGCCAAACTACTAATAAATCCATTTGCTGATCGTGAACTGTCAAGGAAGTGATCTATAGAAAAGGATATTTTTATGTCTGATAGTTTCATAACCATGTTAACATGTGACTCTGAAATGGGTTGTTTTTGCAGTCCCTTACTAAAACATAAGCAACAAGATAAAATTAAAATTGCCGTTTTAACCCTATTTTTCCTTTTAGATTGCATCTCTGTTCATATTGTACACCTATTTAACAATTTATGCCAAAAAAAACATTTCTTTGTATTTTATATCAAAATTAAATTATTTCTTTCTTCCTGTGAAACAAAATGTGATGTGTGCTTAAGCGTGAACCAATTTCAACCAGTAATATCATGTCATCCACCCATCATTCAATCTTCAACTTTTAGAGACACAGAGCTAAGATTCAGCAGTCAGCTAGTTAGTAAAAGCATAGCTTTCTATCGGAGCAGAGTGTTCAATTACTGTTACGATTACTGTACAAAACCACAGCGTTATCAGTGATTTTAGTGAGACTGGATCATATTTTATGGAGGAAATATTGTCTGGTTTTCTCTCTGACGTCCTCCTGCCTCAACTCCGTTTACTGGTGCTGTAGCTAGTGTGCAACCGATCGGGGGTTTACCTACCGGCAAACATACTGAACACTGAACTCAGCCTCCGAGACAGACAGGGGCCAGTTGTTGGACGACAGTGGTACCGAGGTTTCCTGATGGACGTGTTGCTAAAAGTAGCTAACTGTTGCTAATGGTGATGTTAGCGGCAGATAGAAAGTTCTCATACAGCTAATGTTAGCTGACTCAGCCCTGGGGTGCCAGGAGCCAAAGAAGTTAGGAAAACCACCTCAGTACTGTATCCCCTGTCATCAAACTGGCCTCCATCGGCCTCAGTATCAGCATCAGCCACAATAACTGCTTGATGGGGGACATAACATACATTCAGTTTTTTTTATTGGCTACTGCAACATGTCCCTACCTACCTTCCTGTTTTTACAGGAAATATGTAAATATGCAGAAGCACGAGCACTCTGCTTTCTGTTTTATGGAATCTTTAACAGATTAGGTCCAATTACAGTCTGGAATCGGATTATCCTGTGTGGGTCCATGTAGCCTGATGATCCATACTGACATCACTAAAACTGTCAGTGCATATGACTTCAACTTTACAGTCAGTCAGAACACAAATTACTACAAGGCAACAGTGTATTGTTTATTTCCTTGGTCTGTACCAACTGAACCAAACTGGTGTGAACGAGACCTTAAGAATATTCTGTGCCTGAGGCAAACTTTGCATTAGGGCTGTGACATTCATGCACACACACACACACACACACACACACACACACACTCTCAGTGCCACTTACAGCTCTCAATCTCCAAGGTGCAGTTCTGCTCATCCAGCGGGTATCTGCGCAGGTCCATCATGCAGGCGGCTGTCGTGGTGATCCTAAAAGAGAAAAGGTTTTAAGTCATATACTGATATCAGATGAAAAATCCACCACAAGCTGTAATGCACTGCGACCTTAATATACTACACTTCCACAAGTAGAAATCTTCATTTATATGCATACACAGGCAATTCTGTCCAGACCAACACACATCCAGCATTCAAGTTATAAAGGAGGAAAACATTTCATTTCCTGATGCCTGGGGAAAACACTTGACTTTATGAAAGAATATACAATACAGTTCACCCATAACACACGCATTGAATCCCTCAGCACACTTCCTGTACCTACTCAGCCACACAAATCCTTTTACATCTCGACTGGAACTGAACTATCTGTTTCTTTCCCATAATTGCTTTTGCACTGCTGAAGTCACGACTGCAGGGGAGAAAAGCCTCGTGTTCAATCTTAATTACGACTATGAGTAATTAAGAATTAACACTAAAATCCAGGCAATCGGGTGAAACCCGCGACTTCCCCCCTTTGAAGTCTTACATCTGAAGGAGGAAACACTTCAGTTTGACAGTTTAGGAGAGAATTAGTGATTGAGTCATTTTGTTTTTTTAATTTCGGAGCTCTGTGTTGATGAGAGCCACTAACAGTTCTTGGCGAGAGTGAGAGAGGCTGTAGTCTGCATCGGCTCCATTCATTTGGTCTCCTGGAACCGAAGCAGGCCCTGGTTACAGCCTTGTGCAGCTGCTTATGTGTTTGTTGTATAGTGAAAGGGTCAGTCATCTTAATCATTTGTTTAAAACAGCAAACATAATTAAACCTTATCCTGGCTAACCACTGAAACCATTTAAGCACATAACATTTAATATGCTGTAATTGGAAAATATATTACAGGGGTTATGGACGAGCAATCGTTTAAACTGCAAATTTGGCAGCACAGCATGGCAAACGATCTCTGCACGCCTAATATACTTTAGAGAGGTGTGCATACTGTACCAAAGGGAGTTCAGCAATATACTCTGAGGAAACATCAGAAGAACTAAAAATAAATTTTGTGAAAAACTTCTCATTTTATGCTCAAAAGGAGAAATTCTCCTTAAAAGTCAAAATTATCCATTCCTTTTTGGAAAATGGATCTCTGTAATAATACTATACTCATACTATAAGTTCAATAAAAATTATCACATTTTATATTCAATAGTCATATTTTCAATGCAGTCATTAACTGCTCTAAAACCTCTGGAAAAGAGTTTGACAACTGCAGTTTCCTCTTCAGTGAAACTCATCTTCTCACTAAATTCTAAGTAACTTATTAAAAGGATGCAGTTCAATGTTATTATGCATGTATTACTGCATAATAAAAAAATTGGTTTATGTGAATATAGTGACGGGTTCTAAATATTTAAAATGAAGCATTTAGGACACTGATGGTGCAGAGCTGCATTGTACCTCTTTATATAGGCCTGTTTTTCTACCAGAAATGTTTTGTCAGTGGGTTGAGAACCACTGTGTTAGAGCACAGAGCACAGAGTACAGGTCAGACTGCAGCCTGATTCTCTTGCGGGGAAATGAAATGTATAGTACACGTGAGGTTATGATAAAAGGCTCACTCTGCATCTATTAAAAAATGCATCTATTAATCAGTGTGCATTTTTTTATTTGATTTTAGTACATTCATTTTACATTTTATAAATTCTGTACACTCATTCTACTGTTTATACCTTGGCCGTACTTCATTTTTTGACCTACATTACAAAAGGAGCCATGTAATGTAGCAGAATGTCAAACAATGTGTAGGAATAAAGGAGGCCCTCCTATTTAGCTTGGTTTCACCTTTTATTACAGTAATAATGAAGCTGCATGCCATATGTTTTTTGGGATTTTTTTTTAGAAAATGCTGTAAATTTGCATGTTAGTGGTACAACACTCAGTATACTAATTCTGGGCTTTTCTTCCCCTCTGAATAGGGCTGAGGAAAATATGGGGCACAAGGATGAAGAGGCTGGTAGGGTAGGTGTGTGTACAGTACTGCAGCTGTATTGTCTACAGTCCCTCTAGCTGCTGTGACACATTTCCACAGCCATAACACATCATGCATCACTGAGCTCCAAAAAATTCCATCGAACCATCTACCTGTTTAATTTAGGTAATTCTGGTCTTACTAGAAAGCAACTTGCCCAAATCTTTTCAGGGTCACAAAACACACAATTCATTATTTTTATTAAACATTTACTGAAAGGGATTAAATAGTCTTTTGGGATTTATCACTCATGCTGTTTACTGCCAAAGCCTCTGGCGTTGTAAGGGAGTTCCATAAGATGAATAGCAGTGTCTGAGTGAGCAAACTCATGAGTCAGTGCTTGCCAACCTGGGGGTTGGGACCCCAACTATGGGTCACCAAAGCTTCATGTGCGGCCAAGGCCTTCTTGATTTTAAGGGGTGTAAGAAAACTTTAAAAATGTACACAATAGGTCTATATTGCAGAATATTGTTCATTTGTAAAGTTTCAACCTGAACACAAACTATGTTCACAGAGCCTTCACTCTCTGATAAACAGTCTCATCCTGCATTAGAGTTAAAAAATTTATCAGGGAGGAGAAAGTACTGAATTTATCAAAAAAGACTATTAAAAAACACATAATACAGACATAAGAGTGTTTAAAAATATCAGAAAATATTGAATATAATACTATATATATATAATACCATAATACTCAAAATTAATTTAAATTGTGTGGCCAAATGGCACTTGAATCGTTGCCATGCCGGGTACACACCTTCAAAGGTCGCTTC
>JAGRRF010012892.1:2707377-2718928 GCA_019097615.1 Morone chrysops | reverse complement strand
TATAATTTAAGTGAATTATTGATTACATATTATTTAGCTACGGTCCTAATGAAGACTGTGGTGTATTAAAATGGATCCTATATTCTTAGCATTGCATTTATACTCCTTATTTCAACAAAAATAAACTTAAAGTAATAAAAAAAAACTTGACTTGATGACAGGAAAATGGTAAGAAATTTAAAATATTCGAAATTTTGCAAAACCTTGGATTCAGACCCATGACAAAAAACACATTTTAGTGGCACTTCTTATTTTAATAATTTAGTTATCACAGTACATGCCCTAAACAAAATTTTTTATTTCTCATGGAGGGGGTGTTTTTATAGTTTTTTATCTCTGCAGTCCCCTCTCAGCTTCAATCCCTGTTCTTTGGTCGATGAAAACTAGGGAGAACATGGAAAGTCCACATAAAATGACAGCCTAAATGGTCAGCGACACTATAAACCCTAAAACACTGAGAGCCACGGTATGTTACAGTGATTTGAAATGTCAGAATTATCTGCTGAGCCGGGACAGCCCTTGATGTATGCCGAAGCACCTTATTAAAATGTGCAGCTTCGCCTCAAAGAAATCTCTCAGCTGAAAACTGTCAAGTCATCATTCCTCTCCCTCTGAAACACAGGATGCCTTTGAACTTGGAGGACTGAATTATTGACAGTGACCGGCCCACTGTTTCCTCAGTTAACTCCACACAGCTCACTTCATCGTGGCTGTGCTCTGCTGCAGAGGGCACGGCCATGTGTACACTGCGCCAGGAGAGGCTTCATAAATGATTTACCAGCTGGTTCTCCCTCGAAGCTCCAGAGGAAACACGGACAGAGCAACTCTTATCCTCTGATGGAAGCGTTTGAGGAATGTTCGGCACACTAATCAGCTGCTCCTGATTGAACTCTGCAGTGTTTTTGTTTGCAAACATGGCCAAAAGTCAAAATCTTATTAGAATGTGTTGGTGTTGAGAAAAGAAGACTAGAAGAGCACAAGCCGACACACACAGGTTGTGTGGGGAATAATATTGCCACTCTTTGGAAAAGCCAGTGAGCTTTAAAATGTGAGGCAAACATTCATGTAATTATTTATCCAGAGTTGTTAGTCTTATTGGTTGAAAGCAAGCCATTTTTTTCTTATTTACTGTTCATTACACAACACTTTGTTCTAACTTTGCACTGTGATTGGCTGACAGGCACTGTAATGAGTGCCAGTTTCTCATGATATACTGTAGCCCTTGCTACTGCAGTGCTTCCCAAAGTGGGTATTACGCCTCCTTGCGATGCCCTGAGGATGCACCAAGGGTGCCACAATACTGTTCTATAATATTTTACATTTTTCATCGTACATTCCACCACATAAAAACAAAGCAATTATTCACTATACATAGAACTACTAATGGCCTTTTTATGTTACCAATGCAAGTTTTATTTTGAAAGTGTAATCAGGTGTTTTTATTCTTGCTAACTTGCCGTGCAAGCTGCAGCATTTGACGAGTTGGTAATGAGAACATGTTGGCTATGGCACAGCAAAGACTGCTGACAGGACGGCTGATATTTCCGCGTTGCCATAGTGAAGCAACGCGCTTTCTGGCACTAGTTTGCAGGTGCACAGCAGTCCAAAATAATGACTGTCACAGCAAGTGATGGAAGGACTATACGTCAGTATAAATAGAGCTAAATAAAATTCTGATACAGTCTGAGATGAGCAAACCTGAGACAACAAAAATAACTTGTAATAAATACATACTGTACACTGAAAGCTACTTGCTTTAATATTAATAAATAACAATAATGGAAGCCAGCTGTGAATGCTATCAACGACAGTGGTGCTTAGTAAACCTAGGATACACCTGCTTACAGACAGTGCTAGTTCAAATGTGTCTGTAAAAACTGCTGACTTGTTATTTGTTTTGATGCTTAATAAAAAATATATGAATGATGTTGTTTTTAACTGAAAAGGTTTCACATGTATGCTTGTCTTGTGGGTGTGTGTGGGGGGTATTGCTATGCATTGGTGGAAAGTAACTAAAATATTTACTTAAGAACTGTAGTTACGTACAATTTTGAGATGTCACTTTACTTTATACTTCTAATCAGCTATATTACATAAGAAAATGTTGTACTTTATATTATATTTTACTTAGTACAGAAAAGTTAAAAAAGCATTCTGTATAATAGGTTCATAATATCTCACATTGTTGAAATAAAAACAGTGGTTTCCAATGTCTGACCCCTATAAAAACAGTCTGTCTGTCCTGCTTACTTCTTTCACCCTCCAAAATAGAAATTTTAATGATGTATACCCACAAGGTCTTAGTTTGAAAATACATTAAACAACAGCACCAAAGCCTACCAAAGTTCTTAACAGTTCAGGTTTTGGGAAGCCCCATGTTACAGGTTATTAAGTCTTGTTGGAAGGGGTTGGGAAGTGAATAGTGGAAACAGCTCCCACCTGAGACCATAGAGCACGGTTCCATCAGGGTGCAGTCTGATCATCCGGTTCTTCACTGTCACCCCGTGGACGAAGGACTTCTTGTCATTAATGAAGTAGGTGTCAGGGACCCACAGCTGGTCTGCCACCCGGTTATCCAGAGTTAGGTTGAGAGGAATGCCTGTGTAGGAGAGGCGCTTGTCTCTCCAGGACTGCTGGAAGTACATGGTGATGGTGTAGTCCTGCGGGAATGACACAGGTTGAGAGGAAGGTTAGCATAACAACATGAATGGAACAATGACTCATGGATCTCTCCTGCCCTGTGAAATTACCTGTGTGTTGAGTTTGAGCTTTACACCTTCAGATTGTGACATGTGTGCAGATAACGAACAACACTTCCTTTCGTAAGTAAAATGATTGCAAACATTGTGTATCAGCAATTAAATAACTTTAAATGGTTGGAATTTGTCCCTACCACGTTGCTGAAACTGCTGACATTAAGGTCCGGAATGATATTCATAGCGAAACAGATCTAGGCAAGATTTCAGTCATAGTCCTGATGGATTTTACTGCTGGCTTTGACACCACTGACTATATAATACTGCTAGACAGACTGGAAAACCTAAGACTTAAACTGTTGGGTCTCAATCGGCTACTAACAATCCAAGTGGACCAACAACGTGGTTGTATGCCTGAGCTAACTATTCAAGTATCAGTTTACATCCATGTCTGCCCAGACCATCGACATATAAAAGATATACGTCCACTTCCTTCCACTGTACAAAAATGAGACAAAATATCCTAGATACAGACGCAGGGTTGGCACCGCAGTCTCAAAGTCCTGCTTATACTCATGAGCACAGGGCTCACAGGGCTTCAGTGTCCAACCAACTGTGAAATATGGTCATACATTCTTCCTTTGACCACCAAATTCTAATCAATTAATTCTCAAAGTGAAAGCTTGTGCCAAATTTTAAGAAATTCCCTCAAAGCGCTTTTTAAGTATATCGCTTTTGCAAGAGACAACCTGAAAAACATAGCTGCCTTCACAGAGGCATGACATTGTTTGGAGGATGATGGGGTGGATGGATCAAACAAGTACAAGGTAACAAGATAAGTTACGTAATGTGTTACATCACATACGTAACTTTACTAGTATGTAACATAACTGATGTAGGTATTTTAACCAAAACCATGATCTTTTCCTAAACTGTGTTTATTATTGTTACCACTTGACTATGATGACAGTCCCCTGACTTTGTCCTTTCCTGCACTCCAGAGCTCATAATGCGGCACCTGTAACAGCCTTAAATGACACGCAGAGAGCTTAAAATGCAACATACAAATGATCTTAAAAGTGGCATGCTTTTCATACACCATCCCATAATATCATGTTGTTTAAGATTATAATCAGGCTTAGGCGATGTGAGTCAGTAGAGCAGGGGTATTCAACTACATTTGTCCAAGGGCAAGAATTGTTCTAAGTGGACACTGTGGGGGCGGCACTATCAAAACAAATAAAAATAAAATCAAATTAAAGGATTTATTTATTATTGTTTATTATTTTCATTTTCTTACAAAATAAATGTTATTTTTATTAGCCTATATCAGTGTGAAAAGACCAAATAACATGTGAAATCCATAATGATACCTGCATACTAGAAAATCTCAGACGTTCACCACTGATGGTTCAAATCTGCAATTCTGGAAATGTAACGCAGCAAATATTAATAACCTTGAAACGGTTTGAACACTGTAATACAGTTGCACCATCGTTGTGCATGTGACATTATATAACACTGTAAATTCATATATACTGACATATTTTCATCAGCGGGCATTCTGCAGGCTGATGGCAAGCTTTGTGCTGCCAGTTAGCCCTGCAGCAGAGTTAGTGCAGCGAGAAAGTTTCAAGGTTTGGCAACACAAGTATTAAGCAGTAAGACAACAGCGTGTGTGTATTAGTGTCACTGTGTGACAGTGCCTCAATAGTAGGGACCTTGTGTGTGAGAGAGAAAGAGTGTCTGTGCACAGTTGAGTTGTGTGCCATGATTCATAGTCCGGGCTGTCAGAGGGCAGAGTGCCGCAGCTTTCCATGCAGCCTGTACCTTCTTTTCAAAAATAACTTGTTCCAGCCGCAGCACAGACTGCTGAGGTGGATTATGTTGTGTAACGTCAGTTCTTATTAAGCAGCAGGAACACCGGCCTGCTCACTCCAATTCTTTCCACCACTCCTTAGAGAGCTGGAGCTCCCTCCTTCACCTGCCCTTGAGTGGCTCCTGTCACCACATCTGCTTCAACCCTTCAACTGTCCCTGCTGTAGCCCTGTGGTCAGCACATCCACCCTCTCCCAAAGTCCACTTGAACCGCCGCTGCTCCTCCACATCTTTATCCCATCACAATGTTGTAACAGCTCATGTAATTTGACATAAGTGTCTGTTTTCCAGTCAGTGTTAGCACAACAATAAAGCCTTGTGTCTTCCACTTTTCTGAGTTGAATAATCTGACAGCTGTCTCCTGCACCACATGCTACATCACAGCACACCCAATAATTCTTTACAATGACTTGTAGAATGTCAATACTGGATGGTCAAACAAGTTTTACGTCTGATAAACTCAACAAACATCACATTTAAAAATAGAAGCCCACAATATTGATTTGCATCACCTGTAGCAGTACTGCTGGGAGCTCACCCGTAACTATCACAAGTCAGGTATTGTAGTGGTACAGGGTGCAGTAGAAATTATATAAATTAGATTCAAAACATAAATATAGCAGCAAACAACTATCTATGTAAAGATACAGTGTCAAACTCCCTCTGCCTGTGTTGCTATTGCAGCCTCTCTGTGGTTTGTTTCCATAGCTGGTCTGTTCTGTGTTAGAATAGAGCCACTGAAATAGAGCCACTGAAACTGCTGTTTTTGTCATCTACGGCAGTGAATTAAGGACTTACTGTCACCAAACCAGAGTTGGTGATTATTGGAACAGTGGAAAGACTTGGTGAGTTTTATTTGGTTTCTGTCCACTTTGAATGGGGTTATGATGATATGACATTTTTGTCTATGGAGTGTGGTAGATAACGATATTACGATTGTTTCTGGCTAAACAAAAGATCTGTCTCTATAGGGATACTTTCCATAATGTTGTCGGACACTTAGAAAAACAATCTGAGCTGTCAGTGGCAAAAACACCAACTTTAGTGGATTAGCTAACATTACACGGCAACCATTGTAACCTATCAGAGCTCTTTTGTCATCTAACTCTATGAATTAAGGATTTATTTTGACCAAACCACATGTTTATTGCTGGAAAGACTGTGGAAAGACTAACAAAGATGTTTTTTTTTATTTTGTATCTGTCTGTCTGTTTGAACTGTGTTTTACGGCCGTGGTGCCCATTGTTTTGGAATGATATGCTAATGCTCTAGTGCGACATCCAGTGACAAGTGAATTTTGTATGTATAACCTTTAAATATTATCTAAACAAAGTTTTTACAATAATCTGGATAAACTGTTACTAAACTGTGTCTCTTGCCCTTTTAAACTTCGCTGTGTTACGGTGTTCTCAGAATTAAACAGTTACTTTGTATAGAACAATAGACAACCAATAGACCTAGCGGCCATAAAGTTTCCTTTCAGGGATAATTGTTTGTGTTTTGTGTTTTTTTAACAAAATATTGGCCAGTATATCGTCATAAAAATATATTAACTCTCAAAAATCAATACTGTATCAGCCTCAGATCCACTATCAGGTTCTGTTATTTGTATTATTAATCTTTTAACATGAAGATTTAAAATTTTAATTGGGACAACAAATCCTGCAAAGTAAACAAATTAAACATTTAAACAAGCAACTGGTGGTGTTGCTTTTCTTAGGAGGACAGAGTACAGTGTATGGTACAAACCCAGTATGCACTGGCCTTGACTGACTGGTGATGTCAGGTAGTGCCTCCTGTGCTTGGCTCCAAACATGGAGACAAAACGAGGGTAAAAAGAGCTTTAACATGCTGTATTGTCTCTTTGTAGTTTTGTTGTTTTGCTGCACTGCGAGCTGATGTGTGGTGTGTGTTTCTGCTGCTGTCCCTCATTCTCAGACTGCATTTCAACAATACCGCTGTACAGTGTGTGAAATGCATCGTGTCACAGCACATTAGGACGGCCTACATGTACTCAGCATCACGGAGGCACAACACTCATGCTTTCTCTTTCCAGACATTCTCAACTGTCCTTAAAAAAATGGTTCTGTAGAACTGTCCTTACAGCATATTGCCCATTGTAACATTACAGGGCCTTTCAATATTAAACTGCCTTGATTTGTTAATATGCTGGCTGTATAGTAAAATGATAGTATTGTAAAACTTCCATTAATTGCCCAGGCTTATTTTTAGAGTAAAATGATAAAACTTGTTCTACACTATTAATACATTTTTGATAAAATTAAGGCTAGCAATGTTCCATTCACACACACACCATTAACTGTATCTGTTCAACCTTCTAAATTATCTGTATTCGTAACCCCACTCGGAGTGGGTAGGGCTTATGCCGGACGTGGGTGGTGTTTAAACCAGAAGTGGGCAGGGCTTATTTAAAATTGTTCATCTAAGCCTGAAATTGATATCGGTTGATCGGAAGATGCTATCTTTTTTAGAAAAGTAGTTCTCTTACTCTTGGGATCCAAGAGTAAGAGAATTATATAGAACATTTAAAAAAAAAAAGTTATAAAAGATTTAGCCCTGATAATATATAATATAATTTAATATATAATACTATCTGTCTTTATAAACCCTAGTTCTTATTTTCTGTCACTCTCAAGTTGTGGGTGGTGGATTGAAGACCTGTAGACATACAGGTTAAAAACCCAAATAATTTAGAATTGTGTAAAATGATTTATCTCATAAAAAACTATCCCAGAATGGATGAGACGTACCATTTTCATGGCAAATTAAGTCATTTTTTTGTGGCCCAAGTGGAAATAACAGTATAGTACATGCTTGGCAAAGACATTTTGAACTGTGTCATAAGCATGCAAATGAAGCAATTTAAACAGTGATCAGAAATCTTGGAAGGATGATCAGACAATCAGACAATCAGACAATAGGACGACTACTAAGTACAAGCAATAATACTGTTGTACTGTACTAATGGATCTGTTTGTTTGGTCAAAAGTGGAAAGAAAAGGTGATAAAAATCCTGATCATTGTCATTGGTAGATTCTAAACACCCAATCTAAGGTCCCTGGTCACCTTCACTTACATATTGATTGGTCCTGAGGGTGGAGTAAGAGACAAGGACAGGTACAGAATAAAAAAAGGCTGATCATTAGCTAACAGAATGCACGATGGTGGAAGTTTTCGAAATCTGCTCAAGGTCACTGAGAAAAAACATGACGGAGGTAAAAAAGCATGAAGAAATAAGGCATAAAAATAATGTAAAAATAAGGGGGCTTCATTTATGTAATTTATATTTTCTCCTAAAAGCCTTGCAGGCGTTCTGATGAACCACTCATCAGAATGCTTCAGTTGACTGCAGGTAACCTTTGGAGAAAGCTGCCAGGAGAATGTTGCATCACTGCTCTTCTATCGAGCTAATCTGAGGTGCAAAGCTGCAGTTAAGATTCCACTCACAGCTCTCTCGGCTTTCCAGCATTCGTTGCAGTTTGCAAAGATGCTTATGCGTGCATTTACCAACAAGCTGGAGGGGGGAAAAAACTTTGTGAAAAAAAGGCAAGCATGTACTTGAGGCACATCTCAACATATCCACTCTGTGTTCGTACACAAAGACGAAGACACAGATGGTGTAAGCCAAAGGACAACCACTGTTAGTACTTTAACCTGCAAAATACTTCACTTAAATACATCATGGAAGGTAGTTTATGAACAGATATTCAAACTCAAGATCCCCTGGATCACAAGCCTTTCAATACAATTGTACAATGAACAGTAAAGAGAAACCAGCCTTTTCCTTAATGGAACTATTGCAGACTGTATGAATTACAGTACGGACATTTATTGACCCCCAGAGGATGATTCCTAATAAAACCATCAGGCTAATATCATTTAGAGTAATGGGTAGGTTCCCATGAAATGCACTACCGCTTTTGTCCATAGGGGCCAACACAAAATGAAAGAGCAAACAAGTACAGGGTTCCCAGTAGTTTTAAGAGATCATTTTCCAGGATATTTTCATGGAATTTTCTTGACTATACAGGACACCACTTGCTATCAAATGATCATATAATTGACTTACTTACTATAACTATTAAAAAGTTTAACCCCAGTTTTATCAGTTGCATACATCACTAGGAAAAGTAGAATGTGTTTGTTGTTGTTGTTGTAGTCTGATCTGAGTGAGGGGCTAAAATTCAATTTAAATTTTCCAGAACAATTTTAATCAATTTCTAGGTGTTTCAATGACTGGAAAGTCAGTGTCTAAATTTCCAGGTTTTCCTGGAAACGTTTTTCTTGACACGTGGAAACCCTGATTTAGCCTTGTATTTGGGGACTGCACAGTGAAAATGCATATTTACTATGCAGTTACACTGAGGTTTTTTGCTGGTAAAATAAGTGAAAATTTTCTTTTGCATTCGACTTTCTCATTCGACTGTGGATGTTCGACTGTGGAAAACTGGATAACGCATTCCAAGTTGGCACCCCATCTATTCTAATTAAACTTGCTCACTAAATGAATATGCCACAAATGTTTTAATTTTTTTTAAATTTCAGATTTCCCCCACACATGAATGGCATGAAAATAAATTGATAAATATTTTTTTTATCGGATCAAATGATTCAGATTCTGATTATGCAATGAGTCATTTCAGATAGATACAGCAGTTGCTTACAATATGTATTTTCAGTGCCCAGTATCTTCAATATTGGATGATTCAGCACCTCATGATTTATGCCCAATGCCAACATTCAGTGTCAATATAGGAAGCAGTGTGTCCTTGTAGCAAGGAGGAAGGTAAGGTTGTGGAGGCCAGGGTGGTGGATGGGCGTGTAGTGTGTCTGACTTTCATGCAGGACACCCGAGTTTGCCTCTCGTCACAGACCTGCAATTTCCTAATTTCCTAAAATAATTTTCCGAATTTAAAAAAAATGTTGGCATTGATTGTACAAATTGTCACATATTGTCATATTTAACTGGCAATTAGGGATGTCAGAAAATACTGATATGCTTGAGTATCATGATAGATTTTTTGATACTGTATAAAGATTGGTACGGTTATTGTCAGCACTGATTTTTAGTTAATAGTTTACAAGCAAAGATTTGTGGCAGTGGTTCATTTTGTGTTTGTGTTTAAACACTGACTGCTAACCCACTATCAGTGTTGTAATGTACCTTCACTCATTTAATTCTTCCAAGCCAACAATTGAGACAGGAAGAAGTAAGAACACTCACAACACAGGCCTATGAAACAGTCTAACAGCTAGCATTATCAAGCCTTTAGCTGGCTAGTTACATTACTACATATTTTTAATACCCAAAAGCTTGCAGATAATTTGTTGATGCAGCTTTTTTTTTCTGTCTAATGTTACTGTTTGAACCTGTGCATGGTGTTAATACATGCTTATTGCTAACACTAGCTAATGTCCACTCACAAAAGTGTCAGCTGAATGTTAAAGTTAGCTTAGTGTTAACAGTCTGAGGACAGCTCACATACAGGTGAGTTTGCTTGACTGTATCATTTATATAACCGCCATTTTACGCAATAGAAAAGCGATTCAACCGCTGTCGGGGTGTAGTAGGCACTGTGGAGGTGTTGTGGACACCTGGTTTTCTCTGTAACACAGGCATCATTTCGGTTCCATTACCTTATTGTATTTAACAGTGACATTGTTGAGCTGAGTCGTTAAGCTAAATGTTTTCTTGTTTTCTATTTTAACAGATCCTTGTGGTGTTAAGATGCTGTGGAAGTGTAAGTATTGTGAGTTTATGTGTATATTTGTATATTAGATGTATAATTCTCTTGTCCTCTTTAAGGAAAACATTGGTATTTTTAATTTGGGGCTTGATGTTTTTTATTTAAATATCAACATTTCAAATCATATAAAAAGGACATTCATGGATGTTTTTCAGCACTACTTTGCTTAGTTCAGTTTTTTTTTTTTTTGTTCTCTGTATTTTTCAGGTGTTCATGGAGTTCAGCAGGATTGTGGGCAAGAACCTCAAGCAGGAATTCTATGAGAGCATTGATTGGCACAGTCCTCGTCTCCTCGAGTTATTTCGATCCAAGAGAGGGAATGTTGGACAGTTGTTGACACACAACAGACCAATGTAGGTCCATAAACATTATCTACTTGGCATTGTTTTTCACAGGTTTTGTAAAAACATCATATCACAATGCTACTCTATTAGTTGTATAATTCACACAGATGCTCAGAGGGCTTCCTATCATCCTTGGGGACAACCCCACAAACTTCTTCAAAGCAGGCTTTGTAAGTAAATGGTAAATGGATCTGTACTTGTATAGCGCCTTTCTAGTCTTCTGACCACTCAAAACACTTTACACTAAGTGCCACATTCACCCTTTTACACACATTCACTCAGTGATGGCAAAGTCCATCAAACAGAAACACCATCGAACAGAAACACACACTGATGCTATGCATCGAGAGCAATTTGGGGTTCAGTATCTTGCTCAAGGATACTTCAACACATGGTAGGAGGAGCCGGGGATCGAACCAACAACCTTCTGAGGGGGGACGACCTGCTCTGCCTCTGAGCCACAGCCGCCCCAAGCAAGCTCTTGCTTTTTTATAATTTTCACCATGACACTCTTTTATATTATTATATTATATTATCTTATAATATTAATTAAAGTTGTTTTTCAAATGAGAAATCTAATGTAATGATTGTGCTCTTCTGTTATTCTCTATTTAGGAATCTGATGATGATGATTCTTTTCGTGATCTTGACATTGGGATACTTCTCATTGAGCGTGAAGGTGCTGTGCTCACATCTTCCCAGCATCTCAGTCCAGCCTTGTTGAAAATCATCATTGAGGGAGAATTCGTGATGGACAACATTCAAGATCTGCCAAAAAAATGTGCATTCTGTTTGGACTCACATATGCACACCATCTTATATACCCCAAGACTATGAAGCTCACATTTCAGTTCATCCAACAGGT
>JAGRRF010012892.1:2687977-2706640 GCA_019097615.1 Morone chrysops | reverse complement strand
CATTTAGAGGTGTTTCTTTTTTTCATCCAATATAATTGAAACTATGTTTTATACCATATTTAAAAAAACATCAAAAGCCAATTGAATTAGAGGAAAATACAGTAATTGTAATAAATGATAAGTAGCAATAACAGTCAGTCAGTCATAATAGTTAGTTTTATCTAATGATTTTGAGTACACACATAAATATAAATACTAAACTTAAGGTTCTATGTTAATACAACTCCACATATTTAGTTTCAGCTTGTGTAAAAAGTTAGGATTCCACGTTAATACAACTCAACATGTTTAGTTTCAGCTTGTGTAAAAACTAAAGTGGTATAGGGCAACGGGTTTCCACGCGATTTGCGAGTAAAGTCAACTAATTTGGGTTAAGAGTGCAGTAACACTTTGAATTATTCAAAGTAGTAAAGAATATGGCAGCTAATTAAATGCCACGTTACAGTTGCTATCTAAACCTCAAGACAAAAGGGCTGCAGTGCACATACAATAGCTTATTTCCTTACGCAATGTTGCTGTACTCCTTGCAGGTACAGTCCAGTCTGTTAAAGCAGTCAAGCAAATTCTTTTTAAAATTTTCTTTTTTTCCAGTAATAAAAGTTTTAAGATGAAATCTCCAGCAATAATTCAGAATACCTCTATGAGGAGATTTGCTGACACTTTTGCTGAGTTGACAAAATTAGCATGGGGTAATCCACTGTCTACATTATAAAAGGAGACTAGTGGAGTACCGTGACTTCTTAATCCTCCCCTAAATAATTCAAAAACATGCTGTAATATTATTTCTCTCATTTTCAAATAGATACAAATAGCAGGCAAATAAGCGACTAATTGAAGTCTGAGTTGGCTAATATGACTGTGAATTATTCAGTGGGCCAACTGAATTTAAGGTGGGGGAATTAGTTTGTTCTGAAGAACAGCCTAAATAAAAAAAATAAAAAAACAGCCTGCACAAGATGTGCATAGTAACCACTCATAGGTCCCTTTTACAGAGTTCACCAAAACATACAGTTCTTAATATTCACTCCGATGTCCTTAAAAAACAAATTTATCTTGTCCTGGTAGCTCACATGGTGGAGCTGGTGCCCCATGGCTGAGTCGAGTTCGAATTCAACCTGCCCTTTGCATCCCCTGTGTCACTCCCCCTATTCCTGTCATTCTACAGCTGTCACTATCCATTAAAGGCAATAAAAAGGCCACAAATATATTTGAAAAAACAAACAAAACACATTCATCTTAATAATATTACATTTTAACAGCAACACACATGGATTTATCTCTGTCCATAGTTCACAAATGTGCTTAAAAACAAAGAACAATTACCACAAGGGAAAGAAATTATAATGAAGCGCCACTTGCAACCCAGTCTACTAGAAATTACGTTTGTGTGTAAAAACATTGTTTTCATAATAAGGTTGTCATGACAATGTAATTGCTGCCTGTATTATGTTCAGACAACGTTTCTTTGAGTGATTGAAACACTACATTTATGTACCGCACTGGAGCCACAGGGAGGGGGATGGGGTGCAAGACAAAAAGCTGAATAATACTGTAGTCAGAAAGAGCTGATAATATTGCAAGATTGCCTATGTTGGTGGAAAACATTTTTAAATTTATAATTAAAGTGGAAATGTAATGGAATTAAATTGTCTGACTCAATGCTAACCACAGTGCTAAACTGCGTAGCTACCAGCTAACTCACCATAATGTCAATCCGCTTGCAGGGGGTCGACTGTTCCAAGATTTGATGGATGTATTAAGTGGGATCTATTGTCAGAAATATAATATAATATGCATAGGTATGTTTGTATTACACACTGGTCCTTTGTGGGATAACTGAATACAGTGTTGGAGGCAGGGCTTTGTTCATTCTTGTGAAAGCTGTTTGAAAGTTTTCAAAAAGCTCTTCTGTCATGTTCATTTCTATAGTCATTAAGGTCATTAAGCGACTTTTTCTTCTGTGTACAGCTGTTGTGCTTGGCTCGCAGATTAACAATTCACAGACAATGCGTCGGTTCATTTGGTGAATTTCTGAGCTGGAATGAAAATGCACCTATTTTGTACCAATAAAACTATGCAAAGGTGGCTGGAGTCTGTTTTCTAAAATAACTTAATTGTAAAATATTTAAGTTATTATTGTATAATGTGTTAAGTAATTTAATATATACTTAGTATACAAATTGTAATTCACATTACGGAGAGCTGCTTCTTCTCTCTAATGCTGTGCTGCTTGCCACAACATTGTAAATCACAACTTTGCAGGGACACCAATTTATCACCACAAACATTTATTCTGCATTATATCGGCGCATACTGGATAATATATATGCCAATACAATTCCAATATGTCTGCAATAGGCCAATGTTGATAATTGGTCGGGCTCTGCTTGTAGTATTCCAGTATTCAACATTCAGCAAGAAAGAACAGTTAATTTGTTGTTGCAGCTCCTTTTGTCTGTAGTCTTAATAGAAACCCACAAACATTAAACAGCGACCCAGACAGTAATTTGCAATAGGCATAGTAAATCTCCATCCTCCAAGCCTTGTTTTATTCCCCAGGGGAATCTTTATAATATTGAGGATAACTTGTTTTCACAAAACCACTGTCAGGGTCCCAGATCGGATACCTCTTTACAGTAACTTAAGAGCAGTTGTCCCACTCTGCGTAGCACAGCGGTAGGACACTGAGTAATAAAACACAAGGATTAGCCATTTAGCCAGCCACTGGAACTGTTAGTGGCCAATAATAAACTGGAGATGACATCACCTCTCACGAGGCAGCAGTGAGAAACTGCTGCCTCATAAAGCTTGGAACACGGAATAAGAAAGAGGACAACCTGTGTGTGTATGTGTGTTGGGTGTGGGTTACAGTTACAGTCCCATTGGGGACGAAGACTTTCTAAAAGACTATTATTAGAAACAGCTGTTCCCCTCAGCACCCACTTCGCCATCATCGTTATGGCACCTCGGTGTTTCCGCGGCAGAGCGATGGCCGTAACGTGAGCTGAATACGGTTATGCATATGAGCTGTGCTAAAGCACGGTGGCAGGGAGAGGCAAAGCTCCACCGTTGCTGCTGCACCACACTGCACTGCACTCCAGGCGGACAGCAGAACAGGGCCAGCAAATGCCCTTGGTTTGTTTCCCTCCAATAGTCTGTGTTAATGTGTGAAGGCGATCTTTTTGCTGCTGCTGCACCTCTTCTTTTTCTTTCTCTATATGTCTACGTCCATATCCACCGCTGTCTGTATTTTACAGCAGGAAACAAATAAGCAGAATATGGGCACCTATTCCACGCTAACCCCACTGCAGTGTGCTCCTGCCTGACCTAATTCTTCCCTATCCACAGCAATCTCTGGGTGCAGCCTGGAAGACATCATAAAGAAAGGGGGTGGGTTGGGTAGCAGTGCAGTCCTTCTGCAACCTACTTCAACTTCTGATCTAAGAAAAACTGAAGCTGCAGGCAGCGGCACTTGGCCACAGATTGGAATACTTTGATCTTGATGCTTGCAATGTGTAATGTTGTGTACTGAGGTGATTAAATGATCAAAAACTCTATATACTAAGTATAAAGTACAAGTATGTAGTCGTTAGCATAGTGCTGCAGGAATTAGTCGTAAAACCCAGAACTGAGAGTCCCTCACCTGGAAAGTCAATGGGTTTTTCATTGGGTTTTTGTTTGATGCCTGAAAAGAGGTCAGTGGTTAACACAAGCTTAAGCGATTTTTATGTTTTGTTGTATGTCAGTAAATATCCCACCTGTGAATTTTTAAAAAAAAAAGGCAGTTGCTGCTAAATGAGACTACAGAGGTTGTCTTTGACACTAAACATGGAGATTATCTACTCACTCGTCTGCTTTTACAGCCTCATTGTGTTTAACTTTCAAACTACTCTAACTCAAACTTT
Organism: Morone chrysops; assembly: GCA_019097615.1. Classification (NCBI taxonomy): domain Eukaryota; kingdom Metazoa; phylum Chordata; class Actinopteri; family Moronidae; genus Morone; species Morone chrysops. Next base: position 2,702,735 of record JAGRRF010012892.1, on the reverse strand, counting down.
ACAACTTGTAGATTTTAATTACAAGAGTTAGGGTTAGGTATAATTAAGTTTAGTGGTGGTGACGTTGTCATGCGACTGTGGTGTAATTTGTTTATAGTCTAAGATTAGCTTTTCATTTCTGATGATCGCATTTACACTCTAAAAATCATAAAAGTGGTGTTCATTTTCCCATAACACTAGTATTTACTAGGGCTGTGTATTGGCAAGAATCTGGCAATACAATACGTATCACAATACTGGGGTTACAATTCAATATGTTGATATTGCCATACTGTAAAAAAAGCAACTAGATTTGTATTTGTATTTATCACAGCCTGTAACATCCATCATCTTAGATAACCATTAGCAATGTTAGCGAGTCACTCAGTGTAGCACCAATATTAGTGTGACTTTCACAGCTAACAATAGGTCTCTTTTTTTACACTATGCTTGGAAGTGGGTCAAAAGGAGGAAAGGGTGTGAGAAAGGAGTGAAAGCTGCATGTCAGGTCTCACTTTCATTGGGACTGAAATCCACATTGTGGTTTCCTCCACTGAGTCCATTTTACCATGGCCACTTATTAAAGGTATAAAGTAGCTGTTGTTGATGTTATGATGTGGTTCTCCTGACTCAGCAGAAAACTGTATCCACTATAATGTCACAGCCCATTTTTACATTACAATTACTGCACTATAAGGGATGTACACATTTCCAGTGTTAATAATTATAATAATGATAGATGATATGATGTCATGATATGTATATGTATGATATATGAGTCCAAAGAAACACAAATGTTGATACTCTGTGACCAATCAGGCCTTTTGCTGTTGCCAAACCAACCGGCATGCTCCCATCTCTCCCCTTGTTTCCATGCCAACCCCAGCATACACTCGCATACAGGTAGAAAGTGACAATTCAGTGCAAGTCAAGGTTCCAGCAGGAGTGAACACAAGGACGAGAGGAATGACTCCCACCACCAAGAAACAAGAAAAGAATAGAGTTTGAAAGCTTTCTTAAAACTGACAGACTTTAGTATAAAATCTAAATCAAACAAAAGTTTATATTTCAGGTTATTTTAACTGTGATTCTACGACATTACCAGATTTTATACTGTTTTTGTATTACTATTAGTATTTTCTTCATTGCAGTAGTGTTCTATTACACAGTGTTTTGGGTACATTTGGTTAAAACCCACAGGGCCACAGAATGAACTTGAATGCAGTGTAGCGTGATGAGAAGGAATTTTCCTCCCCTCACAGAGAACCGTGTGGACTTTTCTTAACCTTCCTGTTCCCGAAGCCCCTGGAAACAAGCCCGCAGGACTCATGGAAGATAAGCAACGGAAGGTTGAGTGCCAACTCATGACGAACTTAGGCCAGTTTGTTAATTTACAACCTGCTTTTAGCCGTGTGTGGCACTGACCAACACAGCTAAGGAACTGGCTATATAGTCTGTATGTATAAGAATATAAGAAAAAGATAAAGATAAGATGTGTGGTCTCGATAGAAACGGGATGAATGTGAACATACTAGATCTATTAATTGATCATTGCTTGCAGTAAGACAAAATTAAGTTTGACATTAAGTTTCCATCAATTGCTTTTTTTAATCACTTACAGTGTTACAAGAACATCATTATTGGACAATTTTGCAAAACCCTTAATTATATTAATGGTCAGAATAAAAAAAATCTGTCTTTACAATATTAGGGAAAGATAATGTTTATCGCAAATAAACTTAGTTAGGAAAATAAAATACTTGGTTAAGGTTTGGGAAAGTTACAGTAACAGTAGTTCTTTGACAGAGTGGGAACTCACTCTCACACTTCCTAAATGCTGCACACTACTTCCTGCATTTACAGTGAAATCCGGACGTAAATCCTGAGGTGCAGAAATGACCAAAATGTCAATCAGTGTTTTTTCCTTCTTTTGGATTCAAACTCTTAGTAGGAGCTGTAAGGCTGCAGCAGATTCTTTCCCCCATTGTGTGATTTGCACACAGGGCAGGACAACGTTTATCGTAAAACCCACAGGCTCATATTTCAACCGCAGCCTTGTGTTGTCTACAGCCTCATATTTCACTGCCGCCCAGCTGGCTGACCTCCCTGCCCAGCTCGGGTCAGTCCCGCTCTTCATCTCTCTTTTCAGATATGCCATCTCTGACCATGTGATCAAATGGAGCTTCATTAACCTCTTATCTAATAGCTGTGTCCGTCTGGACAGGCTAACAAGTGAAAGTCAGGGCTAAAAGGCTCGGGCAAAGCTAGCTGTTTCTAGATGGGAGACTAAAAGCTGGCTGGCACATTTCATTTCAAGTGTTACTTCCTTTGTTTAAACAACTTAAGCCAGGCTGCTGTTTTAACAACTTAAGCCAGGCTGCTGTTTTAACAACTTAAGCCAGGCTGCTGTTGTTAAAAAAAAACTATAAAACTGTGTTGACTGTAGCTACACTTTAATTAAAGGAAATGTAAAATTAAACCCTTTACATTTGAAATGTTATAAATCAATCATCATTATAACTAATCCCCCTGGAAGACCCATTTTACCTGCAGTCACCCAATTACATCCGCATCATTATTACACTTATTATAACGGTCCCCCATCTATTTGTGTTTTTCATATAAGTGCCATGTCAAGCTCTGCACGTCACCTTGTGTGTTTTTTGATGGTTTGTTTGACTTCTTCACTCTCTGTTTAACTGTCTATGTGTAGTTTATTCCTGTTTATGTCATTGTTGTATCTGTAAAGTCAATACTATTTTGGGTGGGTTTTTTTTAACCAACATTATTTTTATAACATTATACTCTAATGAAAACATACCTATGAATATTATATTCCATTTCTGACAATAGGTCCTAACTGGATCTTTAAATAATACACATGAACATCCATTTTTAGTTAAATCAACAATACCAAAAGCTCAGCACATAAAGAGTATGTTGGGGTGTAGCAGTAGCAAATGGTGTTGGCATGAGTGCATCAGCAGTAGAAGTATCTGGCCTTAATTGTGGTGGTTTGTGTTTTAATTCTAACATACTTTGAATTTCTTTTTTTTACAATATATTCCATGGTAGCCATCTTAGTTCAAACTTGCTAAATAGCACTGACCACAAAGTACAGCTGAAGCTGACGGGAATATCATTTGTTCTGCAGGTATTTGGTCATGAATCAAAGTACTAGACACATTTATAAAATGACCTGATGATGGCACTAAATGGGAAGTTTTAATGTGCCCTGTAGAGTGTTCTTGTAAACAAACAGATATTTTCTTGTTTCTGACCAAAGCAAAGTGTGAATAGCCTTGGTCTAAACATGTTGAATGCATTTTTGTGTTCTGTGGCTTTATCAAAGCTTTTATGGTATAACTGTGCAATAATTCCAAGACAATGCTCTAAAAGTGTCTATGTGAAGCTTTACACTGTAAAACCTGATGAGTTACTTCAACTGAAACTGTTTGAGGAAAAGCCCTAAACAGTTCAAAACAAAAATATATGATTTGAGTACAAGTAACTCCTTTATTGATAAGGTAAGGTAATTTAAGTTAAGTGTACTCAAAAACTAGTAAGCAAATTACACCCATATTCAGCATTTCTCCAAATTTATTTAAAACGTGTTACCAGGATTTATCTGAATAAAGTAAGACTAACTTAAATGGATCTTCTTTATACAAATGTTACCACTTACATTCAATTTACTCAGATTCTTCCACTAAAGCAAATCATCGCATTTACCTGTCAAAACAACTGACATATGATAAAAAAAAACTATTTACAAATAACTTTCCAAATAGTAGCCGAATGATTAGGAAAGAACTAATGTAAAGAAAACCAGGCAATGGAACAAGCTGGAATTATATCACCAATACTTGATTTAATACAACAGTGTTCTCTCAGGGCGTCCGTAGTACCACTAGAAGAACTGAAAAAAGACGAGGTTAACGTTATACCATTAAATTACTATTTTAAAAACTTTTTGTAGGTTGCCCTCATCTAACTATGTCACTGGCGTTTTTCAGTTCTAAGAAGGCTTCTATAAAGTTAAACTGCCCACACTAATGTGGAGCAGAGGAGCTGTGTGACCCCCGCTGACCCCAGACCTGAATGAGCTGTTGGAAAACAGGACGCATCCTGGCACCTTGATATCTTCTCAGTGCAGAGATGAAGTGCCATCTGCAGAGCTTCTCATAAATCCTGATCCTGGTGGACGCATCACTCTGCCGGGCCGATCGATAACAGCTGCTAGGAGGACATAAACTGATAACACCTGACTCTCTCTAAATGCACAGCACAGTGAATGTGGGTGGGTTTCGCCTGTCAATCAAATAAATCAATACACTTAAAATTTAAACAGATTGTCCCATAATCTAAATGAAGATGTATTATGTTGCTTAAGCCTTGTCAAGTTCCTAAATGTATATTGCAGGATTAAATCTTATCAGTTTAATTTTACCATATCAGCCAATACAAAATAAGAGTTCATTAGAGAGCAGTTACACCAGGTCTGTACCAAAGCATTCACAGGCTAGTTACTTGCTGCTATTAAGATGGATTAAATGGCCGCTAATAGACAAAGATATTAGATCCATAGACTACTATGTAAGCTTATTAGTTGGCTGTCCGCGTAATGCACAGATAGATGTTGATGGGACTGAAGGCAGTGTGCACATTTTCATTAAAAGCTGATGAGCTGCTTATTGCTTGTGTGCTGATGCTATTGATTGATTTTGGCAGCAGCAAGCTTTCCACAGCCTCGGGCACGGTGTTTCCTATCAGGAGGAGTGTCATCAATGCACACAGCACTCACAATTCATGCAAAAATCACCATGCAAGTTCACTGCGACACTGAGTCTGACCAAATCATTGTGGTTGCCTTGATAACAGATCTACGATTCCACATCAGAACAGAAGCTAGAGTTTAGCTACAACATGGGTGATCCAATTACAAGTTCACAGCTCTAAATAGAGGTATGGATGCATCCAAGACATATTGAGATTCAAAAGCTCAGACCGGCATTGGGAGCCAGCATACATTATTTTATCACTATGTATGCAATTGAGTCCTTGTTAGATAGGTGACTTATCACTACCTGCTTCAATCAGTCACGACCACCTATATGACAGACACTCAGTAATTGACTAAGTCAATTGAGATTCCAGACTTATGAATCAAGGACTGTCTACACCAAGAACAATAACTTCAACAATAATTATAAATATATCTTTTCAAAAATCATGCACTGATGTCTCTGAGGTCCTTGATGATGTCAAAAACCTGTGCTATACCTACAGTATCTCAAAAGTGTTGTTGTCACTGTTAAGTTCTATTAGTTTTTTGCTGAAGTTGTGTTACTTGAAGCTGTAACTTGCTGTTGTTACGATAAAAAAAGAAAATTAGGACAACAATATATAGCAACTTGCAGTGAGATAGCAAAGAATTAGCCAGCTTTGTGCAGCTGATGAACTACAAACTGCAAAAGGGAAGAAACAGATCCACATGAGCTGTGTTGCATGCTGAATACCCATTGTGTTTGCAAGGAATTATGGGATAGCAAATATCCAGCTGCACCACCAGTGTTTGACATTCACAAGACAAATAACAATGTATCTTCAGACATGAATACAGACAGCATCACCCAGGCAGAAACGATGCCACAGACGATCAGTCTATACGGGGCGGACCTTGGCGAGTGAGCAGCAAAACCTTGTGTCACTGTCACTTTACCTCACCAGCTGCTCTCGCCCCTGATAATACAGCATGTCTGATGACTAAGGCCAGTACGGGCCTGACAATGATCTGAAATCTCCCTGTAATCTGTTCACTAACTGCCAAGTTCAGTAGAGCTTCACAAGCATACAGGCCCTGTCTGCCAGCCTTGTGTCAATGACAGGGACAAGGTCGCTTGATTTGTCCCAATGTGACAAGTGAGAAGTGTCCTGTGGGAAATTTGAAGGAGGCTGCAGCTTCCAACTAACTCTTTGTCCATATGTAAACAAGCAGAAAACAAACACTCACAGGGATGTTGGTCCATCTGTCGATCCAACACTTTGGTCCAGAGTAACAAAGGCACACTACCGGACAGACCGCCATGAAATCTGGTATGGATATTTATGGTCCCCGGGGAATGAATGCTTCTAAGTCTAATGTCCTCCTGAACTTGATCCAGCGCTACAGTCAATTAATTCCTTCCCTTTGAATAACATGAATGGCTGCATTCACTTGGTCGAGACCATCTAGAGTATCGGGCAAGACCAATGGCCAATCCCAACATGTCTGAGACAATAGAAAAAAGCACTGTCTTAAGACCCATGGTGATTGAGCTTTATTCTATAGAATGCTCTATGGTCTGCAGATCCCATGGATTCTTTCGAAAGTAAGCTATAGACATACCTGTTTAGACATTTGGATAACCTGTGAGAGTGGGAGTGTTAACATTCCAATGTAATGAAACCCGACACATAATTCCTTCTGAACACTTTGTTGCCAGAACAATTGTGTATTCTGTCACCTCTACAGGATTACCAAATCCACTCTGTTAGAGCCATGTAAGTGTGTCTGACCTTCAAGTCAACTTACAGAGTATGAGTGAGAAAGGCCCTGTGAAGAAAAGTGAGTGAGGGGAGAATGGCAGAGTCAGTGTGTCAGTTAAATCATGATTTATGATGAAGGTGCAATAAGATGCACTGAGATTGTGTGGCGGTGACGGAAACACATTTTCTCCCATCAGGGGTGAGAACAATGAAGTGCACCCCGCCACGGAGAAGTGTGAAGAAAGTTATTTGAGGGATGGCGGTGCGTCCTAGCAGATGCGAGGTGACTGAGAAATGGTGGATGTAAGCTGCGAGAGAGGTGAGAGACAAAGCATAAACTGAGAGGATCAGCAGTTTAAGAAGGACGAGAGGCAGAAGATGTCAGCTGCATTGCACCTTACATACAATCATGGCTCTGTATGAATGGGACCTCTTAGAATAACCCTGGTTTATTCCAACTTCAGCCTTATTTAATTATGTTTGTTATGACTAATATTCTGAGATTTGGGAACACTGTGGCATCACTACAACAAAGTGTGAGGGGGCTACAAGCACGAGCAGTCAGATTATCAGACAAGTTGTAAATAAATCAACCAAGCACAGCTGCCTGAAGTGGGGCCCGAGGGCCAAAGTTGACCAGATGAAGAAGATGTCTGGATCTTAAGTTATCAGAGAAATAAGCTGAGCTAACGTTAGCAGTATCTATATGCTTTATTCTGTGTTTTTACTGGTTTCCTGTCTTTTGGTGTTGCTTGAATGTGATATTTTACATATTGTACGTTTAATTAGATAACTAATAACGTGGGATCTTAGTACCATTATACATCTTAACAGTACAGTTCAGTTTGTTTTTGGCCCCTGACACACCATTACGTTTTTGGGAACCCTTGCCTTAATGTGAGCACACACTTGCTAATAATCCCTCATTGCACAGGAAAACTTATTATCAGTTTCAGTTGTGCCAGTGAAAAATCAAAGTTCGATTTTGCCCCAAATCAATGCCCCCCATCAATTTGTTTCTCATGACTTCATAAGATTGTTGTCTATTTCTGTTTTAATTAGTGCTTTTTTAAAATGTCCCAGAGGACCCCAGTCAAAGGCACCCAATCCACCCTATGCAGTTTTAATAGATGGAACAATTTATGACGTTCATGTTTGCCATGGGTCCTCATTTAAAGTAATACATACTATTTTTGTTTTACACAATATGCAACTGTAATTGTTGTTTTAAGAAGAAATAAGTCAACATTGACTATGATGGTTGTTTCTTACAGTAGTTTAAATTTCCAGTCCTTGTATGTTAGTGGAATTAGGATTGAAGCTGCATTAATCAGTTTATTTTGGGCAGAATTCTTCAACAAGCTAAAAAATCTCACATGGCATAGGTTTTTATGATGTGTTAGCAAACTGTTGCCTATTTACACATCCATCAAACACAGAGAAACAGTAGCATTCCGGATAAATGTCACTCTCCTTTTAGCTCAGTCATTAGTCCCACCAACTGAAAGAAATGTGGCTTTTTAGCTACTAAATGCTCCACTGTTCACTGTTCTAGTCTCTAACTGTGTCTATTGTGTGCTGTTTGGTTCTGGCTAGATAGTGTACAGTGTGTTTATCTAAGCTTTTTATCTACTGGAATCAAGGACAAACTATAGAATTCAGGCCTTTAAAACCAAAACCATGAGCTGAAAGAGGCTAAACGTTTGGTAAAGTTGGTGATAATTCTCTGTGGATTTGAAAGACCCCTTTCAAACTACACATAGTCATTGATCCATTGTTAACATAAAAAATACTAATGAGTGCAACTTTAATATTATAGTCGGTTCCTGATCACCTGCAATGGATCTGCACCCCATTCTGGGTTTACACCAAAGGTGGTAAAGAGATAGACAATGGGATTTCTCTGTATGGACCACCCAGTCAATGCTGTGTCAGTGATACTTTCATTCTTAAGTTTCAATTAGTTACTGTCTATGTGCAGAAGATTTTCCACTGGCACCGAGATTTAATTGAGAGTGATAGGGCCTGTCTACAATATCTCTACTACTGTGGTAAAGAGAATGGGGTGAGCTCAAACACACACTTTTAAAAAGAAATTCTCACTTTTACACTCTCCTGAGGCCAGGAGAGTTTTACCTTAAATCAATACACATCTATACTCTAAGTCATAAGACCATTCAGGCTTCTGGTTTAGCTTGGCTCCCACTCAAGCAACATCTCTTGCCAAGAGTTTCCTCTCAAACAGAGCAGTAGCAAGCCCTCCCCATCGCCATTGTTTTTATTAAGATGCAAAATCAGACAGGGCACCAGGGTCCAATCAGTGACCCATAAAGACGGCCATGGATAACACGGTCCAATCACATCTTAACTCTGGGCTCTGTCCATTTCCCATTAGGAACTTTTGACAGCTCAGAGTCAAGCTACTAAACAATTCATAACCCGGGCTCACAATGACAGCACATCATTAACTCCACAAACACTGTGTGTATTTGCTCCCTCAAATTCACAGTCTCGTGTAAAGATGACTTATGTATGAGTGCTTTGAATGTAAATAATGTAGCAGGCTTTGTCCTGAAAGAGGCTGCTGACTGCCAGTATTATTTAATAAAGCCATTTGTAGACAAAGATTAAAGTCACCAGTGACGAAGTCTGGAAACAAAGTGCTGGAAACAGGTTGGAATTATTTTACTGTACTGGCAGAGTTCCCCTCCAGTTTCTTCTTGTCCCTTCATTGTGATGTTTGAATGATGTATGTGCAGAGTTTGACACTAGAAGGATGTTTTCCTGTTCATCTGTTGAAAGTGGAAAGTTTCTCTGAGCTCATTGGAAATCTGACTTTAAGGGGCCTACCAGCAGGATTTGTGACATCACAAATAATTTGGAAGTCAGTCCTGGTCCAGTATGCAACTTGTACAGTGTGATGAACTTGAAGCCACCAGTGCACATCCACTGAGAATGGACTTTACAGTGAAGTAGGAGACATCTTGTGTGTGAAGAGAAGCTCAGCTAATGTGTGTGTATATATCCATTTACTGAGACAGCTGTAACACATGAACACTAAGTAGAAATGGACAGTTAAATATCAGCTGACTGTATATCAATGATTTATCCACAACTTCTAATAATGCCTAAAAGGTTCAATATATAGCTAGAACTAATGATTTAAGGTTAACTTTGTTAGCTGAATGTATTAAAAGTTGTGAAAGACCAAAAGTAGTGGATAAGATACTGTAGATTGCTTATAGACCCCCTATACGAATAGTCAGCTTGGAACAATACTGTGTGTCGGATATCTTTTTTCCACAAAAAATAAATAAATAAATAAATAGAAATCCTTAAAAAGTAATCTACTCCTTTTACTTCATTAAAACTTGCAGAATCTCTGAACAGTTGTTGATTTCTAAAGTTTTCCTGCTGGACACAAGATGTCTCCTACTTCACTGTAAAGTCCATTCTCAGTAGGATGTGCAGTGGTGGATTCAAGTTTCTACATCACACTGTACAAGTTGATACTGGACCAGGACTGACTTCCAAACTATTTGTGATGTCACAAATCATGCTGGTAGGCCCCGCCCCTTAAAGTCAGCTTTTCAATGAGCACAGAGAAACTTTCCACTTTCAGCAGATAAATGTGAAAACATCCTTCAAACTGCACAGACATCATTCAAACAGCACACTGTAGGAACCAGAAGAAACACTGATGCTTGACTGGAGGAGGGCTTTAAGTTAAGAATAAATAGTTGAAATAGACAGCTAAAAGCCATTGAAAAATGTAAAAGTAATGGGGAAATAGCTCAATATTCAGTTTCTAACACTTTAAGTGGTATGCATAAATGCAAACTTATCTAAACTGCCAAGTTTCATTTCAAAATCGAGTCAAATGAACACTGTTTCAACGTGGTGTTGATGTAACGGTACTTTAGTTCATCAGACAGGGTTAGAGAAAAGGGTTGGGAACATAAACCTCCCACAGAAAACGCTCCAGAAAATATCCCACAATGCAAATACAACAAATGCACAAACCCCTTAAGCACAAGGCAAACAAAAACTACATCTGTATCCATTTGTGCCAACCACTGCATATGTGATCAAGCTCATAAACCATTAGTCAAAAGTCCACATAGAGTCTGAGGAATTATGTTACTTTTCTCCTCCCATACCCAGCTTTAAAAAATTTTTCAGAAAATGCAAAAACATTATCAAAAAGCCCCATTCTCATCCAATTTGAATCAGGAAGTTTTTAAATAATTCATTAAAGGTTTTTGCAGTCAACTCTTTAATGAATTATGTATATAAAATGTTATTTATATCTTTTATATAAGAGACTTAAACAGGCAGATAAAGGGACAGAGCTGTATTTGGGGCTGCAGTAAAGCAGCAGTACACCAGCATATGTTCATTAATGTAAAGTCTGAATCTCTCACACACACTTTCTCTGCACGTGCGCCGACCTCACACATCCGCTACTGTGTGTGTGTGTGTGTGTGTGTGTGTGTGTGTGTGCGTTTATTCCCCGGGCTACTCGGCAGCGCTGCATTGATACCCTGTATTAAGCGGTCAAATCATATTCTGCAGACACTCTGCTTCTCTGGGCCTCCTTCCTCCCGTTGACTCACTGACAGCCGTTATGTAATTACTGCACTCAGGCCAAAAAGGAAAAAAACCCGGACAAAAACATGCACAGAGACGTCTTATTTCCTCCTGTCTTCTCCTCCTTGTGTCCTCCCCACCACCACCACCATCCCGCTGAAGCCTCGATGACACGGGGCTCTCCGCGCATGCTGGGGCCACATACGCGTGTGCGGAATCACTAAGCAGCCCCCCCTCATCTCATTCCCTATGTGCTGTCGGTCTCTGTCTTGTTAATTCTCAGCCTGCGCCGGTTGTGACACCGGCGGGGAAGTACTTGATGCATACGGATTGGCTATTTGACACATTGCGGATCTCTCCATGGTGCTGAAGGGGGGAGGGAGGGAGCACGGGAGGGGGTGAGGGGGGATCTTTTTTAGTTTCCTTCAGGAGAGGCGCTGCAGCAAGTAAAGAGGCGAACCAGGACTGACGCGGATCTCCTCTCCATGTGTTTGAAAAAAGGCGAGAAAGTCACTGCAGCATCGCGCCCACAGTGGGAACAACTTACCATGTTGACTTCAGACACCATGTCAATGCTGGCGATGTCTATGCTCATGCCGACATCCACAGGGGCGCCTATGGAAAATATGACAGCAGAGTATTGGCAAGCATTACAGCAGCCCGGTGAGCATCACATACATGGGCACAGCGGACAGTGTGTGTGTGTGTGTGTGTGTGTGGGGGGGGGTTACCTCCAAAATCGGGCCGCAGACGGATGTCATAGCCCTTTAGCAGCTTGTCCACGGTGGCTTTCACGTATGACATGTTGCTGGGCTCGTTGGCACTGAGGACAGAACATTTCAAATCAGGAAATGAGCAAATCTCGCAGGGCCTGTGTAAAAAAGACAGGACACATGATGATATTCTCACCTTTGCGCCCCGCAGACCACAGTGGCCAGCAGGGACAAGCAGCAGACCCCCCAGCACCCGCGGTCCAGAGTGCTCCACATCGCTAAACTCTGATCCCGCCGACGACTTTGACACAAGATCTCAGGGATGCAACTTAGGCTGCAAAATTATTCCGAGAGCAACGCATGCGCGTCGTTTTACCAACATCCAAGCGTCAGCGGCGAGGTGCAGGCAAATTTAGATGAAAATGTAGAGAAGAAAAGCCCACACAGCCTATAGGTGCGGAGGATTCACCTGAAGAGTGGAGGCTGGCGCATGAAGCGGTACATACAGTGCTCCCGGCACTTGAGATGTCAGTACACAGACCCCCCCTCCCCTCCGGCAGCCCTCTCGGCTTATTCCTTAACAGTGTCCGGAGCAGATCTGCGTCAAAGCTCGTCTCCCCGCTGCTGATCTGAAGACGTTAAATAATGAGCAGTGAGCGCGCGGCTCCCCGGTCACCTTAGAGAGAGAGAGAGAGAGAGAGACAGAGAGAGAGAGAGAGTCATGCAACACTAGCACATCCCGAGGAGCCGCTGCGCATTTTCGGGGCTCCGCCAGGCAGCGGGTTCTCGTTGAGCTGGCGTCACGGGCTGCACACCGGCTTAATTAATTGTTTCAAATCCCAGAAAATGCATTAGAGAACGCAACTGATGGGAGGGGAGATAAGACACGCTGTATGGGAGCTGAAATGGCTTCTGCTCCGACTGCAGGGCGTGAAGGGAATAAAGAAGTGTTCTGCATTCAACCCGTCAAAACACATGAGTTACAGAGTTAGCTGTCAGGATTGTTATTGTTGTCATGATGGCACTCTGATAATGTTTATTTTCACAGTGTTTGGTAATCACAATTCGATGAATGAAATAAAATGATTCCTCACTCCCGAAACATCTCCATACTACGGAGCCCCTTTGGAACCCCCTGAAGGACCAATGCAGTTCTCCAAGCCCTTCCAGGGCACAATAAAGTACCCTTCCAGCAGACACAACAAAACAAAATGCCCTCTAAGGTGCTAATTCTAACCTTGATTTAGCTGTTTTACTATAAATGCATCACAACTTTCTGTCCGCCACTGGCTATGCCCACTAACCTCATTGATTGAAAGAGACATTGGATGGTAGGAGGATACAATAGGCACTGGCTCTTTCAGTCACATGATAACAGGTGGTTGTATATGGTGGGAGGTGGTAACCTAGTCTCACATGCAAGTGTCCTCCTTGATCTTTCTCCAAGTCCACTGACTGCAGGCAACTGACCTTTGACCTTTTCCCAGTGGTTGCTTTGACAGGTTCTGGTCTGGTGTTCACAGGCAACTGATTAATAATAAACACTGTAGGGGTGTTCTTACATGGCAGAATGAACCTGTTAGGGGGCTGTGCAAGCAGTGCACTTGTGCTGTTGCGCCCCCATTGATTTCCCCACACACACACCTGTCCTTTGTGTGTCAATTTCCTTATGCACAGAGACCCATAAACCACCCAGGAACACTATCTGCTCCCAGGTATTCTGTGCTGTGATAACTCAGATTTTAATTTGAATGAACACATCTTTGTTCCTTTAGAGAAGAATTCTAGACACATAAATTCAGACAGATGGTTGAAAATAAAATATTTGAAAGATCAGTGGTACTAATAGGAACATTAAGTGTCAATTTTAGAACTAGATCTATAAGATCCAGTCCTTGCTTTCATGTAGGTCTGGTCACAGTGCTGGTGTTTGGTTTAGCTCACCTGTTCTCCTTCCCTAGTGTTCCCCAATGGAGTGCTTTTGCAGCTCTGCTCATGACGAATGACTGAGTGAAGCTGAGCAGCAGTAGCCTGGTTAGCTAGTGGCTGTTGGGAGGCTTGATGGCAGCAGTTTCCCATAAGACAGCTGGCTTTTTTGGAAGCTGTCTAGGACACTTTATCTGATGGTGGAATGAAACAAACTCTCAATCACCGCAATAATGCTGTAAAGAGGTCAGTCTGTTTAGAGAATATCCCGGCTAAAGAAAAAAGTAAAAAAAGTAAAAAATGTGATTATGATAGAAGAGGTTTTTTGTTTTTTTGTGGATTAGCAGTGTTTATAAAGACATCTGTTGATTTAAAGATTAGAAACCTTGAACAATATCTGTCATATCTTCTACTGGATGAATATGCTTGTGGCCATGGTCCTTTGAGTGATGAAGCACTTTTCAAGCAAGGAGGGAACATGCTTCTAGCCTACAGTATGCTGTAGTGCAGAAACCTGTATGAATTGACTTCATTTTAACTGTAAATAAGGTTTACAGTTCCATTCAATTAATTTCTGGGTACATTTGCACAATGCTGACATTATACTAGGCGGCTGTGGCTCAGAGGCAGAGCGGGTCGTCCCCCAATCAGAAGTTTGTTGGTTCGATCCCCGGCTCCTCCTGTCACATGTCGAAGTATCCTTGAGCAAGATACTGAATCCCCGCATCGGTGTGTGAATGTGTATGAATGAGTTAGTTTCTGTTCGATGTACTTTGCCATCACTGAGTGAATGTGTGTGTGAAAGGGTGAATGTGGCACGTAGTGTAAAAGCGCTTTGAGTGGTCGGAACTCTAGAAAGACTAGAAAGGCGCTATACAAGTACAGGTCCATTTACTGGTTTACTAGGGGGAATGCAAAGCTGTGGTGAGGTATACTCATCTCTGATGAGTGTGAAACCACCACCAAGCTCCTCTCCTGTGGAACCAGCTTCCAGTCGTGGTTCGGGAGGCAGACACCCTCTC
>JAGRRF010012892.1:2638430-2655452 GCA_019097615.1 Morone chrysops | reverse complement strand
GAAAAACACACACACACACGTCCAAACCTCCAGCCAGGTGATCGCTACATAAAACTGCTACAACACCACGGAACCACGGAACAACGTCGACATTACTTAATCCTTTCACCAGTGATTCAAGATTCAAGATTCAAGAACTTTATTAGCCATTTGTGCTTGCACACATAGGACTGGTGCAGTTGAGAGTCAAGTGAAGTATAAAAAAGACACACAAGTTAGACATACATCTATAAAACATATACAATTAAAAGTGTAAATTTGCATTGTGAATTGCATATATAGCGTATTACATATTGCCCCGGAAACAACATAATATAATATAATATAATATGATATATTATAGTGCAAAGTTGCATTGTAAGTGTTCGTAACAGCTACCGTATGAATACTTATAGCCACAATGGCAAGCAGTTTTATAGACGAGGCATTCAGCATTCTCGTTTACCATTTGGACCCACAAACTTGCTTAGCTATAGTTTCAAGCAAAACACATATAGAGCATGCATTTGGCATTCGAACGCAGCAGCCCGCATCAGCTGATGTCAATATACGTAAAAAACGCAAAAAACGGCCGATAAGATCGGCCAGCCGATGTATCGGTCGATCACTACTTTTCATATATACACCGATCAGCCACAACATTCTGAACACCTGGGGCACCCTGGTGGTTATAATTTTCTCCAGCCCCAGACCAACAAACTATGATGCATTGTGTGTTCTGACACCTTTCTATTAGAACCAGCATTAACTTTTTCAGCAGTAGCTCGTCTGTTGGATCAGACCACAAGGGCCAGCCTTCGCTCCCTACATGCATCAATTAGCCTTGGCCACCCATGACCCTGTCTCTGGTTCACTCCTTTTCCTTCCTTGGAGCACTTTTAAAGGGGAACTGACCACTGCAGACTGAGATCACCCCACAAGAGCTGCAGTTTTGGAGATGCTCTGACCCACTTGTCTAGCCATCACAATGTGGCCCCTGTCAAAGTCTCTCAAATCCTCATGCTGCTCATTTTTTCTGCTTTTAACACATCAACTTTGAGGACAAAATGTTCACTTTCTGCCTAATATATCCCACCCACTGACAGATGCCATGATAAGCAGATAATCAGTGTCCCTCCACTTCACCTTTTAGTGCTCAGAATGTTATGGCTGATCGGTGTATGTACAGCTTGAAGGACTTGAAAAGATATGTTGTTTTGGAATCATTGAACTGCACCTACTGTGTAGCCTTTTTCTGCATTTCGGTCCTATCCCTATTTCCTGTATTCGCCGCATTGTGACAGATTGGCCAGGATGTGCATGGACCCAGCAGATGGAGAGTCTTCTGTAGAGGATTTTACTAAGGTACCTGATGCCATTCATTGCCTTCAGAACCATCACATAAACAAAGCCAGTATAAAAAAGAAGGAGGCAATCTTGGCACTGGCACACCAAGCAGTGTTTTTGAAACCTTGGATGGAAAAATTGCTACCTCCATGGAGAGAAGATTTCATTAACTGTTAAGTATCGGGCCTGCTAGCCTTCAGCCTTTACTCCAGTAAAGCAGCCTGCTTGTGTGCCAACCTGCTGGCAACCAACTCAAGCTCAGGCCTTGGTGCAATCTCTAGCCCCTGGTTCCAAGCTACCAGCCCAAGTCCAAGCCACAGCTTCCCATCTGTTCTGGCCTCAACGGAGTCCTGCCAAAAGGAAAAGGTTGTGACCAGGCCTGATCATAACCAGCCTGAGTTCAAAACAAACAAATAGATTACAGTGAAGGTGCCTCCACTAACATCAGAACAAATTAATACACTTTTATAAAATATGACATCAGTACTTACCTTCAGAGAAGATGAGCATAGTTGATACATCACGCAGCAAAGGCCACGTATTTAGGAAGAAAAGTGATTGTTCAGACCATCATCTTGTAACCAACATCAGCTACATTGCTAAAGAAATGACAGGCGTTGGGATCTGTCTGATGCAAGAGACAGTGACTGATTGATCACACTGGAATGTTATGTTCAATTCACTACCTTTATTTTGACAAATATACAGAGGCCCAGTCTCCTCTGATTTATTCAGCCTCTGAACACTCTGAAATGAGCTCTGAAAACAGCTCATTTCAGCCCACATGGGAGAATCCACTTGAAAGTATCAGGGTGTAATTTGATGGTTGCAGTATAGCAGGAGGTAAAGGGAATTCATCTCTGCAGCACAAAGACACCACTCAGATTATGTTCAAACAAAGGAACAAGACATCTGCGGCCACAGAGACAACTGACAGTGGGATCACATGACGGTGATCATCTTCCTATAAGATATCCATTTTAAGGCTTCCATAAGGGATATTTTTGGGTGGGTTTGTAACATAGGGACATATCAGAATTTTTTTTTGTTTATTTACTAGGAGCCTCAATAATAAAGAGGACATTTAATGTTAAGTATGACTTATGCGGGAAAAAAAACACTACTAAGTATTTATAAAACATTACTTTGAAATGGAAATGATAGCCAATCTACATTAACTGTTAACTAGCTAGTTACATCTGATAGCTAATGTTAGCAAAACACTAGCTAACTGGTGATCTAATTGACATCAATCTCTTGTTAACTAACTAGACACTATATACCATAGAACAATTAATAGCCTGGGCTTTTATTTGCTTCACTTTCTGAACTCAGCCTGCCTATATTTGGGACCGGTGTCTATATGGGACAAACCTTTAATTTCTTTTGCAAAAAACTCTCACTCAGCAAAGATGGTTAATACTATCAAATTGTTTATTTAAAACAGACATTCAGATGACGTTGAAAAATTAGGCTATTGAATAAAGTATCTTAGATTATGAATCTCTAGGGCAAGAGAGAGAGAGAGAGCCATTAAATTATTAAATTAATTTTTATGAAAAAATGTTTTGATGGTTTTGATTGATGGACCCTTACAGACTAAAGGAACATAAATAATTAAGGAATAGACACATATTCAGACTTTATGACCGCTTCGAAGGTTTGTTTACCATACTTGAATATCAGAATGAATTATACTTGCTCATGGTTTTCGTAAAATTAACCAAAGGATTTCATTGTGGAGAATCTAACTGTTCTAACAAAGTGTATGTACATATTGACAAAATGTTTAATATTTATATTTGTGTAGGTGATCTAAGCAGCTTAGACCTTCCACATCCAGACAAGGCATCTAATTGAGACCTGTGTTTATTTGTCAAAACATGTAGCTACACCAGGCCAGTAAAAGAGGCCTTCCTCTAATTGGGACCCTGCTTTTAATTGAAATTTTACAGTATATATACATATACATGTTTATTTTATCTTTTAACCATTTTCAAAATGTGTTTCTCTTTTAAATATATTTTGTAATACATCACCAGACAGGAAGGAAACAGAGAGATGTCTCTACAAAACAAGGCTTTTTAGTGTGTGCAGCCAGGAGATGAAAGCACAGCCCATGACAGCAAAAGAAAACAAGTCATCCCAATCTAAAAGACTCACTGTCAAGACAGAACAATTGTTCAGACATTAAGGCAGGTTATGAAGTGGAGGAACACCATGATAATACTGTCATGTAATAGATGTATCTGAATGACAACAGTAGGCCGCTTTCATGCCACATGCTCTATGCTCACGGTCATGAATGCTGCAATTTCGACGAACTGTTGTGACCACCTACCTTAATTCCCCATTTACACCCTCCCCCAACCACCACACACACATAAGCCAGCTGTGTGAGGCTGTCATCACCCCTTAGTATCACAATCACTTGTCCACAGAGGTTGCATCCAACAATATGCTGTAAAATGTTCTAAGCCATAAATGTCAGAAAATGCCAGTCACACACAGTGATAATTGGTCTGAATAAAGCAGAACCATATCTACTTTCTACCATCCACATTCTACTACAGTAATTAAGGAAAAATAAGATTTAGATTAAATTAATTAAAAATAGGTTTTGTAAATTACTTGATACTGACTTGACAATTTTGACAGATAAACAGAAAGCTGTACATCTCTTCTGTTCAGCAATTCCCATTTTCTCAGTTTGACAACTCCAAATTCATCCATTCATTGTTTACCTTCAACATTGGTTTAACTGTTCTCATGGCAGAATTAGGTCTATAAAATGATTGACCTTAAGATTTCAGTCTCTGGTTTAGCGACTCCTTTGATTACTGGTGGTAACAGCAGATGTGTTTTTATAGTACAGTTTTAGAAGTGCAAGTCCCAGACATTAGCTTGCAGACAGACACAGCAAACCCACATTGAGCCACTACTTTGCCAGAAATAATAGAAAAATAGCAAGTGGTGTATATATTTACTGCACAGACAAACTCCCTTGAACTGAGAGGATAGACCTTTTCACAGCAGTCATTTTGACAAGAAATAGTAGGGTAAAAACAGGTGTTACCAATGATACTAATTAGGGTTCCATTACGTTCAGAGTCAGGATGCTGCTATTGTGCATGTTGGCTCGCTAAAGACTATCTCTGCTATGTCAAAAAAGGTCAATTCATAATGTCACAGTGTTTTAATAAAGAAGCCTGAAGAAGACCTTTGCCCAAGATGGTAAAGCCAAATATTGGTTCTATGTGGCACTCAGGCCCACCAGTTTATAGAAATAAAAAAGAATCTTATTGATCTTAACAGTATGTGTTCTGTCTGTTTTTTGTTACTGTTTTTGAACTAATGTGAGTGGGCAAACATCGTATCGTATATTTTATAAATTGAAATACAAGGTCTTGATCCTGTTGGCTTCAAGGGAATAACAAAACGTTACTCCATGGCTATAACAGGGTTTGACTCATGCAGTTGATTTTGTCTATCCTACTGCAGACTTTCTTTAACGTCTGAAATAAAACAGCAGTATGCTTGAATGAAGATATTAAGCTCCTCTTCAACACATCAATCATTTTCATGACATTGCCATGATTTTGGAAGGTCAGCAGGATACTTTACCAAAAAGTGGAGTAAATTCTAAACTAGGGTTAGGATTGGATGTGAATGTGTAGAAATCTCCACCAGTCTTGTGTCACTAACCCAGCAGTCTAGAAGCTTCCAGAGTCAGGCTGATCCCAAGATGGAGCTCTCCAGATTGCCTTAGGCAGAATTCTTCATACTGGACTGAACCTGTCACAACTCATCTAGCTGTCATGTTCAGCTAGAAGTAGAACACCATCGCTGGTGTGGGTGTCATCTATGAAACAGCTGCCTCAGAGCATGATAGAGATTTGCTAGAATTGAAAATTGAAAATTGATTGAAAAACATTTAAAGAAAACATCTGCACGGGTATTATGTATATGTGGCCATTGGGTGATACTTAGAACTGACCTGAGACATGGAGGCTTGAGTAAGTTATATGATTTATTTGGTAATTTTGGGACAATGGAACAAGCTGTCAACACTGAACTGACATATTACCACTATATAAAGTTGATATGATTGATATATTAGAATTAGAATCCAATATTATCCTATATTCACTCTATTTTAGCTCTGGTTTGGCCTTAACTAGTAAAAATACTTGATCTTTAGCAGCAAATGCTCCTCTATGTTCACCAGCTAGTTTCTAATTTTACTTAACTCTACTCTACTACTAACCGAATAAAGTGGGAAACTGCCTAAGCCCAGGTCCCTAAGAGGCCTGAAACCCACAGCTTTACTGTGTATGAGTGGGTTGTAATTTGAGTAAATGCAAATTTGTTTAGAAATATATGCCAGTGGTGCCCCCCAGAAATATTTCACAGCCAGAGGGTAGCCAGATAGGGTCAGTGAGTCTACAGGTGGTGAGTGTGATGAAAAGGCAAAAGTGACCATCTATGCATTTTGTATTTACTTTCACATGAACTATTATGAAAAAATATACACTGAATACAAGAACATCATTAACAAGGAAAGTTGTTGCTGGCCCTGTGTCACATGGTGCATGTTAAAAGTTGTGTTTAATCAAATTATCTTGAACTAAAAACCTGGAACCAGGTAGTGTTGGTTGTTTACAGGGTATCCAAACTATGTTTTTTTTGACCAGCCAACCAGAAAAATTATATTTTTGGTCTACCGAACAGCAAACGTAATTTGTCACCAGACCCCTTTATCTCAACACACAAAAGCTTGTGCCTTCTGTGCCTTTTGTAGGCCTAATTTTCATGTTCAGGTCACTATGACTGTGTCTATGACTAAGCATTTACACTTGATGCCTGGATCCAGTCCATGACCGCTGTCCAGAGTGCCAACAGTCATCAGTACTAGCAGAAGAATGCACGTGCTGAGCGTCAACTCTCTGGCAGTCCTTCCAATCAAGATATGTTTTTATTGCATCTAAATTTGTGTGTTGACAGAATGAATCCTTGGCATCTTGGTCAGTACCTGAATTGGACAAAAAAGGTGCGAGTACATCAATTCAGAAAAATCCTAACCCTAATTCTTTTGGTGTTTGTTATCCATTCGACAAGGACATTTTCAGTGCTATTTTCTCTGTGTTAAGCTAATTCCCCATGTCTAAACCTTACCAACAAAGGCAACAAACACCAGACAATCAGAGGAAGAGCAGGGTGGGTCTTTGCGGAATGCCATTGGGGAAATAGAGATGCATTACATGGGTGTTTGAGGGTGGATAAGCTACCTAGTTTTTACCCAGAAGTTGTGGTATGTAATAGGAAATAAGGGTACTCATGTCACAGAGATGCCAGTACTCAGAACTGGTGAGTACTGGTCCATTTCAGGCATGGATGTTGGTGTGACAAAAGTCAACCCATTTATCATTTAAAACACTCTGTTAAAACACTCAAGAATAAGATATCTTGGCTACAGTTTTTTAAGATTTGTTGTGAATTGTTTAATGACCACATGGCCTTTCTGCTAGCTCCAAACCCTTTTCCAATTACTCTACTACTTGGTTGTCTTTTCAACACAGACGAGTCTATCACATAGAATATGTACCTAAAGGAAAAGAGAAAGTTGACCAAAGTTGTGACTAAGGCTTGCTCAACTGTTTTGGAGCACAGAGCAAAAAGGGTGCGACTTAGGAATTGTACAATTGTACAAATTGAGATGCACAGTCACTACTAAAAGGCAGTCGCAGTGTTACACTCAGTTGTACACATAGATATTTACCAAACCCTGTCTACTTACACACCTCTGCATACCTGGCCAACTGCTGTGTGAAGTGGGCATGATTGTCCGTCTGTTTTGGAAAGTTATAAAAAAGCCGCTTCCCCAGTTCCACCATCAGAAATGGGATTAGAGGCTGTTAGACAATCCAACAAGCACTTTATCTGGGCCTTTAGGGGATACATCCTTCTGATTTCAATGACCTCATGGCTTTTTTCAAGTGCAAAATTGTTTGCTCTGTCCAGCTCTTTCATATTGACTGTTGCATCTTCTAGGACCCTCTAGCAGGTCTTTCAATGTCTTGTTTAGGTGATTCTTTATAAATGAAGCAAAGTTTATGAACCTGATTGTATTATATGTCAAAGACACAAGGTGCTGAAGCTGGCTGGTTTTCTAAATACATATGCACCTGACCTTTTGCAGGTAAATTGTTTTGATCTGATAGCCGTATATTATTCTTTCCCTGCAGCCGCTCCCTGACATATGTAAGCATCAGATCTTGGAGCATCTTTACTGACACCAAAACCTTGCTAGCAAGGGATAGCTTCACACCCAAAGGTATTGTACCTTTTTTGTTTGTGAAGGTTGCTGCCATCAGGGAGTATTACTTGAGACATTTTCGACCTTTCCGGTCTTGGGGCCTCTACAGTTAATCTCCTGCTGTTTTTGTTCTTTCTCAAATGCTCTGTTTCCACTGTATGGTAGGACTTGACCCACTTTTGATACTAGGTACTTTTCTCTACTTAATTTTCCACTACAGAAACACATAGGCTATTCTGAGCTCATCATCATAGCGCCACCACGTCAAACTGCCATAATCTTCATTGCAGCAATGCAATGACCATCTTCACTTTTCAGCATTTGGGAAACAACTTGGCCGTGATATATATATACATATATATACCCACACTGGACAGATGTTCGAGGTCTTTTAATTGAGGTCAATGGGAAGTGTATTGTCTTAATCATGCATTCTTTCTAATGCCCAGCAGGGGGTAGCTCCATTGGCTGCTCAAAGAAGTAGTATTGTGTACTGCGCTGACTATTTCTCCCCTTAAATATTTCCAGAAACATATTTTTGTGTACTGTTTATCTGTAATACAAGAACATGTGTGACCAGGCGGGCAGATTAACTCGCAGTACTTCACCTCCCCTGGCTCAGACAAACTGTCATGGCGACAACCGTAATGCCAAGAGAGATATTGAAGGGGTGGTGTTCCTGATACATCGACACATTTGACCACAGTGTATTTTTGTAGGCTGCCATTTTCTTAAAGTCTGGGTAAAGCAAATAAAGAAATTGCGTCGCCATTGATGATAGCTTAGCTATCCAAAATTTGTGAGGATTTCCTCTGAACAATCAGTGGTCTGCAGTGTTTTCAAGTGTTTTTTAAGTTGACAAAGATTTTCAGAGATAAAGTGAGGACTACATTTATTGGTGTTAAAATGTATATAGTATCGCAATATTATGTTTTGTGATATTGAATCACTGTATTGATTTTTGTGTTTAAACCTCCAACAACAAGATAGTAGTATTGTAAACGGAAACTGAAGGCTATAAATTTGGATGCTACAGGGACTGTGATGAATTTAAATGTAGATCCCACTGTTCTGATTGCATGCAAGTAACAGTACAGATTTTATGCATATGGTGGTGTGTTCTTCATACTTCTTTATATATACACACTTTAACTTTAATTGATTTTTTTTAAACAACCTATTGCCTTTCTTACAGCATTACAATATAACCCCTGTATGTGAAACATATCTTATTGCCAAATTCTTGCCAATACACAGTGCTAGCTGAGTTGTGCTGAATGTTCTTGGCTGTGGCAGCCACTGAAGGACCTAACGCAAGCTTCTTGATCATTATACTTTATGGCTGTCATATTTGGCTCTGTTTTGTGAATGCAGAATTTGTTCCAGAATGAGTTGGGCCAAATTTTAGCCTGTAAATCTGGCAAATTCTAGTAGCCGAGTGCACCAGATTTTGGCTAGTGTTGCTTAAGGAATTCATTACCTACTGCATTTATATAAGCAATAGTGGGAATTGTTTTGAAATAACATTATCAAGAACTCTATCATGAATGTTTCTCAGCGTCTGTCTGGGAATTTTTAAGTGGTTGTTTCTCTAAATCACCAAAGTTAATGTTTTGCCAAGCTTATTCCCTTCTTCCTCTCTGTTATATTCTCATTTAACTGACAGAAAGAAATCACGCTTTTTATGTAAACATGCAGGGTTGGTATTCATCGCGCGCAGTCGTACGCACTAATTGCCAGGAAATGATCGCCTTCCCACTGGCGGACCCCTCCGCCTCAGTATTTATCCATCGGTGAGTCGTGCTACAGTAGGTCGCTGCTCTCTGTACAGTTTGCTCTCAGGTTAGTGTCTGGGTGAGCTCTGGGGACTCCCTGTTGGAGGAGTTGACAGAATGGACGGACAGTAACCGCGCTCGTTTCTCTGGGTTACCGCTCTCATTTTCCGCCGTTCATCTCCACTGCGCGCAGCCACTGTCCAGTCTCTATTGGCAACCCCGGAGACACCTGTCGCGCTTCAGGTAGGCAGCATCTACATCGTTCGATAAATTACACTTAATTGGAAGCATTGTGCAGAAGAACATTTTGTGGAAAAAGCTCGTTGTTCTACTAGTGTCTTTGATGGGGAGTTGGGCTGCATGAACTGAACTATACAGTGTGAGAAGATTAAACCGGTGTAATGTATGTCTTTATGGAGACATATTTGTGTGGGTTCCGTTTAATTGCAACAGCTGTAAGGCGCTTTGTGCCGCTCCGCCGTGTAATTGCGCGCACTGAAAGCGTTTCCCGTCTTGTTCACAGGCTTCAGCAATGAGAGGACGATGGAGCTCACATTCCATGTCCGTGTTGGTCTTTTTGATCGTACTGTGGCAGATGGGGTAAGTTTCATGGCAGTGATATGTGTTTTTATTTAACAGAAAAAAAATACTAGCACAGGGACGGCGCGCACAGGCAGCGGCTCTCTGGTTTTCCATTAAAGGCTATTTCACGGAATGTTTGTTAAGCAGCAGTAGTGCTACAAGTACACTACTACCAACGTCAATGAGGCGCGGTAATACCAGGATTTCTAATAAGACGCTAAAGGCTGCTCTGTGTGCTCAGTTCGTCCCCACGTAGAAAGCGCCACACCAGACCTCCTTGAAAAATCGAACAATTTAAGGATTATTTGCAAATCAGAAAAAATATCACGCGTAGCACATGATCACATACAGTCCACTGAAATTGTTATACCGTTCTAGTAGTTTCGGTTACCCAATAGTAGAAAAAACATCTTTCTTTTTTTCTTTCTTTTTTTTTTTTTAATCTGAACTTTAGGAACTGGCACTCAGTGTTCTTACCACCCATCGCGGTGCACTGTGACTAAAAAGATAGTGAGAGTAAACGAGCCGTTTCTAAAAGTTTAAATCCTAATCTATTCTAATCCTAGCATCAAATTGCAGCCCCATTATTCTGTATAGCATTAAATTAGATTTTTACACCGCCTGTCTTGTGTTCCACATGAACAGAGCATGTAATCTTAATGTGATAAGGTTTAAATGAAATCTATCCAGTTTATCAACCATCAAACGGAAAACATGCCTATAACGTGCTGTAGAAATCCATTGCTCTGGTTATTTATTATTCTAAAAAAAATAAGAAAACAAAAGAGAGAAAACAGAATTAGAGGAGCAGGGAATTTTCCCCTCTGACAATTCTCTTCCTCAGTGCATCACAATCCATTGTTTTTTATATTACATTAAGCAATACATTGCTGTGGCAGATTTTTTGTGAGATGTTTATGAGTAATCAGTGTTATTTCTCACTTTAAGCTGTAAATGGTTAAAGTGGAAAATGTGTAAATGGCTACTGTACTCTTAAAGTGTGTCTTTCACTAACAATGACCAATGAGGATATGAAACAAAAATGGTTTATTGCACATAATGGATAAAGGTGAACTAATGGAATAAACTGTAGGAGTGATAAAGGGATGAGGGTCGAGGCGTGGAGGATGAGGGATATAGGGTCAAGGGATGGCGGTTGAGGGATTAAGGGGTATGGAAAGGAAGGGTGATGAATGAATGGATGGGGGGAGAAATCAAGTTTGTGGACAGGTGGATGGATGGAGGAGTTCGGGTGGGATGGGAGGGAACCATGTTGGCGCTAAGACTGAGTGTGGGAGCTGTTTCAGTGGTACTTATTTGAATAAGAGAAAGAGAAGGGGAGAAAAAATAAAGGGATTAGGATGGTGGGACATGAAAACTGAGTCAAAGAGTGATTGAACATATAGGCCTAAGGTGTGCTTCAGTTTTTCTGTGCATAAATGTGATGAGTTTGAGGCGTGGTCTTTGTTCCCGAACCTAGTTATAAAACACAAGAATATTCTTGACTGAAGAATATTGAGGCTGTCCACACTCATTATTATGATGTTACAAACATTGGTAATGCTCTAGATAATGGCCCACAATGCACAGCATGATTCTTTACAAATTGTTGTACTAACAGTACCAGTACAGTAAGCACTGGAAATAAGATGTAGCGATGTGATGACATGTAGCTACAAGGAAATAAGATGTGAAGTGAGGGAATAAGGGAGAAACAATCTGGTGAAAAGTGTAGATATTTTTAAGTTAAGTTATACCTTAGGGATCATCATAGGGAAATTATTAATCGCTGCATTTGACCCATCTCAAATATTAGGATTAGGAGTAGTGGGCAGCTCAGGGACCAACTCCAGATGTGAGCCAGTGCCTTGGTCAAGGGTACTGACTAGAGAATTAACCCAACATACATGTTATGATGGTGGTGGGGGAAACCGGAGCACTAGCAGTCATTAGATAAAGCCAATAGTGAACTAGTTCATAATAATCAGGACTTATAATCGGGATAATCGGGAGTGACTTGAAAAAAGATATCTACTTCCCTAGCGTACAAGCTTGATTTCCTGATTTTATTTTTTAATTGTCACAATTGGGAGGCAGTATCTTCCCAAAATCCTAAACCTGTCACCATGGCTGAAAGCTCGGTTTGCCCACTATTCCCCACAAAACCAGTGACACCAGATGTGTGAAAACAGTATAAATAAACAAAAGAACAAGAGTAATGCAATAAAAGTGCATGTTTCTTAACTAAATGTAAAGTGATTCCCATACGTTTTTGATGATTATTGTGATAATATCGTGAATCACAATTATTTAATCGTGACATGAAATTTGCATATCGTCCCATGCATAACTTACATTATCACAAATGTTTCCAACAAAGTTGAAACCCTGACAAATCGGTCATTTCATTCAGGTAAAGGTGCGTTTCCTTCCTTGCCTCTAGTTATGGTAACTTCTGGCTAAATACGGGATATATCAGATATGTCAGAGAGTGAGGAAGGAAGTAAAACTGGAAGTAACGTGAAAAAAACTTTAATATATTACCAAGGACATAAACAATTTCTGCCGCAATCACATCAGATAGAGAAGAAAGAGAGATAGATATAAACAGATCAGCAATGGTGGTTGTTTAACAATGAAAGGCAACTCCCATGAGCCCATGCTACCTTATGATGCCATCAAACTACCTCTTTTGTTATTGTTTGGATGTAAGAAAACCCTACAGGCAGACAATGACATAGTGTATCTTTAAAAGAATAAGAAGTCACACACTAAAAGAAAACAAAGAAGAGTTGTCTTTTTTCACCAATCACTCCAAATGCTTACAGTTTTCAGTCTGACCAGTTTCTAATGAAAATCATGTTCTCTCAAAATAGTCTGTCATTGAAGTGATTTCAATTGTAGTATTTTTTTTACAAATAACATATAGACTAAAAAGCCACTCACATTTAAATAAAATGTCTTGCTTACAGTGAGAACTGTAGTTGCTTGAAGGTTATTTAGACGACCACGTATCTGCCTTGTGCTGTAGGGTTTGAATTTCAATTCAACATATATTGTATTGCATTCAAAATGTGTGTCATCATGTGCTTTAGATTAAATACAGTGCCACAACATATTTTTCCAGGTTTGGTGTGAAGTAATCTGGGATAAACTGGATGTAATATTGTAGGTGGAGATTACCAAAATGCATCGCCACCCACACTTCTTAGTAGTACTTAAGTAAAGTCTATATTTGTAGATTTGTTGATGTAGAGCTCTCATTTTTCTTTCCCTGTCGATAATCACATGTTTGTCTTACATTTAGGTCAAAAGCAGATTCCAATTCAACAAGTAACTTCAAAGACATCACAACCTTCACCAAGATCCTGGACAGTCTGCTCGATGGGTATGACAATAGACTGAGACCTGGTCTGGGAGGTAAGAGTGATTTATGCTATTGCACTTTCATAATGCTGGGGAACTCATATCTTGACCTCAAGCTTTAAAACACTACATTTCCCACAATGCAATTTAGTGAGGTCTAGACCCTTCTTGCCTGGTAAATACCCACATTTTCCAAACTCTATACCTACAGTTTGTAAGTCAGTTGTTCTGTTATAAATTTGAGGGTTTTTTTATTAATTATTTTCAAGATTAACTCATTAATCATTATAATAATTATTTATAAAATTCAATTCAATTTTATTTGTATAGCTCCAATTCATAACAGAAGTTATCTCAGGACACTTTTCAAATAGAGCAGGTCTAGACCGAACCTCCATAACATTATTTACAGAGACACAACAGTTCCCACCATGAGCAAGCACTTGGTGACAGCGGCAAGGAAAAACGTCCTTTTAAGAGGCAGAAACCTCGGATAGACCCCGGCTCTAGGTGGGTGGTTGTCAAGATATTTAATTTACATTAATGTAAAACAAGAAAAGTAGCAAATACCGGGACCAAAAAGTGCTTGAAAAATGGCTAAAAGGTGTTGTTAGTTACAATCTGAAGCTTCACCACTAGATGCCACTGAATCCCACACACTGGTCCTTTAATATGAAATATCCGCGTAAAAAATGTAGTAACATTGAAAGAAAAAGAAAATATAAGGGAATAGTAGAATTGACTGGAATTCATTTGCAAATCACAAACACAGCAGAGTTTATGCTGTAAAGAAAACTCTTTAGTTAGGTTAGTCCTGTAGAAATTCACATGTAAGATGGAGGAAGTGTCGTTGCAAATGTCTGTAAAAACTGAGCAGATTAGAGAACTGGATGGTTTTTACTCAAATATGATCAAATATTGACAGCAGGAATTACAACTAAATGTGTGTCTGTAATATAAAGCTAGAATTAAAAAATGTATATTAAGATCTGGTGTTCTTTGCAGTTAAAGGGCTATGGAAACCATTTGAGAATTAACAATAGGCTGTATGGTTGATAGTACAATTACATGACACATAAGATACACATTTGGACAAATACATCAGTTCTGGGATGTCATTGGTCATCAAACTGAAAATCATGTTGGCTGCTCTGGAAATGGTATTATATCTCTCTGAAGCTATTCAGCAAAATTAGTTTTTGAATCAAATGAGGGTGACAAATAGCTGCATATAGTCATGCTTCATTTGATATCTATAACACCCTAGATTAATGTTAACAAGTTTTGGGAATTTGAGAGATAACAGTTTACAGATCCATCTAAATGCTGCATATAGTTCACTGATGGTTTGGCACAATGAAGTACAAGAAAGCTTGCTTTGTATTGTATTGAGTTAGAGCCAGTGTAGATCAGTGAAAACTGAATTGATGCAGATGAATGGCATTCTTTACATTTACATTAAATATCTTTCAAGCAAGCATTCACACCATTCTCACTCTCAACTCATCAAATATTGCCACTTTTTCCATGCCCCTATGCTTCAAATAATGATGTGGAAGGTATCCCTCCAGCATGTCTGGTCTCACCCATGTAGTTAAATGGTTTGACGTACGTTTGAAGTCAGATGACGTGATATAAAGAACGAGAAAGTCCAGGGGACCGCTGTTCTGCATTCTGTGCAAGACCAAAAGTAAATACTGACTTCTTTTAAAAGTCCAGTGTGTAATGTGGATGAGGATCTATTGTCAGAAATTTAATATAATATTCAGACTCAAGTGATATTCAGTTGGGTGCAATTAGAAACTTCACCACTAGATGCTACTAAATCCTACATACTGGTCCTGTAAGTTAAGTAGGTTACATAAGTTAACTTACATAGTTAACTTACATAAGTTAACTTATGCAACATACTTGTAACATACTTATACTTAATACTTATACTTATATAAGTTAAGCCATATAGTCTACGTAACTTACAAGGTTTTCCTAAGCCTAAACAAGTAGTTTTTATGGCTAAACCTAACCAAACTACGACTGTTTCACAAAGTTAACCACAGAAGCTAATACAGATAAATCTGGGATATAAACAGATACAGATAGAATTACAATCAATAAAACACTGCAAATTGTTCAAATTATATATATAATATATATTATAAATGATTCACCTGAACCAAGAAAAACCCTTCAATGTGAAACATTAGCAGCAATTGTTGAGTATTATTGACGATAACCTAACAGTGATCCAAAGTCCTGAACGAAAAGCTAAGAGACCTTAATAATCTCTCTCAATTTGTATGACTCACATTTTGCTTTGGAAATCCAAGGTAAACCTTAAATGTAAACTTATTTCTAGGTGAAACAAATAGTTACATGACCTTATTCCGGTGCATATATGGTCGACAAGCCATTGCAGCTGCAGAAGGACAGCAGGGAGCAGCAGTCACATTAATTATGATAAACAGAAATGATAAACATCCGGCCCGAGGCATATGTGAATTAAGTGGCTGCTTTGGGCCCTTTGTCCACCAGGGGGGCTGCTAAACAAGCATTTGTGAATTACATTACATTACATTCAATGAGAGGTCTTTTAATATGATATAAAGATGAGGCTCACAGAACATTTATAAAATTCATACTGTACCTTATGATTTTAACAGGGTATGAAAACAGTCTCAGTTTGATACTGATGCCTCTATATGACCTACATTAACAAAGACAATCAGAAGATAATATTACTAACTAAAAAATCAACTTCAGTTTGAACCTATAAAAAGGGTCAAGTCCAAAAAGCGGTAGTGGAGCCCTGTTATAATGTCCCTGCTGTCCCCTGTAGTGCTATCTGTCAGGGAAATTCTGCTCAGGGCCCCATAAAAGCTTGGCATGGCCTTGATAACTCATCATGGATACAGTAAAAAATATACACAGGACTAAGTTGCGGTAGTTCTGTAGTGGCGAATGTAAAAATTAGTTAAATTACTTAATTTTAATTCACCCTCAACATGTATCTTAAAAATAGAGTATTTCAATAAAACACTGCCTTCAGAAGGAAGAAACTCTTATTTTAAATGCCATGCTGTTAGTCGTTTTGGAAAAGGAGATAGTCCCAAGTGGTTGTTCTGACATTATGGGGCGAACTGCAATTCACATTATCAGAGGATGGCCATTATGTGGTTCATCTCATCTCATCTGCTTATCTGGGATCGGGTCGCGGGGGTCCAGCAGAGGACCCCCAAACTTCCATTATGTAGTTGCTGAGTCTTAACTTAGCCTATGCTGGCGTTCTTAGGTGGTACTAGTTTTGATTGTCTCTGGTATCAGATGTGTGTCATCTTTGATCTTTCTCCAGTCATCCACTGGTGGTAGATGACCTTTGACCTCTTCCCAGTGGATCTGGTCTGGTCAGCTGATGTTTTTTCACTGACATAGTGTTTCGTACAGCTATCATGATGACGATGACATAATGTCATACACCAGTGCAGTAAATGGTAAATGGACCTATACTTGTATAGCGCCTTTCTAGTCTTCCAACCACTCAAAGCGCTTTTACACTACGTGCCACATTCACCCTTTCACACACATTCACTCAGTGATGTCATCGAACAGAAACTAACTCATTCATACACATTCACACACCGATGCTATGCATCGGGAGCA
>JAGRRF010012892.1:2621379-2638305 GCA_019097615.1 Morone chrysops | reverse complement strand
CCTCTGAGCCGCCCCTCAGTCTTCCTCTCAGAGAGGGCCCGGTCTTTAGGGTGTACCAGCTCTTAAGGTGTTGAATGGTGGTATAGTAAGTGACTTGAAGACTCTGGTTACATGTTGTAGCAGTTCACCTTTGTCAATTCCAAGACCAGGACTAGTCAAGACCAGATTCTTGCCAATACACAGTTTGTACACCATGTAAGTCAGGGTGGAATTCTCACCATCCACTCCTTGTACCCACTGGCCCACAAGGCCCTCTTGGCCTGCTGCACCCCCCCTTACTGACAGATGTTGTGCTCTGTGTAGGACAATCCTCACCACTTTGTGTTATAAGTGGTTGTTAGAGCTCAAATTGGATATTGATCTGTGTGAGGGTGTTTCCTGCACAATGTGGTCTCTAAGCTCCTGTTAGTGTTCACATGAACACAGGTTGTCTAAAAAACAGCATAGTACCATGTTCTTCATTGTCAGGCACTGCTGGTTGTTTTTGTGCAATGAGCCAGCACACATTTACTGAGTGCACCTCTAGATTTAACATAACACCGGCACATCTACTATGAATGGCAGATATTGGTGACTGGGATGCTTCTTTAGTAAAGCTGGTTGGGCTTGGCTAGTCTCCTTTGGTTGGACTTGACATCAAAGCTTGGTGCCTTGGCAACAAGCAAAAAAAACAAGAACAACAACAACAAAACAAAAAAACACGGATGAAGGGGAGCTGTTGGCTGCTCAACAGAGGTCACCAGAGAAAATTGCATTTTATGCATAGTGCATGGGAGACAGTTGTAGCCTTACTGTTCCCAGTGCTTGACAGGAAGGTTTATTTTTACATTTGTCTGGAGATCCCGTCAGTGTTTCACTGCTTTTATAACAGCAGTTGGACAAAGACCACTATCAGAGAAGACTTCTATTAATACACCTTGAACAAAGCAATAAAGTGTAACCACTGTGGTTCCTTGAATTGGTGCTGAGAGAAAAAGCTGAACCTAAAGAAGACATCAGAGTGTAAAGAGTAATGAGGTTACTATGTTTTGTGTAGCTGATGTTAATGAATTTTGTGTGTTGAAATGGTATTTGCTCAGCTTCAAGTGCAAGGTTCTATAAGTTATGAAAACGATATATTGGGTGAGTTTTTGAAAACAATCCCTAAATCTGGCTCTTGAAGAATTGTGACCAGTAGTGAATGTGACATGTTTGGTATTTCTGTGCTGACATTTCTAGTTACTTGTCAGTCGACAGTATGCTGAACTTAATATATCTGTGATAAGGTAAAATAATATTGGCTCAGTCTATGTATCAGTTGGGTTGTGATGACCATGAGCCAATTTATTGCTATGCAGCATCATACAGATTGAAGATGCACACTTCATTCCTTACCAGCAGTCAGTAGATCCATATTCTTGCTAGAATAATCTTGGAAACTGTGTTAGTGTGCATCTAATAGGGAATGTCATTTTTTAAAATGCAAAGCTTCTTTTGAGGTTTTCCAACAAAGCTTGGAAATTTACAAGTTTAGGATTTACAAACGCTGCCAACAAAGACTCTCTGCCATCCGCAAACTAAATGCACTTTCTGTTGACCCCCAACTTCTGTTATTACTCTATAAAAGCATAGTCCAACCTGTCATCCTCAACTGTTCAACATACTTCTACAACATGTTAACTGCCTCAAATAGGAACATACTGACACGCATTATACACCACACCTCCAAAATCATTGGTCTCCCCACTCCCAACTTCTCGGACCTCAACAATACAGCCATTACACGCAGAGCACACAGTATAGCACACGACCCCAGCCACCCCCTCTACTCATTATTGGTACTGCTGACATCCCGACGCAGATACAGGACCGTGGCCTGTAAACATGCTCACTATGGCAGGAGTTTTGTACCTTCTGCCATAGCGTCCTTAAACAAGGCATCCTGGTAACAGCCGTGAGTGAGTGCCTCGCACTGGACGGGGGGAGGGTAAATGTGCTAAATGTGCTGTATTAAATATTTATTCTTGTTGTTATGTCGTTGTATCTATGTATGTATGTATATATATTATATAGACTATAGAATTTTGACGTTTTGCCTCTGAGCCACACAGTCCTTGACTCATATATGACACCCCAAATACTTGAACCCCTTCACTTTGACCCAGTAACTGAAGTGGTCCAGCTTCTTTATAAAGCTGTTAGGCCACTGGAATACCAGGGCATATTGTAGTCTATAGGGGTTGAGTTACCCATAAAACAGCATCCACACACATGCTCACAATAAAGGTGTAGCAGCACACAGCGACTGTAATGTTGAATTGGTGTAGGCAGGAGAAAAACATCATACAGTGTTAATGTATTTGTTTTAAATCCAGAGACTTACTGTCATTCTCTTAAAGATCATTTTATAGCAGTTCCACCTTTAAAATCAGTGTTTCTCTGATGTTGTTCTGCAGGCAAAGGACGTCCCGGAGGGGCTGCGAGCAGAGCTGCTGCTATAGTAACTTAGATCCAGACATCCAATAACTAAAATTCTTCACTGGCATAAAATATAGTGTTTAAAATTACCAAGTTCTTAAAAGTGTATCGTACAAATGTGGCTTATAATACTAGTCGACAATAAGGGTTTTTCAATAGCTGATGACGATGGACAATATATCATTTTGATATCAAAACAAAGAAAATTAATGTATTATTCCATTATATTCTACAGGACATTCCGATTTATAGATTTACTCAAAAGCAACTTTTTTACCACCTTCCCAAAACATCGTTTAACAGCAGCCACACTGACAAGGCTGAACTCATGAATACACTGGCACCCCCTGGCACAGACCTTTGGTACAAATTCATATAACTACAAACTACAGCAAACTCAGCTTTAAATGTACTCTTATGTCCCCTCCAGCACTCTGCACAGTTTACAGTTTTCAGCGCAGTGTCAGGACATGTCAACCATTTATTACAACAATAAGCATTTTTTGGTGGCTCTGGTCATGCTCCAGAACAAATCTGAGCTGCTTGACACCGACAGTCCCTGTGCTCACTTTCAGCATGCTGTCCATACTCCAACATCCAACATGTGCTTCTTTCTGACTGTCAAGAACAAATGAATCTATGTGTGTTGGCAGAAGGTCATGTGTGGGTGTGTAAGTATCAACAATCTTAAGATTAAGTTTTTTCTTACAGTGTAGGTGTGTTTGATAGATGTGGTGATCTTCCCATGGAGGAATTATAGTTTGTGTTCAAGTTACAGCTCCGATGACATTTAGGAGTCATATAAGTGAAAAGAAACAATTTTTATCCTTGCAGAGAGTAGAGTAAATGATGTCTGTGCCACCTTCAGCAACCCAGGCAGTGTGAGACTGACAGATTACCGCAACGTTCCCGCTGTATATGTAATTTATGTTTGGCGGCTCTACAGTCTCTCCGCGCAAGATGAAATGTGGCAGCTCACTCTTCATTTATACCTCAACTGCAGTAAATAGGATGTCAGAGACATGATGAAGCAGAGGGATCACACAGTTAACATCATCCTGGAGATGCATGATAGACACAGCTGGGAACAGTGTTGTGTCTCAGATCACTAAAATGCATTTTAAAACCAAGTGATTCTTTTCTACAGGAAATTCAGGCATATGTTTACAGCAGGATGTATGAGAGTAATAGTACAGGGCTCGAAAACTAACTTTTTCACCACCTTCCCAAAACTCACAAAGGGGAGCGCTAACTTCGTTCCACAGCAGCCACACTGCTGAGCCTGCCTGCGGATGTGTCTGAAGACATTTTTTGGTTATTGACCATGTGAGCACAGATATTGGCCAATGCTGATTATGTCAAAATGCCAGATAGTTGGCCCAATTAACAGGTGGGCCAATGGCTATCACTAGCCAGGGCTCAGTTCCTTAGAACCGAGTGGACCCTGTTGAACACTACCTGCCCCATACCAAACACACAGAAATAGTCTGAACTATTTGGTAAACATAGTAGAGCATATAGCAGCCAGTTTTATTAGATTTGGTGGTGACCAAAAAAAGAGCTAAAAGAGAATAAAAATTCACCAGGGACAAACACACCTCACACAACAATGCTAATGTTGCTCTGTGTCTGTCTGATATGTAAGTAGGCTGTTTGCTTACATGTTTACCATATGAAATATGTTTTGTGTCATTATATAGATTGTTTGCCCAAATGGCCAAAAAAAATCAATGAAAGCTGATTTAACTAATTAGGTATGAACTAATGTTAACACATGCTCATACCTAAACAACAAAATAGGTTGATTGCCAATGATTGCCAAGATTACATATATGACCAGTGGAGAGTGCTAGCGATAGGTAAACCGGACCTTAAGTACATTACAAAGTCAGTTGATGTTAAACCTGTGGTTAATGTTAGTTAGGTTTATGAAAAGATCATGTTTGGCTTACGTAGCTTGACATGAGCCACATAAGCCAGCTGATATACTTGCTTTGAAGTATGATCCATCCAACCATCCATTCCACCTCCTCCGTACACGGACTTTTTAGCTTTTTATCCTGCTCCCGTCATAATTACTACAGTCACTAGAGGTTGCAATCTAACAATAAACGTAAATATGTGTTGTAATAAGCTGTTTGCACAATCCTATATGGCTGTTTTTCTGGTAAGGATGGGCTGACTAATTTTATTTTAGTACTAGTAGCCTGTATTTTTTTATTTGCACTGATTGTACACATTCCAGTCAGCTGATTAGTCATGGTTACTTATGGTGAAAATGTGTATAATGTCGTCTGTGGCTCTGGAGGGCCTTTGTCAAGTCTGAGAAAATATCCCTGATATTGTCATGTGGGTTATCTCAGCTTGGGCTTGGAGACTAAAAATAAATAACACAACATCTGTGTTACAAACTGAAGGTATGGAGTTTCAAAGCGGTGGGTGTTTACCAGTCTTAAAGGGTATAATGAAATATCCAATTAACTTGTATTATGGGAAATGTAGGACCACATGTTCTTGGAGCTTGACCTACATTAGGCACTAAAAGTCAGGATATGTCAGCCTCTTACATTGTGACCATTCCTTTTTTGATCTCTTTCTTTTTATAATGTACTACGATTTTCTATAACAAATTTTATTCTCTGTCTTCTCAGACCGAGTAACGGAGGTGAAGACTGACATCTACGTGACCAGCTTTGGTCCAGTGTCTGACACAGATATGGTAAGTCTCACACCTCACCTCACAGTGAACCATCTTCTCAGGACCCAAGATAACACACACAAAGTGTGAAACAAAAATGCCTTCAGTGTCCTCGAAAGCCTAGATTGCACACTTCAAGCAGTCTAAATAAATGTGAGGTTTCAAACACATATTGCTTGGTTTTGACCAAAGCTTTAGTTTTTTGGCTTTTGCTGTGAACAAGGAACTTGACAAAGTGACAGTCTGTTATATCTGGGAGCCTCTGAGAGTCTGAGTGTCTGAGAAAGTAAATATATCAGGAGGATCATGCTTATTTGGAAAGACAATCAAATTCCTAGTAAATAGGTAATGTCGGTATGTTTTAAGAAAGGTTTGTATCAAAAGCAAATCAGTCACTGTGACTGCAAGATCAGTTAGATGTCAGTGAGAGTTGGTTGATTAATGAGTGTTTCATGGTACTGATCTGGTATTGATGTCAGTATAATGACTTATTAACAGGGATTTGGTGCTAATATAATCAGTTACATGTTATAAGATTAAAAAATTCATGGCAACCACTGCATCTTGTCAACTTCATACTGAATTAGTTCTGCTGTTTTGAAAGTTCAAGAAGTTTGCTAGGTTCAATGTCAATGCAATGTCTTTCATGCATGTTACACAGAATGGTCATGATGGTGAAACTTATAAACAGCTGCATCGGGAAAACCTTATTTTGACACCTTTGAAGCCAGAGGTGGGACCAAGTCATTGTTTTGCAAGTCACAAGTCTCAAGTACTCAAGTAAAGAAGACATAATGTGACCACTGTGTAGTTTCTGTATGCAAATTATATTACCTTGGGTATTATTTCCAACTGGCACTCAGTAACGTAACACAACACTTGTTCTTTGTGGTTCTCTCTTGCAACATGACTGGACGCTGTTAAGCTCTATTAACCTAATTAAGCATCGACTTGCTTTGAATGAATAGTGTTAACGTTAGCTAATTCAGGAAATTAATTGATTCCTAGAATAGTTTTTAAATGACATACTTTTTAATCTTTGGGTTTAGGTATCAAATCTTCAGTATCAAGTCCAAGTGAAGTCACAAGTCATTGGTGTCCAAGTCACGTCTAAAGTTTAAATTAAATTTGTGCCTAGAGTCTGACTTGAGTCTCCACGCCTGCTCTTTACAATCAGTGGAAAGTTGCAAATACATGATAACACTATCCTGAAACTATCAGAGATAAATGACTGAGGCCAAGAAAACACACTTTTCCATTAAATTTTTTGGTGACCCTGAAGAACTATTAACAAATGCCACTTCACAATCTTACCAGAGATAAACATTACCATCAACATAAACTACTCTGTTACTGTGTTTACTCCTGTATGGTGCTGAGAAGGTATTGTGCAGTAGGTTTTTTAAAGCACTTTTCATTTTTTAGATAATTTTTTATAACAGCTGCATGCTGCTGGAAATGATGCTATGGCAGAACCAAAATAGTAAAGTCGTACATAAGCTCTCTCTGCAGACTCTGTGATAATTTTCTGTGCGCATCACTACAAGCATAAAGTACATATAGTGATCTGTCTTAATAGAAACATATTGATTGTAGCTGCTTTTAAACTGATGAACCCAATGCTAGTTCTGACAGTTGACACAGACATTACAATAAATGTTAATTCCTCAGATGATTCCTCTTCATTGTGGTGACCATTACTTTACTTTGTCCATAACTACATTATGTGTCTTGGAAACTCATGGCTGAACAGTCCTTAAATTTACTGTGGATGTTCCCTAGAGGAAGACTTGTTCTCATTAATTCAACCGGTGTTAGCACAAAACACAACATCATAGCAATATAAGAGCAATAAAACTACATGTGAATAGAACTGACTTCAATTTAAAATTAAAAAGTGGAACACTGTAAACGTCAGAGTGACAGTTTAAACCGAACCAACTACAAAAAATAAAGTCAAACACAAGACTTATGTCCAGGACTCCTGAAGAAATCTGACTCTAAGCCAACACGGTCCTTCATAAAATCTCAGGGTTGACTTGCTGGGGCAGCTCAGATGTAATTACACACATCCAGCAGATAAAATCTTCCAGACAGAGTCCTGTCAGCTCGGTTTGTCCTGTTGCTATTGGAAACCCAGCCACTCTAACCAGGAGAGAGATGACATGGCAAGGGTCAGACTGTGTTATTAAAAATCTGATCCGATCGTCCACTGCCATGCAGCTCTGATATGGAGACGTTTGATGGATTACACATTAAACATATTAATGATCATTATCATATATTGGCTGTCCATTGTAAACCCCATTCTGTAGCATTTTGATGGGATGGCACATATTGTAGTCCTGCATGCTGTTTCATGATTAGAATTATGTTACAATCATAGCTATCAAGTCTGGCAGCAACACATAGTCAGCTGGGTTTTGTTCCCAGTTGGGACAGATTTCAAACCTGGCTACCAAACATAGGGTTTCTGCAGGTTTCAACAGGTTAAAT
Source organism: Morone chrysops (assembly GCA_019097615.1). Classification (NCBI taxonomy): domain Eukaryota; kingdom Metazoa; phylum Chordata; class Actinopteri; family Moronidae; genus Morone; species Morone chrysops. The sequence continues at coordinate 2,630,654 of JAGRRF010012892.1, read as the reverse complement.
GTAATACTGAAGGCCATCATTAATGCAATTACATTTTATATCCATACTGGCCAAAGAAGTATGAAGGATATGAAGGAAAATCAGTATCGGTTCCATGTCGTGGAATTTTCAAGTAATCTGGAAAAGAAAATATGAATGAATGCTTTTTTTCATTTTGTTTGTTGAGTTTGTTCACCAAGATAAGCAGTAGTTGGCACCAATTGTCTGCCAACTTTCTGCGTGCTGGTACCCTTTTCAGCTTTTTTGCCCCTCCCCGTCAAAAACAACCCGAGTCCGCCACTGCCAAGTTGTTGAAACTTAAGCTGGATTTCTATTGAAGCAATTAACAGCAGTCCTTCAGTAGGTAGGCTTTGATTTTTTATTCAGGGCCTTATTTCACTGATGTATATATCACCACTGCAACACCAAACACATACAGAGGTTCACCCCATTGTATTTATTCTACCACATTCTTTCATTGTGTTATAGAGTGACAATGGGAGAGTTCTCCATGTCTGATTACTAAATACGGCTGTGCAATCAACATGTTTACATTCTTTCAGAGGCCAGGAATCTCGGCGAGCAGGAGGTTTTCTGCAGAGGTGCCTTTGTTACTGAAAAGCAACCGATTACTGTATTTTTCTTGAATTTGCTTCATGCTGTCCTCACTCTCAATTATCTCCACTGCCATCAGAACCTTGTAGGAGAAAATAAGCTGTAGACTGATCACAGTTCTTGTGCTTTCCAGCTAATATCTCTCTATATGCCATAGCTCTGACATGTAGATATATTTTGAGGTGTGTTGCTACAGTGGCTACATGTGCAGACTCCATATTAGCGCTACACTCAAATCAGGATTTTCCTAATGGACTGCGAGTGGATGGGTTTGGGGTGCGGGTCCACTTGACGTTGGTATTTTATTATGTCATGTGCTTGTGGTTCCTGCTTTTTCTTTTTAGGGCCAAAGCAGCAGCTGCTGTGAGGACCCTATTGACACACAAGGGAATTATTATTTTTCTGCCAAAAGCATTTTTGGAGGTCACAACATGCTTGAAAAACTCATAAAATGCTGCAAAAAACTCAGCCCCTGAGTCACGTTTTACCAATATGTATGAAAATCAGTATGTGCATGTATTATGACCAGACAAAAAAAAAGCATCTTGAACCCATACCCTAAACTTAACAGGAAATCGCCCATCTTGGATTTAGTGATAATTTTTGGGAATTACTTGTGTTATATCTTAATGGACGATTGGCTCAACTTCAGATTTGGTTAGCGCAATCTAAAGACCACCACGATTAAAAGTTGTGCTATTTGTAAAATTTTGGTACAACGGCACGATTCTTGCCAAAACACAGCCCTATTACCTAGCAATCGTCATTGCATTTCTGCATATGACAAAAATACCAAAGAACATTTTTATTTTATCATTGGATAATTTTTTACAGTTTATAGTTTATGTAAACATATCATTTTTTATAGACTGCTACTGTATATTTTTATTATGAAATCTATAGTTTGCATTTTCAAAGCCCCATAGCAAATTGTACCATTTTTGACCACCTTTGAGCACAGGCGTATTTCCAAAGTGGCAATATGAATCACTTGCAAGGGCCCATCTCCATCCTACACATTGTTGGAGGGCCCCCACACCGCATGGAGTGCAACCCCACTGCCTGCCTGCACTTTACGCCTCTGGGGTTAACACAGATTTTTTCAAGCATGTTAAAATGGTAACAGCTGAATATCAGCATCCAGTGCGCAGACAGGGACAAGCCTCAGTTAACTGCTCCAACTCATGCACATACACATTGCAATCACACACACAAACACACTCCTTCCTACCTTAAAAGCTTTCCCAAGTTTTTTCCATCACAATCCCAGCCACACAACCCCCTCACCCCCCTCCACCCCACCTGGCCCTTCTCAAATATTTAAGTGGCATAGAAGCGAGGGGCAGAGGGATGGAAGTGGTCATGATCGAGACAGCACCTTCAAAAGAAAAAAAAAGAGAGATGGCCTCATGTTTAATTCATGTTTGTCTCCATCAAACTTGCAGCAGATAATTTCACTCCACCACAGTGTCTATCTTTTCTCTGCCTTTGATAGCTTGGTCCTGATACACACATACACACGCGTCTCCCACGCAAGGACACACACACACACACACACACACACATCCATCTTTCCTTTCCCTGATAGATTGGACGACCCCCTGCTGCTCCCTCTGCCTCGTTGTTTGCAAAGGTTTTCTCATTGTTGTTCATTATAATGTCCTGTGCAACTCACGCAAACACTGTGAAAGCAAAAAATACAGCGAGACGCTTCAGACACCTAATACACCTGCTTATTTCGTATGCTGAATTATCCATTCTGATTGGCAGATGCATACATTCTAAAGCCCTCCATTTTTAAAAGACACTGCTGTCTTACATAAAATGTTGCTCCTGCTGAAATTACATTGCTTTCTTTTCTGTTGGCTAGAGCATGCATATCTGCTCTGTAAATCATTTGTGTGGTCATCATCTGTGGTGTCCCTAAAAAATTAGAAACCAAAAAGGGAGACTTATATATTGTAGTTTTGTATTAATTTTACGGAATACCAGTTGAACTCTATAAATACCTGGTTATCCATCCAATAGTTGGTCTCCAGTAGTGCTGGGCGATATAGCAAATGCCATACATACTTTAATTATCTGTACTCATTTACTGCGCTACTACTACTAGAACTGCCATGATAAACAAAAATCAGCAACAAATTGTTTCTCGCATGTGCAGTAGAACATTTGATAAATATCTCAAACCCCCTTCTGGTTTAAGCCCCGCCCATTACGTGTACAGATGTGAATATTTAGTTTGTTGGACAGATACAATACTTGTATTGCACACACTCATCCCTATTTTAGAATAGTTTGTTTTCAAAAGGAAGTGATTTTACAGTTGTTTTGAATTATTTTGTTGCAGTTTGCACAATAAATATTGTTTACATTCTTATTCCTTCATATATTGTATTATTTGTGGGGCCTAGAAAACTCTATAATCAAAGCCTTTAACATATACATGACATTGAAATGTTTTTATATTCTGTGTAGTCCTGACAGTGGAATAAGACTTTATAAAACTATGTAAAGGCTCAGTCAGTACTATGAAACTGGCAGAAACTTAACCCAGAAAAAAATCACCCAGTACTAGTTTGCCCCCTGAGAAAATTAAAATGACTATTGTATAAATCTGTGCATTTTAATGCATTTTGAGAGTAACAATGATTAATGTCAGTGCCAACACAAAAATTAAAAACTGTACTGTAGCCTACTGCCCAGTGTGTCATTCAAGGGACGGATTTTAAATTCAGCCACCAAAAATGGTGTGTTCAATAGAAAGGAAGAAAGAGATGCTGGAATGGAATGGATGTTCCACAGATTCAAGGAAGTTGTATATGAATTGTTGTTGAAAGGCCTAATATGTGTTAAAAATGTTAGACAGTACATACTATGCAGTTTAAAATAAAATAATAAAAATACTGTAAATGTAATTTTTAACATAAAAAGAAGAGAAATTTCTCATTATTGGATTTTACGTGAACAACTAACATTAGCTGTTCTGCTAACGTCTCCTTCTGATCTAACTTACAAACACACGTCTTGTCCTGCACCCTTGCTTGTGGGGAGCCACCAAACAAGCATTCACCGGGGAAAAGTTCCACACCTGGTTAGATGCTGCTGTACTCTTCAATACTACGACACGCTATCTGCACATGACATGCAGGCTACCACACTACAGTTTTGTCTGTTTTGTCTCTCGTTCCACATCGGCACTCAGGCTGCCAGCTGCTGTCAGTCAAACACAAACAAGGACACGCCCCTCCAGCTGCTGAGACAAAAAGGAGTATTTCTGATATTTCCCCAAAGAAAGATATTTCTTTATTTTCTTTTAATCATAAAATTACCAATACATTTAAAAATACATTCACATTATTTTTGACTACAAAAAGGCATTACTTAATGTAATTTAACTTAATTTCCTCTTAACAAATAAGGATGTTTTTATCGATTTATTAGAGACAGGTCTATTTACAATTCTATAGATTGACATTTTGGCACATTTTACCTTCTTCAGTATTGAAAATACTGAAAATAAATAAAAGTGTGTGCTTTTAGATTGATGTGTCTTCATGCAAGCCAATTGTGTTGATCTCAGAGACACTGACAAAACAATTAGCATGTTGTCAACATGTCAAATGTCTGCAATTCTCTGCCCTGCAGCCTGTAAAATTAAGCTTGCAGGCACAAAACATGTTTACAGATACAGATTGTAATGTTCTAACTTGCCTGATATATATATATATATATATATATATATATATATATATATATATATATATATATATATATATGTGTAACAACAAAAGCTTCAAGCCACCAGTGCACATACACTGAAAATGGACTTTACAATGAACACACATATACACACATATATATATATATATATATACATATACATATATATATACATATATATTACCTTACCAAGGCAAGGAATTTGTCTTGGTAAGTTTAAAAATGAATGTATTTCAAATGAAATTTGCACTGTACATGAGGGGAAGTGGGCCACCATTGAACTTTAAAAGTCAGAGGAGTACAGCACATTGAATTTGGACAGAAGGATACGGAGACTTGACCTATATAGATGTTATAGAATGATAAATACTTTAGTCTCTCAGTATTAACACAATGGAGTCACATTTTGTTCCTGTTCTACTCGGTCCTCATTTTTGCTGGTCCCATTAGTTTTGTTTTCATAAAATCAATAAACTCCGTAAGGTTGCTACGGATGATAAAACTCACGGTTCAGATTGTATCACCGCCACAGATTGGACCATTTTTCAGATCAGCAAATAATGATACTCCTGCAATACTCAATGCCCCGCCCACAGCATTACCTGATAGGCTATTACTCGTGATGTGTAACCAATCAACACTGAAAGACAGGGACTGGTGTTGCTCCTGTGAGCAGAGCTGTGCGCTGAAGGGAAGGCTGCACATATTTCTGAGAAATAAGCATCATAATGATCTATTTCAACAACAACAACTATGCCCAGTTTCCCAGTTACAACAGTAGTCATAACCTTTTCAAGGTTTTAGCTTCTGGTTGAATCCGCCAGGGAGAAAAACAGTCTGCTCTTTTTGAAAAATTGATGTTTACTGAAATGTAACTTGTGGATATTTATGGTTTTACAAATACAATTCTGGATTTTACATAGCTAAAAAATGTCTTTGCAATTATTTTATGATAAAGGAAATGCACTAGGCCTGTTTGTTAGACTTCAAGGATACACATAATGGGTTTCACAAAAGAGCTTTGAGTGGTCGGAAGACTAGAAAGGCGCTATACAAGTACAGGTCAATTTACCATTTAAATCCAGGCAAACTGGTAATATATTGATAATAGGTTTTGTGATAATCTTGGTTATTTGTGAAATTCAGAAGAAATAGCTGATTTAGCTTTTTTCCAGAAAAAAAGGAAAGTAATTTCATAAAAACTACCATCTGTGTTTTCAGAAAATTACCCTGGACTTTAGTACTTACTTTAATAATCCAGTGTGTAACATTTAGGAGGATCTATCAGCAGAAATTTGATATAATATTCATTCATTTGTGTATAATCACCTGAAAACAAGAATTGCTTTTTGTTACCTTAGAATGAGCTGTTTTCTACAGAGGGATTGGGTCCTCTTCTGCAGAGGCAGAACTGCCATGTTTCTACAGTAGCCCAGAACAGACAAACCATACACTGGCACTAGATACCACCTTTTCTCACTGCTATGTGCCATTAAATCGTACACACAGGTACTTTAAAGCAACATTTTTTAAGTTCTCTTTACACACCAACAAACATCAATAAATCAAATCCTCAGGAGAAAGTTATCTTGTTCTAGTTACCTACTGAAGAAAGGAGGGATGGTTCACCTGACAGCCCAGACTTACCTTTTGTTCTTCAACAGCTTTTAGAAGATGATTATAGTTTATTTTAACTATATGTACTGGTAATTACTAATTGATATTACACTAAGGTATTTCCCTTTTTCCCTCTGAAGTTTAAACATTGTTGCTTGGAACTGCTAACTCATATGGGTTTTTTTTCCCATATGGAAATGTGGTTTCTACGTATACTGCGGAGTAATGAGAGAAACAGGACGAGAGAGGGAGATACATTTTCCACTCGGCTGGAGAGACTAAAGGCCTCAGCGATGTTGATGTAAACTGTGGCTGACACTTTGCCTCAGGGAACAGCTGGATCTGAGACTGACAGACAGGTCTGAACCCGACCAGGTGCCGCTTGGCCGAGCCACGATCAAGTGACAAACCTCCATCTGAGGCTGAGGACAAAACAGGACTGCTGGTTCAAAAGTACAATGTACCAGACACACGTATAATTTCACAGATCTTAGTCTCTCAATAGCACTAATAAACAAGGTATTGCTTAGTATAAATGAGAACACTTCAATCAACAGTAGGAAAATAATAATAAAAATCACCACCAGTGGTATCTACCCATGCGGATAGATTTGAGTAGTATTTTTTCAGTAGAAAGTAATAAAATAAACTGCATACAGCAATCTTCATTGTGGGATTTTTCATTTTCAATGCCTCCATTAAATTGGGATAGATGTATAAATGACATGTATTAAAAAACCTGGGAAACTAAAGCCTAAAGTATATGTAGAACTAGACACAAATAAGGGTGACTTAGGATGGATTTTGTGTGATTCCTTTTAACATCTCCTGACTCAACAAATCTAATTCCCTGCAAGAAGCCCCCAGAGGCTGCAGTGTTCATTACACCCAATTAAAGACTGATGGATGGCACAAATGGCGTTCACAGACATCTTGCTCTTAATCAAAATATTGGACAGTAAGATGGGCAGACTAATGGGCCAACAACATCACTATCCATAAAGCTGCAGAGACAACACATGCTGAAAGTAGCCAGAAGAGAACGAGTCATTTCATTCCTAATTGTCGTTATGATCATCAAGGTTTACATTATGATTTATAATATGTACCCTAATCAGGTTCTCATTATGATGGGGGGTATTTTGTTAGTCATATGCACTCGAAATGATGTTAACTGATTTATAACTTGCTGTGGTCAACACACAGAAGGCAAATAAGAGGATTATGGATAAGTGAACCTTAGATCAGCCCATCTGATCTAACACTAAATCCAAAAGCCATAATTATGCATACACATGCAGGATACAATACAAAACATTCCACAACAATGACACATAAAAAGGAACATCCTTATCAGCTATATGCTTTATGCATAATTGCCAGGAAATAGAAAACTTCAGGGTGCTGTCACACCTAACCCATTTAGTTTGGTTTGTTTAGACAAACTAAGCAACCATCTTCTTGGGTGTCAAAGATGGGTTTCCAAGCATACTCTTGTGCCATTCATTTATATCATGTAAAAGCAAAGCAAACCATGTGTGGTAGTAGATGTGTTTTTGGCATGAAATTAAAAAGAAAAACAAATATCCACGTGCTGATTGTGAACTGTTTAAAAGGCAATCTCTCGATCTCTATTGCAATGTAAAGCCTACATTTATATAATTTTGTACCCATGGTAACAATTCTGCACATCACCATGTGAACCAGTGGATTTCCCAGATATATCATAAAGTGAAAATAAGTTAAACATACCTATGTTGAGCTTCTGTCTTACTCCATGTATTTTCCCATAATAGGGACAATGATAATAATCCTCTTGTAATATTAGAATCCAAATGGCCCATTTCTGTCTGTTTGTCCCTATTAATAAATGTAAGATCCAGTTCTAGTCTGGACTACTCATAATCACTTATCTCTTGGTCTTTGTGAGAAAATGAATAAACCCATCAGGTGTTGCTAAACCTGGTCAGTCACCAGAATTCGATTTTCCTCTGTGGGTACATCATTGATAGTATATTTAATGGACAGAGCTTCCCGGGCTGTAATGTGAAGCTGATGCCGAAGTGTCTTACACATGCATTCTATGTAATGGCCAGCAGGGAACAGCTCAGTTGGCTGCAATAAAAAACACCTTTAGAGTTTAAAGTCCATTGGAATGCATGAAACACAGAACTGTCAAACTAGGCAATGCTGATCAAATATGAATCAAGATTGTGTTATTGCGTTGACTATTTCTCACCTAAAATCATTTCAAAAACATATTTATACTGTTTATCTGGAATATGAGAATGTGTGTAACTCGCAGTACATCACCCCCAATGTCATGGCGACGACCATAATGCTGAACTTAAGGCTTCCAAACGGTACTTTACAAAACAATAGGTGATGATAGGTTTACACTACACATATAGCACTGATGATGCAGGATGACATGCCCAATCAATGAGTTGCCTTTCAGTCCATATGACTTTATGTTTACCACTCCTGGTTAATTTGATTTGTGTTAATCGACCTCATTGCTCAGCTTTGTGTGCAGGTGTCATTTTAAGTGCTTGTGTCTAGGTCAGAAAGATGTGGAAGAAGAAGACAAGCACTTTATTTGAAGTATAACAGTGCCTTTAGGATTAGGGGTTAGTGTCCGATTAGGTGTACTGGTGCAGAAATCATGGCATCGACAAGGCTTACCCTGACAACAAAACAAAACATCATTGATCATGAACATAAACTGATCAGTTACACCTTCTCTTCTTCTCCTGCTGGCCAGCCAGCATACCCACACATGGGTCTTAAGGGGACACAGCTCTTTTAACACTGCAGTTCCCTGCTCTGTCTCTCTCAGGAGTACACCGTAGATGTTTTCTTCCGTCAGAGTTGGAAGGATGAGCGATTGAAGTTCCATGGACCAATGAACATTCTGCCTCTTAACAACCTGATGGCCAGTAAGATCTGGACCCCTGACACCTTCTTCCATAATGGCAAGAAATCTGTGGCCCACAACATGACCATGCCCAACAAGCTGCTGAGGATCATGGAGGATGGAACCTTGCTCTACACTATGAGGTAGCTGGTTTTATCAATTTTCCAAGTGATAATATGTTTAATCATTAGGGTTGGGTATCGGTTGGGTTTTATCCAATACCGGTGCCTACTCTGTATTTTTTAAACGGTTCCGGTGCTTAAACGGTTCTTGAACCGGTACATAAAAAAACAAAATCACACACACTTTGTCAAAAAACAATACCCTTTTATTTCCAGGGCCAAATGCATGATTTGCGGTTGGCATTAAAGGGGACATATTATGCAAAACCAAGTTTTTAATCATTTGATTATGTACATTTGGG
>JAGRRF010012892.1:2604721-2616494 GCA_019097615.1 Morone chrysops | reverse complement strand
CAAGGGTCTGTCCGAAGTTTCTACCTGTTAAAAGGCAGTTTTTCCTTGCCCCCGTTGCCAAGTGCTTGCTCATGGTGGTACTGTTTTTATAAGGAGTTCGGTCTAGACCTGCTCTATTTGAAAAGTGTCCTGAGATAACTTCTGTTATGAAATAAGGAGTTCGGTCTAGACCTGCTCTATTTGAAAAGTGTACTGAGATATCTCTGTAAATTTTATAAGGAGTTCGGTCTAGACCTGCTCTATTTGAAAAGTGTCCTGAGATAACTTCTGTTATGAAATGGCGCTATACAAATAAAATTGAATTTAATTGGATTGAATTATAAATTAAATTTACTCCCTTATGTGGACAATCACTCCCCTAATAGCTGGGTGGCCACAATAACAACACAGTGACTAAAATTTACAGTCAGCGAAGTGCCTTGGATAATAAAGGGCATTTAAAAACAAAGCAGAGGTGACCTTTCCAGGGTCTTCAAATAGAACATACCAAAAATCAATAGTGCACAGCAAGCATCTTACCTCACATTTAATGACAACAATATCAGTAGACCTCTCAGCTGTATCAAACTCTCAGTTTGTGATTAATAATCTCATTATCTACAGATAACAACTGGTGGTCATAACGGTAACATTATATATAGGCTCTGATATTCTTGCTCTGTTCCCTGTGGGAAAACCTTGAGCTCTCAAGAAACATAATGACACATTTTATTAATTAAACCAAGATCTCAGATCATTTGAAAATGCAATCATTATCTTGGAATTATGTGTTTAAAAATGAAAGATGAACACCACCCATTATGTTTGTAAGATAATTAGGTTGTGATGTAGAGAAAATAAGAGCTTCCATGCAACACCAAACAGAAAAGAAAATGTATTTTGTTCTCTGTAAGGATAGGGTTAGGGTTAAATGTGTAATGTGTGTGTTTATTGCCAGGCTAACGGTTCAAGCTGAGTGCCCAATGCACCTGGAAGACTTCCCCATGGACTCGCACTCATGTCCTCTCAAGTTTGGCAGCTGTAAGTGTGAACATATTCACATCATCATCCATACTGACAGTAAAATGTTGCTTATAGCTTTTTTTCAAAATTTACAAAATTTATTTTGCCTCTCAAATGCTCAAAGGTAAATAAAAAAAAAACTATATATATATATATATATATATATATATACAAGGTAGGCATTAGAGTGGTAATCATAAAATATAGAAATGTCCCATGTCACCTGCCTGGAAAATGTGTGAGTTTTGTGAAATATACTAAAGCCTCTTTTGCACAGTAGCAGTAGTAGTTTTTCTGCCCAGAATGACAGATCATTCTTTTTAAACTGATTGTCAATAATGAGTTACATATCATCAATATTCTACTGTGTAAAGAAACACCAATAGAGTCACAGTTGGTGGCACTGTAATCAAGTTTTAAGTTTCTTTATCTGTCATGTCCACAACAATCACAATGAAGCAGTCATTGGCAGTGAAATTCTTGTTCTCAGGCTCCTCCAACAGTGGTCATACAATATGTATTTTAAAAAATGAAGTAAATGAGAAATGAGAAAAAGGGAAATCTAAGACCTAAATAGTGCAGTAGTTAAAATATAGGAATAAATATATAAAACAGAATAAGATAAAATAAAATGTAATATAAAATAGTGCTGGGTGATATATTGGATGAATCGGTATAGTAGTATTAAAATACCCATATGATGTTAATTTTTCATATACCACCATACTGGTTCACAGCTGAAACAGCTGTTGTAACTCATGCGTTTCTTCCTTGTGCAAAAAAACATTTGAGAGATATCTATTAAGTATTTTAAAAAAGTTTGTTTGGAAAAGGAAGCAATGTTAAAGTTGTTAATTGCATACCTTTCTTACTAAAGGTTAGACCTAGGAAACCCTGTAGTAATCAAAGCCTTCAGTATATACATGGTGACAGTAGAGGTTTGTATATTCAATATATACTTGACAGTAGAATAAAGTAGAAAGAAAAGTAGAAGTAGAAGATCTTACCACCACGAACTAATATAAAATATGATACTGTGGTAGCCTGGTGTACAGTATAAAATGAATAAACTGTAATGTAGACCAGTTGTGTAGTAATGTAGTAGATTTATACCAACCAGTAATCAACAGATAGAACATACATTTCTCTAATCTTAAGTGTAAGTAAGATTAAAGCTGCAGTAAGTAACTTTTATGAAAACAACTTTTTGTCATATTTGCTGAAACTTTCACTATATCCTGACAGTAGTCTATATCCTGACAGTATAACATGAGACAAAATATCAGGTTCCTCTGGGTCCTCCTAGTGCTCCTAATGGCATTTGCAAGAATCCAGCGGGCCTGAATGAAAACAACAAATCAGAGCCCAAAAAGATAGAAAGACACTTTGGGTTAGAAGCCTGAAAATAGTTGATTGTTGATTCTCATTCCCGGCATTGGTATTTGACCTTGGGGATAAGCTCAACAATCAACAATCTTTCTTGGCTCTGATTGGTTGTTTTGTTCTGGCCCAGTGGATCTTTCCAAATGCCATTAGGAGCACTAGGAGGAGCCAGAGGAACCTGATTTTTTCACAGATTATCTGCCTCGTGTTCTACTGTCAGGATATAATCAAAGTCCACCTCTAAAGCATCAGTTTGGACAAACGAATCGCAATAGACAGGCATGTTCTATTTTGTGCAAATTCCCTAATGGATGCAGCCTTGAGGAATACAATTTAAAAAAAATATTTATAAAATAACAATGAGGAGCAATTAAATTTCTTAAAACTGAAGCTCAAGTTGTTTTTTATTCAGGCATAAAACAACTTCACTCACACTCTGACACAACATCTAAATGATACATTTTTAAGGTCTGGGTTGAAAAGAGTGAACCTATTATTTAACACTAAAAGTTGCTGTCTATACCAACCACACGATAGTCTTCATGAAGTGATAAGATTTGATTCTCTGTGTGGGAATAATTATACCTCTGTCGGTGTCAGTATGCAGGGGAGGTGATCTCTGTAATTTGAACCCTAATAAAGAGCTCTGGTGTGTTGGGATTTGCAGGATTGGGTTTGTTTATCAGTGTATCCTTGCTCCATCTGTACCAGATGCCTACACAAAGACAGAGGTTACTTACATCTGGACTCGAAATGCCTCCCAGTCAGTGGACGTGGCAGCTGATGGATCCAGACTCAACCAGTACGACTTGGTGGGCCAGACTGTGGGGAAGGAGACAATTAAATCCAGCACTGGTGAGCATCATGCACTTCTTTCAAGTCAGACAAGCAGCAGAGAGACTAAGAAGAATACCATTGTCTGGACAAATAAAATGGTTTTTGCACTTTGTACTGGGTTAAAGGCAAAATACACCACAGCAAGACTTCCATGTTCAGGTCTGCTCAACTGAAGTTGCCAGCAATATAGAGAGAAATAGTTTACTATACAGCCCAAAATAAGATACAGATATAATACATTCAGGGCCATTTCTGCTACCAAATTGGTATCTGGACATCCACAGCCCCTTTTTTGTCAGTTAATAAATAAATGTATAATATTTTACTGTTTTATTTTTTTGAATAAACTTAACTTCCACTCTGGTTTGTTATCAACACCATCGGTCAATTACTGCCTGTTAAAGGTCCAGTGTGTAACATTTATGAGGATCTATTGTCAGAAATGGAATATAATATTCATAGGTATGTTTTCGTTAGTGTATAATCACCTGAATATAAGAATTGTTATGTTCTTTTGTTACCTTAGAATGAGCTGTTTTTATCTACAGACAGATTGATAAAGATTAACACTTTCCCCGCCAGGGTTTTTCTGTTTTATTTGCCAGCATCCTTGACCATACTAACTAATCTTTCAACACCCACAGAATATAATGTTCTGTGAATATGTAAATACATAAAAAGAGCCTCTAATTTTATATGCAAAGAAAACATTTTATTCTATCTTCGTTAATGTTAATGGTGTTAATCAATAACAAAATAATTAATTACTAATTTTGACGTGTAAATAGGCAACTCTTTGCCAACATGTCTGACAGAAACTTTATAAAGTGTTGTATAAAGCACAGTGTGTAGGATTTAGTGGCATCCAGCAATGAAGTTGCAGGTTGCAACCCCTGCGCCTCACCCTCCCCATTCCAAGTGTGTAGGAGAAACTATGGTGGCTGCGAAACTTGCAAAATATACAGAATGCCCACCGCTACCAAAGGCCCATGGTAACGTCTGTTTTTATTCCTTTTATAATGGATCCAGAGGATTTGTCCTTGATAATTACTGCTTTAGTGAAAAAATTGCACCCAACAGAAATCTAGAGCCAGTGTTTGATGTGTCTGTTCTGGGCTACTGTAGAAACATGTTGGTTCAACATGGTCGACTCCATGGAAGAGAACCCGCTGCTTCTGTAGATAAAAACTGCTCATTCTAAGGTAATGAAAACAGAACTATTGTTATTTTTTGAGGTGATCATACACTAATGAAATCATACATATGAATATTATATTATCTTTCTGACAATAGATTCTCCTTAATTTTACACACTGAGCCCCCTAAAATCTAATAATACAAATGTGATGTTATTGCATTCTGTTTTCCAAAGCCCAATGAAATTAACTTAAATAAAAGGGCTGTCTGGAAGGCTGATGAAATTGATTTACGAGAACTGATATTGATACTGTTACGTTTTGAAAAATGGTTACTAATAATAGAATTTTGTAGTTAATTGGCAAAAACATGCCTGTATGGTCCTTTAATGTCTGTGCCAGTTCAAGAACAGCAAAAAGACATTATGGCACCAGTGTGCTTTCTTTTTATCTGTGTTTTATGGCACTGAGTCCACTCTCTTCATGCCTCTTTGAAGATTTTTTTTTTCATTCTCAACCCAAAGGAAGTAAAGGATGGAAGATGGGAGCTGCAGCAACTTCCAAAACTTTACAGCATCACAGCGCATCACAGAGCCAGAAAAATAGCCAAGCGAATTTTACACAAAACAAACTGCATCAGACTTCTCTCAAAGACAGCTGATCTTAAAGCAGCACACTGACTGATCAAAGCAGCTTTTGACAGGCACACACACACACACAACGCAGTCTTTGCATAATGAAAGACTTTGACTGCTGTTTATTTAGATTGTTCTATCAGGCAGAGAGAGAATGGTCAATAAATCATGGAGTATTCCCCACACTGGACTATAAAAAGTGGTTCTTTAGGCTTGTTTTGTGATGAATGTATTGAATATAACACTGTATACCTGTTATTTAATAATACTGTCCACATCTAACTACCAGGATCCACTGTATGTGACCACCCTGCATTTACATTGTCCTTCTTGTCCTCAGGTGAATACACGGTCATGACGGCTCACTTCCATCTGAAGAGGAAGATTGGCTACTTTGTGATCCAGACGTATCTGCCCTGCATCATGACGGTCATTCTCTCCCAGGTCTCCTTCTGGCTCAATCGAGAGTCTGTGCCTGCCAGAACCGTCTTTGGTGAGTTTTTTTTACATTTTAAACATTTCCACACTTTCCACAGAGAAAATAAATTCATACACATGCACGATGATGTGGAAAGTTTAAGTTAATTAAGCTACCTTGTTTAACTGGCATTTAAGTTGGCAAAGTATTATGACATCATTGTCGCAGATTTTTAAATGTTACTTTTTGTGGTGTTCATAATATTAATCATTATTTCAGCCATACCGGAAACTGAAATGAGAGGAGCAGATTGTGGCAGGATGTAAAAAAAACGTGAATGCACATGCATGTTAACTAGAAAAGAGGAAGGTTTATTTTACTTAAGTAAAAGTAGCAATACAACAATGTAAAGATACTCCATTGCTCCATTAGCTGCACACTCCCAGTGAAAGTCACTGCATTTAAAAGCTTACTTAAGTAAAAGTACACAAGTAAATGTATTTAAGAGTATCTTATTATGCAAAATATCCCTGTTTAGAAAGTTTTTTCTTAAATTATTTTATTGGCATTTACATGTAAGCAATAGTTTAAAGCTTTTAATATTAATATTATTTAATTTAATACTAATATTAATAATGAAGCTCTACTTTTGGTTTTATATTATAGTTTTACTTTACAAAGATGATATAAAATATTGATTACTATACCTGTGAAATAAATTTAATGGAGTAAAAAAATATATAAATTATATTATTATTAGTAGTACTAAAATGTAGTGGAGTAAAAGTAGCAGACAATTGAAATAATTATTTTCTCCGTATTTGATTTATACGATGAACAACTTGACGACATGGCAGGGAGTTGGGAAATTACTGTGTATGAAAGCTAAAGTGTTAAATCCTGCAACTTGTGATAAAAAAATTCCCAGTACCTCCTTTGCCTACGCGTTTAGTACAAAACACGCTCACACCAACCAGTGGTAAAAACATGATGACGAAGAGTGGGGGATAACTTTTGAAAGGGGAACACTGGTGTGGGTGGTGTACTAGTCCAGCACAAAGCATGTCCAATTTTAGTGTTATTAGATGTCTAACAGTCCAACACAACGACCCAGATCGGAGTGTTACTGAGGCAGTCAAAAAGTCTGGACCATCTCATAGATGCTGATAGTCCTGGGGCCGCTGCTGGTGCATCTCTGAGAAGACAAGTAATGGCGCGATGGACCTGGGTCTTGGTGAGGCCTAAGCCATGGACAGTGAGCTCTACAAGGGTCTCGACTTGGGGATTTGGTTGGAGGGTGGAAGGCTTTGCATGTTTGAACTACCTACACTGTAAAACCAACTGAATTCTGTAAGGTAAAAGTAGCTTATTTGCACTGAGAAAATAAAATACCTAGTAAAAAGTACATAATCAGGAATGTTTCTGTAACTTAATTAACTAAATTAAATTAAAACTAAATTAATGTAACTTAAAATTACTAGTGAACCCTGCTTAATTGTTTTATAAAAAAATGTTAATTTTTAGAACTGAATTCAAATGGAATTTTAAACAAACAAAGTAAAATCAAATTAAAAAGAAACGCTTTACAACTGGCATAGCAACTAAATATCATAATGCCATCATATGAAAAATGACATCAACTGTTGATGCCCAATTAATTATCTATCAAAAAGATGTTATAAAAGAAAAAAGAAAGTAAGTTTGGCATGTTATATTATTCCAAACTCGTTTGGTATACATAATAATTTAATAATAATAATTTATAATTTATTGTGTTTTGGGCCTTTAATTTGGAATACCTGCAAAATACTCTATTTATTTCCACTGTTGTGACATAACAGAAAAGCACAAAGAGCCCAAATGGTAACTCTTCTTATCCTCACCTGAACCTGCAGGGCTTGTTTGCAGCGCAGACTGTAAACTGAGTGTTCATGCTGACAAGTGAACGTTTTATGAGGCCACTGCAGGCAGGCCACCAGATGGGGGTCATGCCTGCAATGAGGTCTCGCCCTGTTTATCTGCCGGAGGACATAGGACCCACACCCACACTCTGATTTCCCGTTTGGTAAAATGTCAGGAACCTGTCTGGGGCTAATATAATGCTCTCTTTCCATTTATCCACTGAAGTATAATACACATTAATAAACCCAGTCATTATCTGTTGTGACAAACAGGGCAAAGAGGAAAGGTTGTTTTGAAAGGCATTTTGTGACTTAGTAAAGGAGTTCTCAGTAACAGAGATATCTGCTTCCTGGTTCATAAATAGCCTACGTGCAAGATCAGAAAACTGATAACTTAAAGTCTCCTCCAGTCAATTCAGTGTTTCTTCTTGTTGCTACAGTGTTCTGTTTGAATGATGTACGTGCAGAGTTTGACACTAGAAGGATGTTTTTACATTCATCTGCTAAAAGTGGAAAAGGGGGGCCCTAAGAGTGGTCAGAAAATCAGTGTGCATTCACATGTTTTTCAGAAAATGATTCTGTCTTTTATTAAGTATACAAGTAACTTAAGCTTACAACAAAGACTTTGTACTCTACATTCTGTCATATTATATAATATATTAGTGCGGTTGAAAATTGTTTGCACACCACGCCTCCCAATCACGTAACACTATCAGACACCAGATCATCATAATTAACATAATAAGAAACAAACAAACCTACAATACCTCAGCACAGGACATATCAGCATAATGTCATAATAATAATGTTTCAACATAATCATAACTGAACAAGGTTAATCTGCAAAATGTCTTTTGTCTGCAAAATGTCTAATTTATACAAGCATTAGAAGCCGACTTTAAAGTTCTTTATGTCAAGTGTCCATTGTTTCCTCTTTAAAAAAAAAGGCCTTCAAAGTTTCAAGTTTTATGTAAGAGTTCATAAAATGTCAAGAGAGTCAAGAGTATTCATTTTATAATATATGTATGTGTACAGAAATGCTATTATAATTATAACATTATAATAAGCTGACATACTTACATCTGTACTGTACGCAAGCTGAGTCATGCCTCTCAGGCTGTTTACAGATTCCCTACATTCATAGGTGTTAGAACTGTGTGTGAACCCACGGCACCCATTGGTTTGTGGAGTACCATTTTGATGCCTTGAGTTTGGCATTATGGCCATGATCATGTTGTGTTTTTTGGAGCCAGTAGCAGTGAAGTACTGTGAGTTGATCTACACTCATTGGCTGCTCGTAGTTTCGGTTTGTCCATAGCAGGAAACAATGGCAGCTCACCCTGTTACACACATTCCAGATAAACAGTAAAATTTTTGAAAATATTTGAAATGAAAAATAGTGAACACAGTAACAGAATATTGATCCATATTTGATCAGCACTGCCTAGTTTGACAGTTTGATCTGAGTTTGGTGGGTTGAGCTGGACGGAATCACTGAGAATGACCTGTCAATCACAAGGTAGCCACGCCCCAAAGCATATGCTGCTTTATTGTCTATTTTACTGGGACCAAAAGTTTCCTAAGTGAACATCATGCTGTATGGAAGAAGACTGAAACTAGATATTAAGAACATAAACTCATTAGGAAAATGTTTACTGAGCGAATGAATCAAGTGAGAACTCACCTCATTTCTCTATTAGACTCCATACTATCAGAGTTCTTGTTTGCAGCCAATGGAGCTGTCCCCTGCTGGCCATTACATAGAGTGCAAGTTTAAGACACTTCCACTTTGAGTTCATTTCACAGACTCGGAAGCTCTGTCCACCATTAATTATATACTGTTTTACTATACTCACCTACAGCACAGGCCCAAGGCAAATAGTAGCTCTTAGGGTTCATATAAAGAATTTAAATCCTTCTCAGTGAAACTGTACTTTTTTCATTTTTCAGTCATAATTAGTCTATGAGAAATTTGTCGTTGAACAAATTGTAACCTATTTATAGCACTGGACACTGACTTTCAATCTTTTTTTCAAACTGAACTGTGATCACATCATGAGCTAACTAGCTAACACCAGCTACAGTTAGGGACAAGTTAGCGGTTACTTTAATAACAAGTAAAGCTATCTGTTCATCAGGAAAGAGCAGATGGAGGACATCAAAGGGAAGAGCAGAGAATATTTTGCTTTTTTTCACAACTGAGAAAGCTTTTGCGACCTCCAGAAACTTCTTGGTCGAATATACTATACAGACTGAGCAATACTGTAACATTATGAGAGAAATTAAGGGAAAGCACAACATGTCCCCTTCAAAATAAATCTCATCCTTTTTTTTTGTAGATAGTTCTGTGCTTGCCAAGAAAGCTCTAATACAACTCCCCTGGCCAAGTTGGCAGGGGAAGGGAATAAAAAGATGTATCCACCTCACAGTGTGATTCCTGAAGTGCCACTCAGCAAGGAAATTAATCTGCAACTGCTTCTTACAACATCAAAGAAATGCATGGCAGAAGCCATCTTACTGTAGCAAGTTTCAAATTTGTATCGCAGCTAACAGTCAGGGTATGATCCATGGCAGACTGGGCTTTTAGTGCTGTAAGAGAGCACAACACCACCATCATGGGACATAATTCATTAGATCATCCCTGCACTAAATACCGGCTGAAACTAATTTTGATTAATATTTGGTATTTGTTAAGGCTGTTGGGTATGATTTGGATTCAATTCCTGGATTGGATGCTTTTGTATATGATTTACATCATGAGGTGTCAATTTTAAAAAGTCAGTCTGTTGTCAGGTGTCTATGTATCTTGACATGGGGACTAAATGACAAAGTGCCCTAGTAGTCTGTTTTAAATTTCCAGTTTCATAGGAAAAGGGCAGCGATAGCAGCATCAACCAGCTTCTCCTTCTGATTACCTGCTGCTTTATTACTTTACAAACCTAGTGTAATCCCAGTGCCTACTCTGAAGCCTGTACAATGCTGTAAACAAGACAATAACCTTGTTGTTTCTATTCCTCCTACATTCTGCTATTTCAAGAAAATTAGGAAAGGTTTGAGGCAGAGGCGTTTCTAGACTTTTCTGGCAGGGCTGACACAAGAGGGGCACTGATTTATGCAGGGGTTGCATGAAGATGTGTCTAAGCTTTCCAGTCATTCCTAATTTATGCAATTCTAATACCGTTTCAGAACCCCAATATGATGAAATATTCAAATATACTAGCTGGAAATAACACATTTATACTACATACAAAAAAACAGCATGGTTTTTGCCCCAAAACAGCACGGAATTAGCATAAAGTGGGCATGTCTGCAAAGGGGAGATCCATGGGTACCGATATAACCAATTTTTGTTCAGATATCTTGAGGTCAGAGGTCAAGGGATCCCTTTGCATTAGCATTTTTTAGCCGCCTTCCCAACATGCTAGCATGACATGGTACCAATGGATGCATTAGGTCATCTAGTTTTATATGATACCAGTATCTTCACTCTAGCTCTAATATGAGCCTGCTATGGCCTCTGAAAGACAATTCAAGTAGACAATCCCCCTCGACATGCCCCTGGAGGATGGAACAATATGTGATAAGGATATTGTGCATGCAAACTTGTGGCTAGAAGGATGCACTAGAGGCTCTTGGAGTGTGCACAACAGAAACTGAGATAAAAATGAGTCACAAAGCCATTCACTCCATTCAAAATTAGACGAGGCTTGCATCTCAAAACATACACACCTTTGTACATAAATGAAGACAAATATTACAAAATCACATGTTGACTTTTGAAATATGGAAGATGAGCATCAAGAAGTCATCCCACTAATTTATGTTTCTCTTTTCAAACATTGACACCTCTAGTTTCTTATTAAGACTTAAAGGTCCAGTGTGAAAACATTTAGGAGGATCTATTGGCAGAAAAGGAATATAACATTGTTGGGATCCAAGGATACCTTTAAATATGAACTTGCTCATTTGAAGTGTTTAACTGGACCAAAGGGAGCATGTTGGAATCTGGCCATGTACTCAAACAAAGGAACTCTCCTGTGGCCTTGATGTAAGTCTAAAAGCCTGTTTGTGTTGACTGAAAGTCATAAAACACGCCCGCCAGATAACAGACCCCTCTGTGGGGGGGTCAAAAATGCGGCCAAGGTGTGGTTTAAAAGCCATAAACGCCCAAACAAAAAAAGCCTTTCATTGGTCAAGATTCCCTCTGACACCAGAACTGTCATCAAGGCTACTTAAGCCAGAGAGATGCTCTCGTCACTCTCTCTCCTCATGTACCTTCGCTCTTGCTCGCACACCCACCCCGGGTGATAAGTTCTGGACCTCGGTGCGGCCTGACCCACTGACGACGCACGACCGTTGGTAACATACTGGGCATAGACAGACAACTTAACAGTTAACAGCTAAACAAGGACTGTTTAATTATTGTTGCAGATGTGTTTTATTCAAGTTACTGTGTTATTG
>JAGRRF010012892.1:2576288-2588978 GCA_019097615.1 Morone chrysops | reverse complement strand
TCAGCAGAGACAGGCTTCTTCCTGTCGAAGGACTGCTTGGCACGGCAAAGTCTCCTTTCCTGTGTCAAAAAGGTCAGAGAAAGAGGCCTTTCTGATCTCTCCTGGTGGAACATAATCAAAATAATATGATGATTGTTGCATTAAGAGACTGTCACAACCTGGCTCAAAAGAGTGTGACAAAGAGGGAGACCACACAGTCTGAGAGTTGTTAACACAATTTAATTAAGTAAATACCCAAAATAATAAATACAATTTAATATGTCCATCAGTAAATCAGTATGTCTGCAATGTCTGTGTGAATGAAAGGTGAGGTGTATATGTATGAATGTAAAATCCCAGAACACAAACAAAAACCAGTAGTTCAGTCAGCAGGCCAAGGGAAGAGCCAAAGAAAGCCTTCCATGTCTGATTTATAGCCTCCTGAGCCCTGCCTGCTCAGGTGAGCTGCATCAGGGGGTAATCTCAGCTCCACCCCTTATTTCCTGAAACAAAGAGTCAACAGTCCAAGCAAGAGGAACAGAATAAGGCCATCCCTAGGGCCGTCACAAGACGGATAAAACGTCTCTTGTAGAGGAAGACGAGGACAAGGTCCTACAATCTCTTTAGAAATAAGTCTTGCACTTCCAACATGGTTCTTGGTTCCAACCAGATTAGAGAGATGGGGATTTTATTGGACAGTTGCTGGTTTGCCGGGCTGTAGCTGCTGAGGAAACGGAGGTCATGTGCTCTGGGAAATAATATTTTTTTTACATCTCTATATATATACCATGTCAAACATTGCAATAAATACATATATTCATTGAAAATGTAAAGAAAAAATAATAATAATTAGAAAAATAGAACTTATTTCCATGAAGACAAAGATGGTAATACAAGTGTCAAGTGAAAGAAAATATTAAAATTATGATGATGTGACATTTGTTGGGGTCTGTTCTAATGAAATGTGTTGTCTGACATCTGGAGAATAACATTTGTAGTCCAGGGCGTCTCTTCATCACTATAGTACTTAATTATGATGCTGTTTGTCACACATTTTACCTCGTTAATATTGTGATTAATTGCGGCTCATTCCTGCCATAAATAAACAACAGTGTAGCCACTTCTTTTGGGTGCATCCAGCAAATTGTCCTCTGAGCGCACATCTACAGGCATTCCGAGCATACACACATGCAGATATACCTATAAAGTTAAAAATCTAAATGAACCACATCACACTGACATTGACTTTACTAGGAGCGAACAACACTTTTCGCCTGTAGCTTCTTCAGGTTTCGCTCAGTAGAATTACAAGCCCTCACAGGTGTGATGAATAGGCTGCATCTGGGTCACACAAGCAGTTATTAAAGTCTTAATTTTCCAAGGTGTTTTACTACTTTTACAATGGTGAAAGACACCAAAAAGAATAATATTACACATAAGTACATAATTAAAAAAAGCATGATTAATCTAACGTAATAATCTTAATAAAGTTACAGAAAAGTTATTCCAGCATGCTGTGGTTAAGTTAGATTTTGAACTGCATAGTCAGGCCCCTGACTGTTGCTGGCTGTGCATGGGGAGTTTCATTTACTAGTTAACAGATAAACCTATATGAATTAGAGATTTGATTCTTTTTTTCAGGGTTGGGTGGAGCTCATAACTGCTCAGCCTTATTTTATCCAGCCTGATCAAAGCTCTAATATGCACCCGCTTACATGTCTAAGTTAACCTGTAGGTTTTGGTCAAATAACCATTTCCCTCATGCATGTTTACACCCACCATAGGACTGATTGTATCTCGCTTTGGAGTCACCTTGGACTCACAGTCTCAGTATTGCTAAAATTGTAACAGGAAATATGGAATGTGGTGAATGTGACACTCTCCCCTCTGTCAAGGTGCCCTTGAGCAAGGTGCTGAATCAAATCCCCAACCGCCTGTGGTTGTCCCCCTGTGGACAGCAGCAGCACTCTGTGCGGGTCTACACAGCAGCTCCTGCACTGCACATGGATTACAGCTGCTGTGGATGTGAAGCAAGCTGCATCTGCAAACTGAACAATAACCAACAATACACATCTCCAACCATCAGTCTGCCTTTAAAGGAAGCTGTCTCAGTGTGAGAGCAGCCTGTTAACGGCACTGCAGATGGACTAGAGTCAGCTCCCCGGCAGCAGCAGCAGCCTCATCACTCTGCTACATCCTCCCCCTCCACACACACACACACACACACACACACCATGGACGCATCTCTCACATCCTCCCGTCGCTGCACTTAACCCTCATCTGCTGCATTTAGAGGCGACCTGACGACGCACGGCTCCGGTTTCTTCTGCGTTTTCCGCGGACACCGTGCAGTGTGAGGTCGCTCCCCCCGGCTGCGGAGGACAGAATGAGGCGGCTTTTTCTCAGAGCTGTGCAGGACAAAGCCATGAACCCCTGGCTGCTCTTCGCTCTGCTCGGACTCTGGTGAGTGTGGTGTGAAGGAGCAAGGATGTCTCCATGATGAGGATGAGGAAGAGGAGGGAGGTTTGTTAGTAGGGGCAAACGATTGCAGATGTTGCCGCCTCCTCCGGGCAATCGTGCCCCCCCCTCAGGCATCTTGTATTGTACCTTTGATCGCAGGGCAGTGTATCATTGTGTGCGCGGGGGCCTGAGAGCAAAATATTTGATCCTTTGCTTCGTCAGGAAATGTTCTTACCTTGAGCCATATGTCTGCATTTTTTATAATCTGTGCGGAATTTTGCGCACAGAAGCGGGCTGGAATTGGTCTGCCACAAGCCTTGAGCGCTGTTCTGCCTCAGTGCAGCAGTAGAATGCCATGTGGGCTGTTGATGGACGGATGATGGATGGTTTTGTTTCTTGGAAGACACATATCTTCACTATCCTCAGCCCCAGTTGGTCACAGAGGTGTGAGGAAAGTGAAGATCGGTGTCCTGCAGGCCTTTTCCTTGAGATTAAAAATGTGAAAATGTTTTAAGTAGAAAGTGCTTCATTCATATCATCATTATGTGTGTACAGTTTTCAAAAACTGTATAGGCTTAGTACTGTTTGTGTCCAGTCCATCGCTTTGAGCCATTTTTTAAAGAAAAAATGTCCAAATTCTCTGGTTTCAGCTCCTCAAATATGAATATTTTTTGCTTTCTTTAGTCCTCTATCACAGTAAACTGAATCTCTTTGGGCTGTGGACAAAACAAGACATTTGAGGATGTCACCTTACAACATACAACACAACATTTAGCTAGTTTTCCAAGATATGCTGCGGTTGTGATGTATCGCTGTCTGGAGCTGGTGTGCTGGTTCTGGTCGTGGTATTTGTCATGGTATTTGTGTCACGGGTCAGGAAACACAAGATCAGATTAATCGCAGACAGGAAACGTTCAGGAATTTAAAAGGTCCAGTGTGTAGGATTTAGCAAGATCTAGTGACGAAGTGGCAGATTGCAACTAACTGAACATGGCTCACTCACTGTACTTGATGACCTGGGAATGAGAATGGGCTGTGAATTGAGTAGGAGAAACTATGGTCACCGCGAAACTTACGAAAAACTCAAAATGCCCTATCTATAGTCAGTGTTTGGCATGCCCATTCTGGGTTACTGTAGAAACATGGCAGATGAAGAGAGAAGGTGAGAAGGTGTCCCACAGTGTCTGTATCTGTATCTCTAAACGGCTCATTCTTAGGTAACGAAACATGATTATTA
Organism: Morone chrysops; assembly: GCA_019097615.1. Lineage (NCBI taxonomy): Eukaryota > Metazoa > Chordata > Actinopteri > Moronidae > Morone > Morone chrysops. Next base: position 2,585,302 of record JAGRRF010012892.1, on the reverse strand, counting down.
TTTTCAGGTAATTTATTCACTAATGAAAACATAGCTGTGAATATTATACTCCATTTCTGACAGTATCCTCCTAAATGTTGTACAGTGGACCTTAAATGACACAAATACAGTTATATGAGCTTACTGGCATGTGTAGAAAAAGTCCAAACAGAAGCAACAGAGTCCAGGGCAGGAAGATACAAATTCAAGATGGCTCAGGTACAGGTTCCCGGATGACGTATTGAGGCTACAAAGCAAGGTGTGGCGGGCAACCAACAAAGCAACTAGAATTAACTACCACTGAAACAAGCTAACACAAAGACGAAGCACACGGGTGAGGAGGAAGATAACTAGACACAAGAGAAAATAATCAGGCCGGGGCAGGCAATCAAAACTGAGAGGAAACACACAAAGTAAGGAAGTAAAAGGACTGACACCAAAGGAGAAAAATGGGAAATAACTAAACTAACACAATTGGATTTCTCCAGAATTGCTCACCCCCTTTAAAAGTCCAACCCACAGAGCAATCAGAGCTCCCACTGCTGTCATTTAAAGAAAATTGGTTAAAACAGAAGCAGATTTTTAGTTCCTAGGAGTCCTGGATGTCTTATTTTTTGGCCCCCTGTTCCCAGTAATTGCCTCTGCCTTTCAAACGCTTTTCTGTAACCTCAGTTTTCTGTTAAAAATGCGTAGACTCAAGTCCAAGCTGAGATGATCACTTTGACATCATCAGGGTTATTTTCTTGGACTTGATAAAGTCTCCTTCAGAGACACAGAAGGGATTAGTAAACTGACTGACATGTAAAATTGGTGGATTGGTTAGAATCTAGAACAAACAAATAAAGTAATTTGAGGAAATTAAAGAATAGATGAGCATTACTACTCCAGAGCAACAATATAGGCCATCATCTGGCCTATTTGTCTAAACAGGCCTTACTTTACTCTAAACACTAGTATCACATAAATTTAGCACTTACACGTTCCTTTAAGTGCCCTATTTAGCCCAATTTATCATACAAATATTTAGTAAAAGCTGTAAAACACATTATAAAGAGTTGTAAACAGACATAAAGATATTTTATGGTTGATTATTGTTGATTATTATTGATACACTGTATCAGGTACAGTATTGGTCAACAGTTATATAAAGACTTCCATTTATGGGTGCAGACAGAAGGAGTTACAATTAAACACATTAATGAACACTTATGTCTGCTTACAAATACATTATGGTGTGTTATAAACCAGTATATATACTGCTAATAAATGCTAAATAGGGAGACTTAAAGTTAAGTGTTTCCAATTTACAAGGTGCCTCCATTAATCGCACCTCATATTGAGACTGATAGAGATAGATTCCTCTTGTTCTCAGTGTACTGTGTATGAAAGGGCCCATCATGTACAGCGTGCAAAGCACATAGATTCATAGTTAACCTTGAACCCTCAAAAGCAACCAGTGCTCTTTTTCCAGAACACTACTATGTACCAGGTTTTCTGTGATTCTGTTAGTTGGGTCATTTTTGTCAGAAGTCTCTATCAAGAGGTCACCTAAGGCAGGATGAACACAAGCATTCCTGCCTGGAGACGAAATGCCCCCGTCAGGTGAAATCACCTCTCCTTAACAATAGGCTATATGCTGCCCTTCTCCTTTTGTTCTTTCCTTGACCATAGCCATGTTGTCTGAATTCTGATTTACTTAATAACTGTGTTTTGCTTGAAATTATACTATATCAATAATACAGAGGTTCTCGCAAAGAGTGTGGTGTGTGCGTGGTGTACTAGCCTCTCATCCCTGTAGACAGGTCGTAGACCACAAGCTCAGGAGAACTTTGGTTCTTTAACTTGGTGATCAGCAGTGGCAGCACAGACTTGGTTGGTTGGTTTAAGTTTGCCAAGCAGCAACTAGAACAGATGACAGTGGTGAAAAGTCCCTGAAGAAGAATATGCTGAGACAGACTGAACTGGTGCAGAATCAGTGACTCATCACGAAGGTCTGCAGGGCTCCAGTTGAATCAACACTCAGAATCAAAGCAAGGGGATTCAGTAGAACTCTGCCAGCATTCACTGTATGACTCTAAACTTCACATGAACTCAAGCAGCAACCGCCACGGCTCAGTGCTAAAGGCAGTGCCCCAGTGTGTTACACTGAGCTGGAGTTCTTGAAATTGTCCAAACTCCAACTGTAATGAAACAGATTTTTAATTCCTAGGAGTCCTGGATATCTTATTTTTTGCCCCCCTGCTCCCGGTAATTGCCTATGCCTTTCAGACTATCTTTTATTGTAACCTCAGTTTTCTGTTATAAATTTGCGTTTGAAAGGCACAGGCAAACCCTAACCCTAACCCGAACTGAGTAGGAAAACTCACAGCATCATAGCGGTTGTTCCTTGCTTGTGCCTCCACCACTCTATCTAGTCTGCACCTTGCTTGAACATCCACAAAACATAAATACCTCAGTTTTTGCAACAAGATTGAAAACTGTACCACAGAATTTAATAAACCTGACGTATACAGGATCAGTGAACTATTATTATAAGTCAGACGTAGAAAGGAGTCAGGGACAAATGTCAAGGATCTATTGTAGAGCTGACTAATCTCTTATTTAAGTACTTGTTCCATCATAGAGATGTCGGTGACTTTCTTTCGAGTTATTTTATGTATTAAGTGGAATTTAAGACAACTATTAACTTCTGTTGTTAGAAAAAATCAAAAGTGTAGGAACACATTTGCATAAATGTGAACCTTTTTCAACTTTCCTACATCATGCTGCTGTGGTGGGCTGCAGAAATATAGCCAAAGAATCTGCATATCCAGTGTTCAAGTCCCTGTGTGTGTGTGTGTGTGTGTGTGATTGGGTGGTTGTAGCTGTAGACATGACTAGCCATTATTCATATGGTTAGTAGTTCGAGCCCTGGCTCCTTTCAGTCCTTGAGTTGAACTTCAAATTCCTCCTTAATTATGTTTTTAGTCTGCTAGTTGAATATGTATGTAATATAATAGCAAATAAATCTTAAATAAACTATGAGGTGAGATAAGCAATGGTGGCAAAACCCAAATCCAAGCTTCAACCTTTTCTTCAGAAGCCTGTGGGTAATGATCGACAAAGATATCCATGTTTGTTGTGGGATCAGTTGAAGCAGCCCAGCCTCACAAAATGGCATATGAATAACAAAAGAGGAAAAAAGAGGTTGTTTAAAATGGGTTTACTTTTGGAGACCATGTAGATCCACAGAAGAGTCTATGTAAATGTGGTTAGTTTTTTATCATTATGGATCAACATGTAGGAGAAGGGCAAAAGGTGAGGGGAGTCATTAAAGCCATTGGGCTTTAAAGCCATTAGAAATTGTTCTCCAGGGTCCATTATACCAAATTTATTGGCAAAGATATCTTGTCCGTACCAAGGAGCTTTGATTGACAAACAGACAGATGAACATTACTGTTCTTAAGCTTCACTGCTGGTGGGGAAAAAGGAAAAAGAATCGAAATATTTACCAACCAAATTGCAGAAAATGTTGTGTTTTCTATCCATTATTCACAGCCAGTAGAAAGGATTCAGATGAACATGGCTTCATGGAGTCTCATACAGTATTATTTTTGTGTTTAGACGATAGCAGAGTCCTGAGGCTCATTCCTGCTGCACTGGGTTATTGTGCTGTGGTTGAGGTCATGTTTTTTGTATTAGAAGACTGGGCTGAACGCCAAGTCCTCCGGTCTCTTTATAGTATCAGGTCTGTGTTCATTAACAGAGAGAACAGCAGCAGCACACCTTGGCACATACAGAGTTTAGCCATATGTAACCACTGACACAGCATGGCAGGGCAGCAGGAAACACACCTAACACTTGCGACAGCTGTGTGTCACTGCCAGGTTACATCCTACAACTGCCTTTTTTTGCATTGGATTCAATAAAGCATTCTGCTTCTCGAAATCCATGTATGCGACTTAGACTCGCATCATAGATAACCTCAAGCTTTTGCCAGAATAAAAAAAAAGTGATTACTTCACAGCAGAAGATGATTGAAAACAGACTTTATTGAAATGCTGTGATCACAAAATAAATGGCTTTTGGTGTTTGCAGAGACAGCTGATTTTCTATTTGTTCTGTTTGCTGACATAAGCACAGAAGAAATATATGCATTATAAGCAAAAATCTGACTTTTGTCCTTGAAGAGTCCTACAGCCTTGAATGTTATTGTGTAAGCAAAAAAACATTTTATCTAGAACAATTTAAACACAGTGATTCCTGGCCCAGTCCTCTGTATGTATAACACCTCATTTACATTACATGCATAGCAACAACAGTATGGGCTTTAGTCTTTGTCATTGTCTATTTAAGCCTTAAAGTTGCAGGAAAATTAATTTATAATTATGTTTCTTCCATATGTGTTGTACTGTGCAAAACGTTTGATATTGCAGAAATCAACAAATAATGGCTAAAACTCACTCAATAATGACAGCAGCAACAACTAATCCATGTGTTGTAGGTTGTAATCGCAATGCATAAACATGACACCCACTGTAAAGGTAGCAGAGGAATCCCACAGCCATAAAAGGCATTTAGATCTTTAAGTTGTCTGAATTTCCATTTTATAGTCAACCTAACAAATGTTTTTTTAGTTAACACAAAGATCTTTAAGTTGTCTGGTATGACATTAAACATTTATTTTTAAGCACAACTTAAATTAATGATTTACGTTGCTTGGAAATTTTGAGGCAATTGGTTTCCTGATATTTTATTGTGAATGCTTAGACTTCAAATGATAACTTTTTGTGAGTACTGCTTACCTAATATAAGGTTGATATTTTATAATCATCCTTACTTTTGAAGATGAGATGAGATGAGATGAGATGAGAGATTAAATCTGAGGTAACTTCACTAGGATCTTTAAGTTGTTTGAATTGACATTTTATAGTCAACCTGACTAATCATGTTGTGTTAACTCTACTCAAGTTTACTGCAATGACATGAGTTGCTTAATGCAGTTATTTTCAGCTTAAACAACTTCAAATTAATATTTTCTACTTCAATTAGAAATTTTGAGGCAATAGGTTCTGACTTTTTAGGTAAAGTCAACTTATCACAATCTACAGTGTATATCTTGGGTGAGCCTACAATAACCAGATCTGCGAACAGTCCAGAGCAGCTTCAAGTCCAAACCAACCATAAACCAAATTATCTGTTTGCGCTGAACACTGTTGAGTGGATCTGTGTATTGATACGTCAATCAAATGTGTACATAACAAATTGGCATAGCACTTCCATTTGACTATTAATTAGAAAAAAACGTATCCATTGCTAGTTACTTAAAAACATTAAAAAAAAGTTAGGGCGTGACAATCTGAGACCTTCTATAACTAATGGTTACACACTATTATCGGATATAGTATGATCATGATTGAGCAACAAACTAGACATTTTGGGGGACGATGGGATAATGAGTTCTATAGCACTTTGTAATTCTGCTGTGATTCATTTCAAAATGATTACGTGCTACTTACCCACACTGGAGGAGTAAAGATGATAACAAAATGAGGATGTAATACTACATAGTTCTTATAACTACAATAAATGTGTGTGTTTACTTTGGAACACACAGAGGTTCAGGGAAAAGAGTATTGTCAGGAATATACTGTGTCCTCAAGGCTGAACTAGGAAATAAAGATAGTAAAATTTAATTAAAGAGACTGTATAGAAGCAATTTACAGCAATTGAAGTTTGTAATGTTTTTAAGACTTGATGGCAAGACAACATAAACACATTCACCTTCAAATTCATGATTTTGAGTTTCCTGCACCCTTACATAAGTTGCAAGAAAATGGAGAATGAATATGGTCCAGGTTATAGCTTTGTGTGTAGCCATTACGCAGCTAATATAGTTAAGATGATTAAAACTAAAGTGTATTTTATCCGTCAGATGTGTGAGATAAAAAGCACATCTGAAACACGATGGATAGTCTGAGAGCGGGTCGTCCTTTAATCGGAAGGTTCTTGGTTCGATCCCCGTCTCCTGCCGCCACATGTATCCTTGAGCAACATACTGAACCCCGAATTGCTCCCGATGCTGTGCAGCGGTGTGTGAATGTGTATGAATGTGTTAGTTCCTGTTTAATGGACTTTGCCATCGCTGAGTGAATGTGTGTGAAAGGGTGAATGTGGCACGTAGTGTAAAAGTGCTTTGAGTGGTCGGAAGACTCGAAAGGCGCTATAAGTACAGGTCCATTTACCATTTACCATGGATTCCAGTCACGTCAAACTAACAGTACTAGGTGGGGGATTACATATGCCTCTGTCGTGGGAAGGCTTGGGAAAAGGGCTACCTTTCTTAGCAGGCTTAGATTTAGATAAATGGTGGAAAATTGATGGACGAATTAGTGGGAATTTAAGTTTACACCTATAATCAATGGTCTGAAGGGTTTAGAGCCAGTCAATGCTCCTTGTTAAAACCTTACTGTGAATCTAACGCAACCCTGCATCAACCTTCTGTGGCATCAATATTCTGTGGCATCACACACACCCATTGAATTATATGCAAATTACTGAATAACATTTTCTTTCTTCTTTTCTTTTTCTTTCTACGTTTCTACTCCACAGTGCAGCATTTGGGCCCAGTAAACAGGAAGAAGAGGACTATGAAGATGTTCCCATAAATAAGACCTGGGTCCTATCACCGAAGGTCTATGAGAGCGATGTGACTTTGATCCTAAATAAACTGCTGCAGGGCTATGACAACAAACTGCGGCCTGACATCGGAGGCAAGTCCAGTTCATCCTCTGGAAATGTGCTTTGTTTCATCTTTGTTACCACAACACATTCTACTCACAGCGATGCGGGGGACTTCAAAAGAAGTCTGTAAATATCTTTGTGCAGTTAAGGGGACTGCCTTGTAGGGCTGTGCACCACCATCACTGAGGCCATGATACATGATATGATACATTAAAGAAACATTTGAAGCAACTACTAATACGATACAACCAGCCAACAATGGGAAACAAGTGCAATTTGAGTGCAAAGATTGAGTGATTTGAGACTAAAAACTGCACATATCTATCATTTTTGCTATGTGAAAATGCGAGTACTCTATACGTTGAACAAATACTGACGTCCAAACGGCCTGAAGTTTTACCCCTTCTTCAATTTAAGAGAGATAAATCACTTGACACCAATTTTGAGCAATATTGACTGCACTTTATATGAACTAATTTTAATGCCAAAAAGAAGTAGATTCCAAAACCCATCATGCATCGAATCAGCTAACACCATTGTCATGACCTTTATTTAGGAAAAAGGATGATCTATGGTAATACAATAGGGATAGGATGCTGTTCTTTGTTGTAGATAACTTTATGATTTAGACAGAATATTTTTGGACATCAGCTAATGTGTACAACAGTTGATGCTGTCTATGTCAATCTAGTGTGTCCTATGTTATGTTTTAGTGAGGCCAACGGTGATTGAAACAGCCGTGTATGTCAACAGCATTGGACCAGTGGACCCCATCAACATGGTGAGACAGCTTTTTCTGATTTCCCTTTGCTTTCTGTCTGCTGATATAATAGATAATGGATAGATAAATTACCAACTTGCTAATTATGTTATTACACTTAATGTTTTTACAGTTTTAGGAAGACATTGTGATTTATTCTCTGTGGATCTAAATTAATGGCTGTACATCCAATAGTTGAGTGCAAAGGTTAATTCTTTGCCTTGCAAATGGTATTTCAACACAAGACAAAAACCTTCACTCAAGGTCAACATGCTTTCAAACTCCATCCATTAGAGAAGAGAGAATCCAATCTTTGTTGGATTTTCTAATTCTGTTGCAGGAATATACCATTGACATCTTCTTTGCCCAGACATGGTATGACAGCCGACTCAAGTTTAACAGCTCTATGAAGCTGCTCATGCTCAACAGTAACATGGTAGGCAAAATCTGGATTCCCGACACATTCTTCAGGAACTCCCGCAAATCAGATGCACACTGGATTACCACTCCCAACCGTCTCCTGAGGCTGTGGAGCAACGGGAGGGTCATGTACACACTAAGGTAGGACAGTTAGGTGCCCAGTTTGCTAATCGTTTTTTGGTAGCCATTTATTGAACTATCAACTTTTTTTGTTGTTTGTGCAGCTTTAGTGTGTGCATCTGTTTTTATCATGTAGTTCTCTTTTAGGTGACCCCAATTTGTCAAAGCATGATGTAATGGTCGTTATTTTTTTCTGCATTTGTTGGTGTAATTAGAGAGAGAACATGAAGTACCATTACTATGTTCAGTCACGCCTGGGAGGGAAAAAAACAACACTGAGACTTGCTTTTTCTCTGTCACAATTCTGTTTCTGTCAGGTTGACTATTAATGCGGAGTGTTACCTTAAGCTGCATAACTTTCCAATGGATGAGCACTCGTGTCCACTGGAGTTTTCAAGCTGTAGGTGGTCAGACGTTTTCCCCTCCCATTTTTGAACCCGCCATCTCGATTTCAACTTTCGTAACTTGCCCAGGAGAGGGGCGTTTGTGTGGGCTAGCATAGTGGCTAAGCCCTTGTTCCTTCTCTTAGCCAGAAGGCCCATCTGCTTGAGGCTGCCCTCTCTAAGCCTGTACCAATCTATCATCTGCTCCACCAGCGGAGAGAGGAGGTCACCCAGTCCCATTTTCTCTGACAGACTTAATGAATTATGCACCCTCTCCCAGTCTGATTCATGCTGTCTGTGCCATCTTTCATTCGTCTCTTGCATTGTGCTTTAGCCTCTCATGTCTTTTCATGATCTAAATCTTCCACACTCTAGTGAAAAATGCAAAGCCCATTTCATGGAGTTGAGGACAAATGTCAGGACCAGTACAGTCACACTAAATGTCATCAAATGAGCACAGACCAGTGGTAATTTCATAAACAAAAACGACTTAACAACTAATGAGACCTCATCTTAAAAACAGAATTGGTAATTTGTTTAAATGCCTGAAAGAACATACAAGCAAACATCCTGTTACAGATTTTCCAATAACACGTCCTCATACCTAAACAACTGAATAGGTCGAGATG
>JAGRRF010012892.1:2565615-2576104 GCA_019097615.1 Morone chrysops | reverse complement strand
ATATATATATATATATATATATATATATATAGAGAGAGAGAGAGAGAGAGAGAGAGAGAGAACTAGAGACAGGTGTAGCGGACCTTTGTTGTACTGGAATTTTGTTGTACTGGACCTTCTTTTACATTTTAAAAGGGGCACACTTGGGTTAGGTTTAAGAACCAGAACTACTTATGTTTAGGAAAAGATCATGGTTCATGGTAAACTAAGTACATTAAGTGGTGGCTTGAAGCTGATTTGGTATTTGGTATTTGACAACCTTGAAAAGAGACTCAACAATCAACTATATTTCTCCATGACTGAATGACTGAATCCACTTTTTAAGTAACTTATGTAAGGTTAAAGAAGTCAATGACTTTTAGTTTCACACCATGCAAACATTTTTTGTGTAAAACAATACAATTTAGAAGCACTACAAGCTCAGGTCAAATAAAACATTGTGGTATGAACAAGCAAACTTCACTACAAATGTATTAATGACTAAGGGAATTTCTTTCCTCCATTGTACACCTCAAATAGAGCAATTACCTGCAGACTGTGTAATGCCTAGCTGCACAAACAACTTGCTATTGACCAATACAGGAAGCTCATGTTTACTTGTCACATATTGTATTTCACAGACATCTTGCTCATTTGAAGAAATTTCATGAGACTGTGCAGGTCAGATTCATCTTGAATGCCCCCCTTTGCCTTGCCATGGTGCAATGTTCCCTTGTGATGTACAGTACAACGAATAAGCTTCATGTTGGACATTATAGGCATCAGTAAGGCTTCTAATTTATCTATTGTGTGTCTTTGTTTGGGGTTTTCTGTAGATGGTTATCCCAAGAATGAGATCATGTACCGGTGGCAGAGACGGGCGGTGGAGGTGGCAGACCAGCGGTACTGGAGACTCTACCAGTTTGCCTTTGTAGGGTTGAGGAACACCACTGATGTGGCACACACTCAGTCAGGTAAGCTATTGTGGGCAAGTCCTCTTACATATTGCCAGTTTCCAGTATTACATGAGGCACTGATACTACAAGAATTTTCATTAGTTTTGGGGAAGAGTGTGAATTATTACATAGATCCTATTTGTTCTTGTGCTCCATTTGTCGTACCATAGTGTCAATCTCGGAAACCAACGGCTATCACCTGATGACATTTTAGCCTCTGGGAGCAGCAATCAATGTTTTGGAGCTTCCATAGTGGGTAGCGGAGATCCGGAAAATAGATATCTGGGCCAAGAAAAACACATTTTGATAACCAAAATGTTTAATAGACGCCACCTGATGGTTGAAATTTGCATTTGTGTTCCGAATCTTGTGGTCACCACACAGACTGTTGCAACGAAAGAACCAGAACATTTCCGATGCCCAATTCTTGGTCCCATGCCTACAGATTCATATGCAGATATCTGTTTATAGAGATTGCAATGAAGTAAACCAAGCTTATGTATATGTGCAGTGCTCTCGTTGATTTTGATTTTAGTAACCCATTTGTAAGAAGGTAATTCATATTGAAATAACAAGTAAATAACAACTATTTTTTACACTGCCTTAGCTAAATTCTTAATGTTTTATCTATATATCAACCTAATTGTTAAACCTACAGGCGAATATGTAATCATGACGATCTTTTTCGACCTGAGTCGGAGAATGGGCTACTTTACCATCCAGACCTACATTCCCTGCAGTATGATCGTGGTTCTGTCCTGGGTCTCTTTCTGGATCAACAAGGATGCTGTGCCAGCCCGCACGTCTCTAGGTTTGATATGTTCTTATTTCATACCAGAGTTTAAATTTGTCTTGTTTTGTAAGTCACTGTACTGGCTATCAATCTTTAAAATATTTCAACATAATGAGGAAATTATGGCATTAAAGGCCTGAAAACATACTTTATCGCCTTCTCCTTCTCCTCTACCTGGTTTAATGTGAACAACTAGATCACATACTTCCTTGAACCAACCAAGATTTTGCAATATTTGAATAAGAATGAGATGACTGCTGGCATTGTTTGGTCACTGTCAATCAAACCTTGTGAGTTTATGTGTTGTGAGTGATTGTTCATCCTAATAAAAAGTCATGGATATTATTGCGGTAGAGAAATGAAGCCAGGTTTACAGGGGATTCTATGCAGGTTTCAAACAGATGGTGCTTTTTAACCGCCCACACCAACCCAGTTGTTCTATGCCATATCGCAAGTAATACCATAATAAGGGACAACACAGAGACTAAAGATCTAATGTTGATGCAAAGTTTGTCAAAATACACCTCAATGCTATAAGATTTCACGGATTTCTACTTGGCTTAATGACTGTCACAATAACTACTCTTACTGGATGATATATTGTCCCAGAAATAATTGTGATAAATTATTGTCATTTTAAGCCCATTGAATGCCACTGATATAATGGTAAGCATAATATTCTAAGCATACCCTTTCAAAGAATAACAAAATTCAGACAATGGCTCTGTTAACAAAGTGCACATAAAAAACCAAGCACAGGGGTGGGCTATAGCGTCATTCATTGCTTAAACAATGCAATGTATATATATGAATCACATTGGCTAAAATATTGGTGACATTCTTAAACGATAAGTCGATATCATGTTATAATTACGTATTGAATAAATTGTACAATAAGTCGATAATGTAATTATTGTGACAGGTCTATGTGGGTGTTAAATATTCTGTCAAATTCATTCACCATGTAGCACACAGGCATTCAAATGAATGTAGAGAAATAGCATTTGATATTCCCTTTCATTAGGTATCACAACAGTGCTCACCATGACAACTCTAAGCACCATCTCGAGGAAGTCCTTACCCAAGGTTTCCTACGTCACTGCCATGGACCTGTTCGTCTCCGTCTGCTTCATCTTCACCTTCGCTGCCCTCATGGAGTATGGCACTCTGCACTATTTCACCAGCAACAGACAGACCAAAAAGGCTAAAGCAAACAATAACACACAGGTACCCAACATTTACTTTCTTTCTTTTCAGTGAATAAGTTTCTTTTGAAGCCACTGAATGCTAATAGTAACATACTGAAATTTAATTTGTGTGTTTTCCTACACAGCAGAAAGCATCCAGCATGGTGAATATACGACCTGGCACATCCCTCCTGCAGATGAATAACATCGTGCCCTATCACGAGGAGGCTGACTATGCTTACGAGTGTTTGGATGGAAAAGACTGCACCAGCTTCTTCTGCTGCTTTGATGACTGCCGCTCAGGTGCCTGGCGTGAAAACAGGATGCATGTTCGGGTTTCCAAGATTGATTCTTACTCACGAATATTCTTCCCCACTGCTTTTGGCCTTTTCAATCTGGTTTATTGGATAGGTTATCTGTATCTATAAAACCAGTACCTCAAAAAAAGACGACTGGCGTTTAACATCTGCAAGCATTTCACAGAAACAGAGCTGCTCTTGGCTGCTTACCAAACATGGAGGCACCAAATAAACTAAATTGAAATCTAAAGACAAATTATGAATGCCAATGCTACAACAAGGTGGCATTCTCTTAACCCTGAAATGTGATTTTCTAACAAGAAATTTCTATTTTTAAGTTTAACCCTAAATAATACCATCAATCCTTCTATCTATTCTCCGCAACTTTTCCAGGTCAGCTTTGCGGTGGCAGCAAGTTCAGAAAGGTAGCCTGAACATCTTTCCACCTAGTCATATCTTCCAGCTCACCAGGGCCCATGTTCCAATAAAACACTGTATTAGTGCCCTCTTGCATGCCCCTAAGGTAGATAAAAATGAATACAGTGCCCTCTAGAAGTGACCCAATGTACAAGAAAACAGGATAAAGTGCCCTCTAGGGTGCCCTTCAAGTAGAGAAAATGCAATGCTTGGCCATACAGCCTGCCCTATATGTTAGAATTTTATAAGGAGTATGGTATAGACTTGCTCTATTTGAAAAGTGTTCTGAGATAACTTCTGTTATGAATTGGCGCTATACAAATCAGATTGAATTGAAAATTCCTACATAGCAAAAATGGTCCAGTGATGGCTCCCACAGGCTACTTACACTCAAAAGAAAGAAAGTTGTGACGCATTTATGGTGAAACAGTTTGGCCCATACACTTGGCCCAAATACAGCAATGACTTCAGTCTAGATGTGGGCCAGATCTGGTGGTCACATATGGCCCATGGCATAGCTGGCCCTACGTTGGACCAGACAAGTTTCAGCACTGGTTCCACTGAACACACAAAAAAAAGACTTGTCTGGTCCAATACATGGCAAGCTATGATTATTTATTTTGGCTGAATGTATGGGCCAACCAACAGAGCTATGTGGGATAATTAATAAATAATCCTGACTTTCTGTGCTCTTGTGCCCTTTTTATTTTCTTACCCCCTGCCCCAAAGAAAACTATGTAGATATATAATAGGTGTACATTTCTACCTTGTTCACCATTGCACAATGAAAATAGGGCCTCAAGTGTTTCATTCATTAAAAAGGGGGAGCTTGACATTGAGGCTAATGACTGTAGGTAAATAACTCAATATAACTGTATTAGATTTTTTACTTTGACAGCAAAAGTGCTTCATAATATTGGCCAACTCCACTCATACTCCGCCTTTTTCACATGCTTTTACAACCATTAAAATGTTGGGTTCTAATTGCCAGGTCCATTTTGGATACTGTTCAAGGTCGAAAAAATAATCTGATTCACCAAGCTCCAATGCTAACAACTCTCTTATTGGGCCTTTTATCTCTTCTTATTCATTTTTATTAGCAAAGAGCAATGGAAAAAACATTCAGGTACATTTAGGCTTCATTTTAATCTAGCATGCTGTTGCTTTGGCCGGTTATAATGACAAACGTTGCCAGTGGAAGATTATTTCAGCTTTAGCTAATAAATGTTAACAGCTAAAATTAACTTGCAAATGTGATTTAAACCTTATTAAATTAAATTAGGATTTGAAAGGATTCTGATTTAAAAAGGCAGATTTGATACTGGATTTTCTAACATGCTGACAAACCCTAACCCTGCCTATAGCAGCTCTGACCCCAGAAACGTTTGCACAAGTAAAACTCCAGTCTACACAGAGGATATATTGCCATCAAACCTAAAAAAAATAGCTCAAATGTTTGTTTACTCTCTGCCACCGTGCTATTGATATTGTAGACGAGCAGGAAAGAGGAAGTGCATTGCCCTTTCAGCTGTAATATGGAATGAAGGGGTATTTACCCTTTGTTAAAGGTATATTCCCTGATTTTCTTAGAGTGGCCAATAGCTCAGTTGAGTTTCAAGATTTAAAACAGAGTTTTGGGATTCAGGCAGACTATTGGCCACTATAATACAACCAGGGTGCATATCTTTCTATATCTGAACAACTCCATTGTTCATAGGGTTCTATTTTTCTAGGAAACACCTCACAGCATTAAGATTAGTGAGGTCAAACTGGTCAAGCCTCTGCTCAGAAGCTACTGCATGGAATGAATTTGTAACCTGTCAAATAGTGAATTGTCTTGAACAATGATGGTTGTTTTTCCAGCAGCCAGATTTTATACTATTATGTATCATAAGTTACAAAAAGTGGGAGAATTGTTATTGATGCACTGTTCAGGCAAATGTGCATACACTCACAAAAACACTTCTGAATTAAAATTTCCAGCTCTAAAATGGGCATTCCCCTCCTAAACAGGTCTGAGAAAATAATGTCCTTTACTATACAGCTCATAAATTACTTGAATTTCCTTTTATACAGTTCTGTTACATGTAAAAGACTCACTATGTGGACAGCTGTTTTTGCCACCCTGCAAACGGTCTGAGACACAAGCAATGAATGCATATTGAAGTATTTCCAGCAACATCCTCTTAGAATTACTCTACAATTCATGTCTGAATGGCAGCTGTCAATACAGTCAGTATCATAAATGAACAATTAACTACAGTGGACTTAAAGCTGATTTCTTCCCTTCATTATTTAACGTACGCAGCTGCTCGGAAATACAGTAAATAATTCCTTCAGAAATGGCAGAGGTTCATGAAGTTGTTATATAGTTTGACATTATTTGGCATAGATGTAGTAGTGCTGGAGCGCCAATGATGGTCTGCCACTTTCTTTCTCCAAGTAAGGAAAATAGAATACCATAAAATGTGAGACAGGCCTCTAATTCCTTTTGCAAAAACTGATGACTTGGTGTAATTGTTTTCACAACTGATGTGTACCGAACCAAATTTAAGACCATCTTTTCGGGGGGCGTGGTTATTTGATCAGTGCCCAAGTACGGTACACAGGGTTTACATTAGTGCCTGAAATGGGTCTGTACTCACAGTTTCTAAGTACCAGCATTTCTGATTTTTTGTATATCCTTACTTCTTATTGAGTACCACCACCTGCGGTATAATAATCGCCTAAAAATAAATAAAAATGTTGATGCCTCATAGCCCCCCTAGCAAGTTCAGTTTTTGGACCTCTATATTTCTAAAAACCCTGCATAAAGCCATGCTGGTGAAGTACTCCTAAATGCCTGTGTATCTCCCAAAGAATTATGGTAAGGGTTATGCTGTGTTTAGGGTTAGGGTTGTGCTGAATTAGGTTACTGGTACCTTTTTTGATCCAATTCAGGCACTGGTTCACACTAATTAAATTAACTGGACTTTGGGGTCAAGAGTGCCATTTCTAACTTATATGGGACACACAAAGAAACAAATTAAAGCTGTGGCTTTGTTTTTAAAAGAGGTCAGTACAGTAAGTGAGGTAATGCTAATGTTGGTCTTAATGTATACTTATAACATCATTATTATATCTGTTGTTCATTACAAGAATAAGACCCTTTGCGTAGTCAAGGATAATATACGTTAACTTAAGTGTATTACGGCATACTCAAGTTCTTTGCTCTTTAACTTTCAAAACAGTCATTATGAACCTATGCCATTATTGAAGAACGTATCTTTACATTTTTTATTATTTTACTGAGCATTTCATGTATATAGTAGTATCAGCTTTCAGCCCTAAAGCACCTGTACTTTTTTAGATAGTTAATCAGCAGTATACTGTGCATCCATGTAGACTGCAAAATTCTTGGTTTTTTTGTGATATAAAAGAAGATAAAACAGGTGTATACTACTTCAGGTATTTTTGTCACACTCTAAAATGTAAGAATGATAAAAGTGACACATGCAGACAACACAGATACCAAGAGAGAAAAAAATGCTACACCAATGTTTTCCCATGAAATAACTGCAATTTAAGCAGTTCTTGAACTTCTCACACACACCAAAGAAACTGTCAGATACAATTTAGTAGCACGTCCTGTATAAATGTCATGTTGCACATAAGTTCTGTAAAATGTCATATACAGAATAGTCATAACCCTTACAACAGCGCTTTGTCTAGATGCCATATTTCTACCCTTGGTTTTAGAAATCTATGGTGAGATAGTTATCAATGAACCCACATTTCAGAAAAAGTCATGTCTGAGGTGTCCGTACACAAGTAGGTTTCATCCATATCTAACAAGGAATGTACTGAAAACCACATTTATCTATGCAAACATTTTTGCAGTTGTAAGGTTGATAACTCCTAGTTTACTTGTTTGGTCTGAACAAGGGATGTACAATTGATATAATTATTTTAATTGATTAATGATATTAAAGAAATAGTAGATAATGCGATAAACCAAGGAATGCATGAGGAATATTTGACATGACCAAAGTGTCTGTACATCCTTTGTCTAAACCAATTAAGTTTTAGCATTTTTTCTACTTTGTGTACTTAGTTCACTTCCCAGTTCCAGTTAAACCAGTTTTTAAAACATGAGATACCAGACTTGTCTTATAATAGGTTTCTGCAGTATCAATGCACCTTGCAGCCATGGTGCAAATAAATGAGTACATCCTCCAGCTCACACATAATACGATAAGTAGATTTTATCATGTTTCAGTAAAAACTGCAGTTAACCTGTTGTCTTAATAAATTCAGCATGAAGTACATTCCACCACTACTGACCTCTCTGCTGCTTTCAGTGGTTCTTCATAAAAAAAACTGAAATACTGCCCCCACTCACTAGGTTTATTTTAATCATTGTTAAGCTTCTGTCAATGAAACATGATGTTATTTACGTACATATTTTATCCCAAATCATGATCTTACAAGCCCTAACCCTAACCTAACCCCAACCACGTAGTTTTGTTGCCTAAACCTAAACAAACTGTGACCATCTCACAACATTACCCATTTGTTTAAGGTCTGAAGATAACTTAAGGTCCGATACAACTGTTGCTGGTACTCTCCACCAGTCATACACTCATTTAGGAGTCATTGGCACTCAAACTATTATGTTGCTTAGGTATGAGGACGTATTGGCCAAAACACATGAAAGTTCCTCTAAGCTGTCCCCACCTCAGCAGCAGTGAATCCCTTCATTAGGTTTTGCTGCTTCCAGTCACATTATTCTTTGAACTGCTAATCACGGAACATGTGCAAATGACAAATATTCCTCTAATGTAGCATTTCTAGCAGGCTTGGTAAACCTGTTGATACTGTACCAAAAGGAAATTCTGTAGATACATGGGTTGCAAAATGTTGATTCTTGAGTCTGATTCTCATCATATCAGTGCTTTTAAATATAGCAGATTGCATTTTAGTATAGTGTTTCAAATATATTGCTAATCTTGTTGGGGGGAATAAATCTAAATTACAAAGTGAATATGCTTAACATTTACAATACTTTGTTAGTTATTTACAGCATAATAAATGCAAGCATCATTTGTTTTTCAGAGCTTCTTTGCCCAAATTCCGTAGCTACATTGCTGCCTATATTATTTGAGAGTATAATTTCAAGAATTTTGCACGTTTTGACAAAGCTGTGTCTTAGGGTTAGCACTGACGGCTTCTGCGGACACTTGGTAGGATAGTCCAGTAGTCTCTATAGGGCCTTCAGTTTCCCCAGCTTCAACACTCCTCTGTCTTGGCTTCAAAAAATTTATTCATGATCTATGTTAAAAAAAAGTGTAAGTTTATATGGCTTTTCAATATGTAACTCAGATTATTCATTTAAGTGTATTCACCAGATGCTCTGTAACTACATGTCATTATATTGCATACTCATTCTTGTAAGTAGCTAAAGACTTCAAAATCGAATGCTGTATTGTTCAGCCCAACAACCTCGAAAACCATGTTCAATGATAGAATGTGAACTTGTGAGCAAGGTTGTTAATGACTGGCCCATAATACTACGTATTGCATTCAACTCAAGCCATATAAACACATCTCTCATCTGTGTACAATGTCATTTTCTGTAAATGTGGCTCATGTTGTATTGTGACTACTTACTCAATACACTGTGAAAAAATAAAGCAGTGCCTGGAAAAAGTCCAAGTGGTGTTATCAGACTTGATGTTGCCAAACGAAACACATCATTAAAAAATTAACATTGATTTATAGAGACTAGACTATACTGTCAGTATGTCCAGATACAGTAAGTTCTACATTTGGCTTTTTCATGTTATCCTATGAAATTTTTTTTTGGGGGGGGGGGTTGTCTGCCTATCATTATTCTGCATTATGGTAATTTCCTTGAGAGTTTTTTGGACCCAGCAGAGGTCATGTACTGTGAGTTTAGTAGAAGGAAACAACAGCAGCTTGCCTGACCACATATTTCTCTTACAGGTAACAGTACGCTAAAATATGTTTCTGAAACGATTTGAGGAGAGAAATGATCAACACAGTAACAGAATCTGGATCCATATTTGATCAGCACTGCCTAGTTTGACGGTTTGATCTAAATTTGGTGTGTTGAGCTGGACTGACTCACTGAGAATGACCTGTTAATCACTAGGAGTCCCGCCCTAAAGCATACCCTGCTTTATGGTCTATTTTACTCTAAATGGGACTATCATTTACTAAATCAACATCATTAGGAAACTGTTTACTGAGCTCATAAATCAAGAGAGAAGTCGTTTCATTTCTCCATAACACTGCATGGTTTTGGTTGTTATTGCAGGCAATGGACTTTCCCCTACTGGGGATAAATGCAGGTTTATCACAGACCTGGGAGCTTTGTCTATTATATATATAGTCAATGTTAAGACCACTAACTTAGTCAACCTTGAACATTTTTAGCCATGCTAGCTCTGTGGGTTTGTGAATGTCAGTTGGTCAGTCCACCACACAGACATTCAAGGTTTCCAGAAGATTAATTGTCATGGGTTTGGGCAGGGGCGGTCCTAGACCATTTGGTGCCCTAGGCGAGCTGACAGATGACAGATGCCCCATCCCCACGAAAAAAGAACTCATGTCCAAAGAATTGCACATTTATTTAAACAATGATAATACAAACAATATAACAATATGTGCAAAATAATAAACCTGTTTAATAATAAATATTAGGGGTGTAACGATTCGTTTTAACAACGATTCAATTCGTATCACGATTCGTGGTTGCCGATGCGATTCAAGGACGATGTTGGTTCATTTAGAACGCCTACGTTTCGAAACGATTCAGTGACTTGAAATCGATTCAGTAACTTTTTAGCCAAAAAC
>JAGRRF010012892.1:2546395-2556887 GCA_019097615.1 Morone chrysops | reverse complement strand
AAAAAAAAAAAAAAAAAAAAAAAAAAAAAAAAAAAAAAAAAAAAAAGTCAAAATGTAGTCAATCATTGTTGTAGATTTAGTACAACATCTTACAATGACAGAATGTGTGAGGGACTCTTCCCTGTACTTGGTTTAGGCGTAGTAGACTATAAATGGCTTTCTTAGACATGCTTCCTCCAGTTCCACCACACTAAGAGCTTTGTGTTCCAGCAGTGACAAGCGGGCTCAGGCCAGAGCTGTGCATACATGCTCTCACTAATCAGGACTAGCAGAGGTGTTGAATTTAATCTGCTTTAATCTAATGGAAAACTGCAAGAGGTAACTGATCAAATTAAAGACGTACTTTTTATTAGCCATGCTAGCAGTATGGCAGTCTGTCCATATCTTTGGTCCAGACTGAAATATCTCAACCATTACTGGATGCTGTGAGATTTTGTATATAGATGTATATATGGTGTCTAGCCCATATGGGTTTACAAGAAACATCAGCCAAGATGGCCACATGCTTCACAAAAACAAAGCAAATCATGAGTTTCAAATGTCATGACCAAAATGTCTTATTATGTAATGTGCTCCGTCTTAATTGCCAATAATTTTCTTTAAATCTTGCTCTCCTTTCACTCAACATTTCACTTTCAGACAACCAAAATTAAACCGGGTTCTACAATTGGATTTTTTCAAACAGATGGTTCCTTAAGTCAGTGTACACAGGGCAATGAAAAAGAAAATGAAATCCATCCTCAAGAACACCAAGATCACAGAGAAACACAGAAAGTCCACTGGAGCTGTAATAATACAATAATAATGTCCAGAATTGGATCTGAATCATCAATAAAAAACACTAGTAAATACCCATACATATAGGTTTTCAGCAGAAAAGGGGGGTTTTGGGGTTTAGTTACTCTTTAAGATTACTGCTATGCATAATACATACTGCATAATTGATATGATGAGATCTAGTTTTTGGAATTTTGTGTTTATTGGTTAAACTCCTCTGTCAAACACACACGCTAACTTGCACACACATGGATTATTATCCGTGAGGAAATACACTCTTTTCCAATGTGTACAAACACACTGTGTGGCTGCACATTTGTTTGAGTGTGAATGATTGAGTGTGCTGACAGGTCATCCTTAAACAAACACAGAATAAGAAATTCAAAGGCGCACTCACTCACTGTCTTCAATCACAGAGTGAAATCAGTGGAAAAGCCACAATCCATGTGAATAATAGATAAAAGGGCATTTTCCTCTTATTTAATCCAACAGCTCATCCACATCTTAGAGGAAAGTGTCTGTCTTTCAGTGACACTTTGTTTTTGTCCTTTCATTACGTGAAAACCGTAGTCTGAGCTTCCTCACACAGCAACGATTTTAACTCCCTGTACTGCTGCTTAGCCAGTTACTGGCTATTGTGTTATTACTAATTAACTGTAAACTTAATTACCATACATATTAGATTCTACCTGTTAATTTGTTATTCAGTAATATTATTTTTCTTCAGTCAAGTGGAAGGTTCTTTATTTCCTGAGGGTTTAGTTCTTCATATAAAACTCTGGACAGGAGATAAGCGCCTCAAATTAATTTAAATGTTAAAAGAAAATAATATGTGCAGGTTTGTAGCCTTGATCGTAGCAGACCCGAGGCATAAACAAATGACTCAGCCTCTTTTGGCCCTACTGCCAAGGGCCCACCAAAAAACTGATTAAAAACATGGCGTTTTCTTGGGTCCCGCTTGTTACCTTTCTCATAATTAAATGTATTTATTCTTATTAGGCATTTATTCTTATTTGTTGAAATTCAGACCTGTTTTTGATTTATTTCTAAAAATTTCAACTTTATTATTTATTTTATTTTGTTATATATTTAATGCAACAGAAGAAGGGGAGATGCTTAAGTTTCAGGTATCTTGGGGTCTTGTTAACAACCCTGGGAAAGATGATCAGCTGGCAGATTGGCGTTGACTCTTGATTTACCCCTTAATACGTTTCAACCCTCAACTGTGGTCTTGGTATCTTGAATACAAGAGTTTCCTAGATACAGAATATAACATCTGCTATCCTCACAATGTAAGGGTCTTGTTTACTAGATACAGGGTGGGGATGAAACACCCTCTATCCTCACCTTGTATCTAGTTTCACTTTGTATCTAGTTTTTCCAACTGCAAGAAACTGTTGGGAAAATATAAATGTAGGTTGTTTCAGGGTCATTCTCATTTCTTCTACAATTTCCTTGTGTTTCAGACAATGAGTTCATTTGAGTTTTGTTTTTTTGTTTATTATACATGTTGTCACTGCGATAGCATTGACTGCAGTATTTCTTGTCAAAATAATTGTCAGTGTAATCCAATTTACAGCTTGGCTGGTGCTTTTAATGACAATGGTCCCTTTTCTTATGTAAGTGGGGGAAAATGAGACACTAATTGAACCTATTAAGATGATGGCATTAGGTAATGACTTGTATGATTACAAAATAAATGGAGCTTAACAGAAGTCTACTTCGCTTACATTTATTCCTCTACTCTTGTGCTTAGGCAAACATCACCTCTTTCCACATTTTCACTTTGAATTCTACGGCCAACTCTCTCTTAGAGCGAATCATCCAATCCCAGATATTTTCCTCTGCAGCCCACAGTGCCACTAGCTTTTCAGAAAGTAAAAGCAGATGACGCTGGCTGGTGGGAAGCTGTTGCTATGTGACGAAGGGCTCATTAGCCTGAAATGGGTCTGTGGAGCTTTGAGTTTATGAACTAGTCTCTCCTGATTGAATTGGATTTGCATTCAGACTGCCTCAACAAATGTTCTCTACAAAATACTCTGGCATCAGACCCGCTACACAAACTGCTTTCTGTAGGTTTTTTGTTTTCTCATTAAATACCATTATAGAAAAAATCTATTCAGTATTGAACTTCTAAAAAGCTTGATCCTTGAAACGCCTGGTAGCTTAATGGTCACAGTGTTTGCCACATAACCACAACAACCCTAGTTTTAAATCCAGCCAGGGACCCCTTGCTTCCATTGTTTCCTGTCTGCCTCTTTGCCATCAACTGTCCAATAAAGGCATGACAATGCCAGAAACAGTTCTGGGAAGAACTCTAATAAGGCATATTAAGTGCAAGCCTCTTCACTCTTTAATTCAGCTGCCTGACTGCTTTTCAATCCAACCCACCTGCTGCATTCTTTTGTTTAGTCATGCTTACTCCACTTTAATAGGGGCACCATCAGTACTGTGCAGAGCCATTATACACCTCACGTTCTCGACAACCTTAAAGCGGCACCGATCAATATTTTTATATTAACAATCGATCGATGTGTGTAATGTGAAAGGTGTCACTCAGGGTAACGAACCCAGAGGGAATTATCACCAACTCTGTAGTTCCCCTCAGCTCTGATAAACCCATTATAGACTACCTGCACACAGAGCTAGTGAACATAGTGGAGCATTTAAAAAACACATAATTTTCTCAGGAGCTGGTAGAGACCACAGCTAAAAGGAAAATGAATATTAATACATCAGATGTTGTATTTACAGCTTGTTCCGCTTCCCCCAAGTGGCCCGGAAAAACATGATCCACAATACAAAAAATATTAGTAAAAGTGTTGACATGATGAAGCACTATTGGTAGTTAATTAATGTATAACTCTGGTTCATGACAGCATTATTATTTTATCCATTGTGTTTGTCAGCCATGATAATGTTAAACTTACCAAGTTGCTTGATCTGGAAACCCGGTTAATCATTGCAACCAAGTCCAACAGAGCAAGAAACACGAGCAGTCAGGTTATTAGGTAGAATGGAATGCTTTTCACTGGAATAAATGCACAAATATACAGTACTATCCAAGGTGGTGATAAGTTTTACTTTGTCAAAGATAGGGACAGGATGCAGAAGATTACAGACTAGATCTTTGACAGATTTTATTTTGGTATGATATGATCTGGATACAGATCCGTAAACTTGTATGCAATTGGATTTTTCTGGATACAGGTCCTTCTTGTCCAGTTTTTTTGTCGATTTCCTGAGGTCACAAAGGCCAAATGCCAGGGCAGCAAGGACATCAAATAAGCCAAGCAATTTTTGTGTCTACATCTAACCAAATTGCAACCATTTAAAGGTCCAGTGTGTGAGATTTAGTGGCATCAAGTGGTGTAGTTGCAGGTCACAACTCCCTCGCTTCAGCCTCCTCATCCAAGTACAGAGGTGAAACTATGGTGCCCGCAAAACGAGTGAACGCCCCTATGTAGAGCTAGCATTTGGTTTGTACACTCTGGCCGATTGTAGAAACATAGCAGTTTAACATGGCAGACTCCATGGAAGGCAACCCACGGCATCTGAAGTTAAAACAGTTCATTGTAAGGTAACAAAAACACTACAATTCCTACATTCAGGTGATTTCTCACAGCATAGTTATGCATATCATCTTCCATTTCTGCCAATAGATGTTACCCTTACTGTTAAACTGTAACTGTTAAACATGATAAATGTTTCTCAGCATATTGCATAGTCACTGTTGCTAACTTGACAGAGGAGCACTGCACATGCAAAAATAGATTTGAAACGTAGGGCCAAGCTGCAGTATATGCCATGTTGGGAGTGAAAACACGTTGAGCACTCTTGTCCTCATGAGGTGCATCAGCGCAGCAATTGTTGCATTTTCTCTATTTCAAAAAAGGCGAACATTTTGAAGACATTGGTTTTTAAGGAGAGATGTGCTATGCTCTTTATAAAATACTTTTACCCCTAATCCAAATATGCATCACAAACAAGAATATGTGTGCTTCAGCTAAGCCATCACTCTGTTATTGCATAGAGAAGCGACTGTCCAGTCATTTGATAGAAAGCTTCTTAGTATCTCGTGCCATCAGCAACCTGGAGAACACCGGTCATCGGCTTGAGGGCAAAGAGACCGGCCACACAGCAAAATAACTGTCTGCTTTTGCAGAGCCAACAAAATGTGTTCACTATCTGCCACAATGAGTCAACACTGCTGGGCTGACAGGATTTGCTTGTTTTTTGTTTTTTTTTCTTGTTTCACTTTACACAGAGAAGGATTACACTGTGCTAAGGCCTTAAAGGTCCAATGTGTAACATTTAGGAAGATCTATATTCAGAAATGGAATATAATATTCATAGGTATGTTTTCATCAGTGTATAAACACAAGTTTTGTCCAGTTAGTTGCAATCTGCAACTTCATCACCTGATGCCACTAAATCCTACACACTGGTCTTTTAAAGGTTGTATAACTTGTAGAAAACCATTGTTAATAACATGAGACTGAATGCTGAAATGAACACTGAATGCTGAAAAAGAAATTACAATCATATTTAAAAAAACGTTACTATCTGCAATGTTGTGCAACCAACCGCTGTTTGGCTGTCAGACATGTGTAGAGCATGTTCTACTTACAGAAATCATCACATGGGAGTCTCAGAATCACAGAAGAACAAATCCATTATACAACAAAAAGATAATAACTTTCCCCTAACAGCAGCTTAAATAGACTAAAACACATGGCAGACAAACAGCCATGTTGGCCCATTATCATGACTAGAGATGGGATTTATGGCTCTTTGAAGGGAGCTGGGTCTTGAGGAGCCATTCCTTTCAAAGAGCCATTCAAAAGACTGGCTAATTTTTATATTTATTTATTTTTAAGAAGCTACCAGACTTTAAGGAAATATTATTTTGACAGGTGTTACACTTTGCTTTGCTTGCTTTGCGAAAAGTGCATCCAAATGCTGCTGCGCTTTCTTTGGCTCATTGTAGCTGCAGTACTGGCACTCATGTGAAGGCAGCATGCCACTGTGTCGACAACTCAATAGCTGCACTCCTCCCCTTGTTGTGCATGCACTGCGTCTCAGTGGAGTAGCAAAAGAGGAGCTTGTGTGCGCATGCGATTTAAAAAAATAAAATAATAAAAATAAATAGAACGGCTCTCTACTGCGACTCGGTTCCCATTGTTCATGTTGAAGAGCCGTTCAATAGATTTCGTTCGTTCGTCAATGTCACAACTCTAATCATGACAGAGCAGTAACAGCCCAGACACTGACAGTGTTATTGTTAGCTGTGTGCTAGGTAAAAGCCAATGAAGATGATCATATTAATGAGGTGTTACATATTTAACACTGCAGTGACCAACTGTGTGTGAATTCCCACAGGACATTAGGAAAGAGCTTGCATGAAGCAGTATGGCAGTTAGCAAACAGCAGATTTCTCAAACTGCCTAACTGCTGCTTAAAGCCTACCCTCTATCCCTAAAGATAAGGTTCCTTACACTGTTGCTCAGACTACAGAGCCTGTTGTATTACCAAGGCTTTTATTACTGCTTCTGTATGAAACACGTTTTATATAGAAGCAGTAATAAAAGCCTTGGTAATACAACCAAGAACCAATAACGTCCTAATGAGATGCCTTTTTAACACGTGGTTAACATTGTAAAACTGTTACAGTGTGGTTAGATTAAGGCAACAAACTGCTTGGTTATGTTTAACAAATGTTCAAAGTTTGGGTTAAAGCTGCAGTAGAAAACGTTTATAAAATAAACTTGTTGTCATATTTGCTGAAACTTTCACTATATCCTGACAGTAGTACATGAGACAGATAATATCAGGTATCAGGTTCATGTCCCTCTGACTCTTCCTAGTACTCCTAATGGCATTTGCAAGAATCCACCAGGCGTGAATGAAATTATAGTAAATTCATATACAGTTCTTATATTCTAAGTGAATATACACTAATAAAAACATACCTATGAATATTTTACATTTCTGCCAATAGATCTTCCTAAATGTTACACACTGAACCTTTTAAGGCTGAAAAATTCAGTCTCTGAAAAAATAAAGGGGAGGCAGCACCTCATACTTTCTTTCTCTAACTAATTACAGTTTGTTATATATCTCTTCGTTTATCAATGTTGCACCTCAGAGCCACAGTAGAGGTAAGTGGGTGTCTGAAATGACTCTTCTTTGAAAAGAAGGTCTCAAAGTCAATCTGCTTCTCACAAAGCCAGCAGTATAAGAACCCACACACACAGATAAAGATAGATTCGGAGCATTTTTATGAAGACATTTAGAATCTATCAGCTTTAATAAATAATAAAGCTAATCTTAGCAGCATATCTCGCCATCTGAAGACTTCAACCAAAGTCTCACTCTTCCAGTCCCAGTCCACGTGCCACCCACAGGAAAACTATAGCAAGCCTTTCTTTTAGTGAAATGCCTCATAAACAATGTATGACACATATATGTCAGTGGAAGTGCTCTCTCAGATGCCCTTTCCTTTTATAAAGCATGAAGGAGAAATGTCCCATCCATCCCATCTTCTGCCAAAGCTCTGCAGCATTTAGACACAGCACTTTGGAAGGAATAGGTTATATGGAAATGGTTGGGTGGGTTGGGGGCTTGTTATTACAAAGATCAAGAACAGACTAAATGGAACAAATGCCCTTTTTGACAAAATCCAACTAGCATTACACTATCACCTATACAGCCCCAGTCCCCCATTGAAATCAAACGGCTGGTGCTTTTTTACAGGGGTATTTGTGTCACCTGGGGATGAGGACTGCCTTAAACGTCCATCCAGTCCTCCACATTTGGGAGGATCTATTGGCACAAAGTATGTTTTCATTAGTGTATAATGAATACGAATTATTCTGTTTTTCTTACTGTTTTTAACTACAAACAACATGTTAACAGTAGCCCAGAATGCATCTAGAACACTGGCTCTATAAGGGTTTTTGCATTTTTCATGCATTTTGTGGCCACCATAGTTTCTCTTTTGCACATTGAAGAGGAAGGTGAAGCAATGGAGATTGATCTGTAACTACACCACTAGACATTACAAAATCAAATGATCTAAAGTCAGCGAACAAAAATCTCCTGTGTGCAGCAAGACCATAGATTATATGACACAACAACATGATTGCCTGCAGTCCTGCTCTACAGGATGTGCACTGATTAAGCTTATTTTTATGTAGACATACAGTAGTTTTAGTAGTTTTGTTACTGTTAGAGAAAGCCAGGCTAGTTGTTTCCCCCTGTCTTTATGCTAAGCTAAACTGACTGGCTGCTTGGAGTAACTTTATATTTAAGTTGTCAGAATGTATTACAGGAGTGTTGGATGGCCAAATTAACATGTTAGCATGCAATTACCATTAGCAGAGAGAGACTGACTCTGCCCCCTCCATCCTTTTGACCCAGCCTTTAAACATGGCCAACGCCCAGTTTTGCCTTCTGATGTAGTCGGACAACACATCATGCAAACTAGTAATTCTTTAGCATAACCTAGTGATATTAATCTCCTTATCTAACCTCAAATAATTTAAAACTGTCAAACCTTTAAGGGTCCAGTGTGTAGAGTTTACTGGTATCTAGCAGTATACTTCCAGATCGCAACTCCCTCGCTTCACCCTCCCAAACCCATATCTAGAGTCAGTGTTTGGTTTGTCCATTCTGGGCAACTGTAGAAATATGGCGGTTTAACATGGCAGGCTCCATGGAAGTCTGTAGAAACAGCTCATTCTAAGGTAAAAAAAACAAAAAACATAATAATTCTTATTTTCAGTTAATTGTACACTAATGAAAACATACCATATATTCCATTTACACACTGGACATAATATATAATATGAATATGATAATTATACAATGAGTTTGAAGGTCAGCTAAGATTATATAACTTATCCAGAAAACAGATGACATGTTCAAATCAAGTGGAGATGTCTTTTTTTATAATGAAGATGTCTTGTGCATTTTTTTCAAAAATTAGTCTGACATATTTGATATATTTGGAACCTTTAAGGACTTGACTAGACATTGAAATTAAGTTTCAGTGTAATAATAGGTTGAAGAGTGGTTCTCCACAACATGAATTACTTACCAAGAAATAATAAGCATCAGCTGTTTACACTGCACACTGCACTGAGATTGAAGCCTGTGAGCCCTGCTTCCGTTTGACCCCTCAGGCTGTGACACCTGCAATCAATGCAAACATTTCAGTCGGGTGGAGCATAAGTTAATTGATTGTTTATATGCCTACCCTCAAGAATGTCAATTATGGGCTGCAAGGGTGCTTGTGCATGTATGGGTTACTGAGGACATGGCTGCATGGCTCCAGAGATGTTTCTTTTTTAGCTGAAAGAACAGCTGATATATGGTTACACTGATCAATTAACACATTGTCCTGCCGCGGCACAAAATGGTATATCAATCCCCACTCCCCCACTTTCACAGGCAGCTGGCGCATGACTTATTAATGCAACAAGGCATATGGGTTCATTATTTAAAGAACACAATATGTAGCACTACCCCCTCACTCCTTGTGTAATGAATGGTTTTTGCATCATAAATAACCTTTAGGACTGCAATTAATCATTGGAGGGATGTTAGATTGATGTGTCTTCAGGGATATACACACCAAACAAAACCCTGTGCAGATAAAGAAAGTGATATTGGCAGGAATTCTCCCCAGTAAGCATTGATTGCTGACGGCGAACATTCGTAATGACTCCTAAATCTGCACTTTATACCTCACATTTTGTCCAGGTTGATTAGACATGCTGAGAGGCTGACAGTTTAACTGGTGTCTAACGACTTTCCATGTGCAGTCTAGTACTGCCTTTTTTGCTGTGAACCCATATTGTACAACAAGATAAGACATTATTGATCCCTGGTAGGGAAAATTCAGTTTGCACAGCAGGACAGAACACAGGTCAGAGAGTATATAGATCAATACTGATCAGCACTGATCTGTACAGGAGGTAAACTACAGGTCAGCAAACTAAATAGACAGTACATTACCATAGTGATGTACATAAGATAGTAAAGATGTGAGTTCAGCGTAGTATGGGGGATGTAGGGCTGCCCACTAATAGTCGACCTAACTGTTAGTCAATGAGAAGAGTCTCAGTCGACACACTTTTCATTAGTCAGATAGTTGCAGAAAAAACAAAACAATGTCAAACTCCGTTCAGGAGCTGCACCTTGTCACCGGGACCAGTGAAACAGGGTTTATTGCAACATGGGCCTTTTCTCTTGTAACACAGGGAGTCACTTACTGGTGCACTGTTGCATATGCTAACTGTACTAGTCACTTGTTTAACTACTAGCTGTTGGTTGTTGAGCTTCATTCCTAATTTGTCAAATATAGATGCTTTAGATTGGTGGCTTGAAGATAGCTGATGGTTGCGTCCCATTCCCACACTGTAAAAAAAAACATCAAATGTATAAATTATTACACATGCATTGTCTATATTCAAAACATTGGTTGCGTACTTGCCCAGACAAGCATCACTAGCACAAGCTAGGCACTAGCATTAGCTAGCTGCTAGCGTTCGCTAATTAAACTATTTGTATTTAATGTTTACTGTTGTCAATGATAATGCTAATCTTATCCACTTATTTGTCACACAATATAACCCTGAATATGAATTCTGACACTATTTTACCGTTACCGAAGTTCACTATTTAAGTTATTCATGTTTAACGTTTACTC
>JAGRRF010012892.1:2519726-2540179 GCA_019097615.1 Morone chrysops | reverse complement strand
GATAACTTCTGTTGTGAATTGGCGCTATATAAATAAAATTGAATTGAATTGAATTGAATGCTGCTGATGGCCCTCTGTTAACAGGTCTATTTATACCAGACACATCTGATGTGATGATGTTCCTTTATACCCACAACCTGCATCTCTGTTGTAGCACAACCAAAGTTATCCTCTTCACTTTGCTTTGTTCCTATTGTCTCTCTCTTTCAGGTCAGGAGTACGGACCGTTGGCTATTCAGCCAGACACGGACATAGTGAGAGTAGGTTTAGAAAGTAGGTTTAAAGTAATACTTTGTCTTCCTTCTTCCTGTGACAGTTCAACCCTAACCCTAACACTGGGACATCCAACCTTTTTGAGAGTGAAGGCTACCTAAAGGGAGAAAAGTGTCAAGATGACTATGTATACTGGACAGACATCCATGTTAAACTGATACTTTTAGTAGGATAATTTAGCAGTGTGTATTTTCACCTTTAGTCATTTTCATGAACCAATTTGATTTGGAATTGCAGGTGTGGAAGTTATTTTTTCTCTTACAGTGTTTAACACTAAAGGATCTTTACAGATATGAACAAAGGGGTCAGATAAAACCAATTTCATTGATAGATTATGAAAATCTAAAAGTGCAACTCACCATTTGGGACACAGAGTGAACGCCAAATCTTGGAATAGGGAAGCATGGTTTCAACACAGAACATATAATAAAGGCTACAAATGAATTTGAAAAAAAACACAATGGAACAGTACAGTTCCTTGCAAGTGCAAAATATTTAAGATTAAGATAGAGATTACAGAACTCGTAGGCCTCTCACAGGCTGTCAGGTGCCCTTCCGCACCACATTGGGGACCCCTGCCCTAACACATATACTGGGATATCAGGGCTTTTGCATCCTGACAACATAAATCACATCCTTCCTGTACCTACAAAGCTTCCCCACAGAGCATTGGGGTCCTTAACAAGAAATTGTCACCCGGCTCAAGGGTGGACCTAAATTCAGTTTCTCTGTCCTCTCCTTGCGCCCTTTTAAATCAAGTAGTCCTGTTGCATCATTTCTCTCCACTTCTTTGTGTAGCCGATATGTGATTGGCTTCCCCTTTCTTCACTTTTTGGAAACATTAGGTCAAATGGTATAGTTGCCTTTATGACCGAAGAGAAGAAGGAAGGGAGAAAACCCTGTTGACTCTGCAGGGGCTCGACTTCTGAGTCTCCTCAAGCGTGCATACATACCCAGCAGAGTCTTGTTAAAGCGTTCTGTAGGATTGGCCTGGGAATGGATACCTACTTAGATGGTGGGTGGTAACTGGAGTTTGTTAAAGAGATTTTTTTTTTTTCTTGGTTGTGGCGTATCTTTGGAAATCCAACGCGCATGAGTCATCAAATGTCATCAAAGAGTTTTCTAGCTGCAGTCTTCCTGAAATTATCCTTGGTTGCATGTGCCTGGGTATACTTGGTGAATCTGATCTGTATTACAGCTGACAGCAGAGATCCAGTTAATTTTCCTCTTGTCTATCTCCAAAGCTTTTATGATGGATTCCATGATTTCATGTTGGCACTGCTCTGTGCAATTCTGTATGATTTATTCAATGGGCCTTGGTCTCCATGATAGCAAATCTTTCCCTATCCCTATTTGCTGATCCAGGCTTATACTTGAGAGTAAATCTATAATTCACCAATTCTGCCACCCAGCAATGTCCAGCATTGAGTTTCGCTCAATGACACTGTACACCAATGTTGATTAATTGTTGTCACTGTACATGGTAAAATGAGATTAATGAAACAGGGAGTTGCTAAATTGCTCTGTTATAGCCCATTTTAGCACCACGAATTCCAGTTTAGTTTAGAGTGAAACTTTTAGGTCCTCTTTGCCACTGTCAATGTCCTGGATCCATACGTTATAGCTCTGGGTGCACCATCTTGCCGCTGATACAAAACCTCAGGCCCTCATTTGAGGCATCCACATGTAATATGAAGGGCTTTTCCAACTCTGGATATGCCATGTAGGTGGGTTTGTTAGTTGTTTTACTATTTTGTCCAGTATTTCTTCCTGGATCGGTCCACTTTACCAGATGGTATGGCAGTAGCCATCAACTTTCTTACCTCTCGAACAGTGGTTTGTGTTTAGCAGTTTGTTCAACCAGTGCAACAAATAAGACTAATTTCATGACCCCAGTGCAAAGCATTACTTTTTGTAGGATGTAAACAGAATTGGGGATGGCGTTCCACAGAAAAAGTAAAGGAGCAGCTGAAATTTTAGGTTAGGAAGGATCATGTGTGGCATGAGATTCATGTTTAGATCATGCTATAGATCAGTGACGTGACAAGCAAGAGCTCAAATTCACTTTCTACTCTCAAAACAAAAAAGTTGGAATAGAAAATTTTGAATAGAGAATAGAAAATGTTTCACGAGATGCTCACAGTGTGATGCATTAGATCTAAAAATGTGCTGTTGCCAATGTATATATATGAAAGTTAGCTCATAATTGTGAAATCTGGACATGAACTAGTTCATTTTAATCCGTGTTAACTGAACTTTGAGCTAGCTCAGGTGAAGTGTGAACTTGCACAACACTGATTATTATTATTATTAGGTAGCAATAAAAACAACATTGATTGAAACAAGATTAATATTATTAACATGTATTACATTAGTAAATAAAACACAATAGGGTAGGTTGTACTAAGCTGTTTGACTGACGTTCATTAATTTAAAATTTACAAATTTAATTAATTCGACTAAATTAAATTAAATTGATGTTTAAATAACGCAAACTTGATATAAGTGGAAATTTATGGCATGATTAAATTATGTTTATCCAATGTTTTTTTGTTGTTGTTTTTTTGAGTGAACACCCTTCCAAGCCAGCACTGTTTTTGATATGATTTCATTTTTTTTAAAGGGCATGTTTCACTTGTGAATTTTTATAAACTAACAGTATATAACACTGGACAACTTGAGGTTTAATTTTATGGAACACAAGGCTTTTCACAAATCTGGGTTGGAATGAGATAGATTCATATTAAGTATTTTAGAAATATATTACATTCTCCATACTACCTGTAAATTAAGGTGGGGTGTGTTTGAGATCAGAGGGTAGTTTACATGTCATGGAAGAAGAAGATGGGACTGCAGTCCTAAAGAGGTGCTCTTTCTGATGTTTAAACTATTGTTTTAAACATAATTGTACGCACAAATAAGCTTAGATACAATTTTGTAATTTGAAGTGTACAGTGGAAATCCCTTTTATCACACAGCACAGCTACAGCAAATAGTATAGCCCCCCCTAATTTCTTCCTGATTTCTCTCTGAAGTGAAAGATTCTCCACATTATAGATCCCACCAGTCATAATAGCTTATCATAATTCATTGTAATGGATTCCATCAGCCTGTTTAATTGCTTAATAATTTGTCCAATTTCTCCTTGTTCTAAACACAACCACATAACCACACTTACTATTCTGATACATCTGCACAAATTACTTCTCATTTGAGTCTGGGTTTGACTGAGGGTTCCAAAGGTATATAGCTAAATCTCTCTCTCCGCAATGTTTCCCCTAACGCTAGCCATCTTGATGCTAATTGCTCTTTCACCGGTCAACCTGGAAAGCAGTGCTAGTGGGCAGGGCATTCATAGAGCCAGAATTTCTCAATGAGGTAGAGAGTAGCTGTGCTTCCAGCCACTTTCCAAGTTTATGTGGAGAAACCATGTAAATATTAATCATAGCAGAGTAGTTTTACATTCTCTAAAAGTCCAGTGTGTAACATTTAGTAAGCTCTATTGGCAGAAATGGAATATAATATTCATACTAGGTATGTGTTCATTAGTGTATAATGAAAACATACACATAGATTGTCGTGTTTTTGTTACCTTAGAATGAACCATTTTTATCTACAGAAGCCGTGGGTCGCCTTCCATGAAGTCGACCATGTTTCTACAGTAGCCCAGAACAGAAACCCTGGTTGTAAATGGGGCCTTTTGCGCTTGTAAAGGGATAGTGAAGCTTCAGAGTTGTAACTACATCACTACATACAACTAAATCCTACACTCTGGTCCTTTAAATTGTGTCTGAAGGTTTTTTTGTAAATTTCATATTTTTTAATTTTTTAATTTTGTAAAGGTTCATAGAGAGAAGAAAACTTTTGTTTCATACTTTCAAATAAACTTGGTGACATTTAAAATGGTCAGGTGTGTCTTGGAGTGTTATTCTGTTCTGACAATTCTGCATTTTGCTGTCCATGTTTTGTTGAGTCACCCGCAGTCATTACATCAAAATGTGATTATCTGAGCTATAATCTGTCTGAACACACCTTTTCCTCCTGCTTGTGCAGTGTGATTGCTTCGATTTGAATTGATTTAACGTATATCTGTTATCAGCAAAATAAAGAGTTGATAAAATAATGTTTATTCTTTCTTCCAAGTTAAAAGTCAAAGTGAAGTCATTGCAGTCAAGTCAAAGCATACTTGCATTAAAAAGTAAGTTCAAAATCTTTCTAAGCAAAAGCATAAGAATATTGTTTCTTTCTTTTTACGCCCATGACTTCATACTATGCCTTATTGCTGCTTGCAGCTATAATTTTCTCCTGTGGTTCTTTGTGATTGCATAGCTTTCCTGCAGAATGGAATTAACAGCAGCTTTCTGTATGAACAGCTCATCTGTGCAAAATATGCATCATAAAAATATACTTTGGTGTTTCTGCTGCAGTTTTTCTTGGCTTGTGCTATTGAATTTATTTCAGCACACGTTATTCATAGTCGTTGTTCTTTAAGAGTTTGGTTTTCCTTCTGCGTTAAGCTTCCTGGGCTTGTATGCTACTGAAGTATTCCTCTCTATGGAATCTGGCTTATGTATTTTCTAGAAGCATTTGTGCAAGCTTACTGTGTCTGTTTTCAACAGCATAAATAGAAAACTGGACAGCGATGAATCAGTCTCCTCCTGCACCAGTGATCAGAGGATGCTGACAGTATCTGACATTCCAATAAAACTCATCTGACCGCCACTCTTCACCTGCAGCCTCCCACTGCTGCCACAGATCAATTTCTGCAGCATGTCAGACCTCTGGGACTCCCCATCCACACAGCAAGTAAATATTCACTTTTCCAGGTTCAGTCAAGTGAGCTGTTTCCTGGAGATGAACTAAGGCTTGTTCTCAGAGTCATCATCTATGACTGTTTCATGTCAATAAGAGTAAACTTCTGAAGGCCTCTAGATGCTGCAATAGTTGTTACACTCTATTGTTCTTTTTTTTAATTATTCCGATTTGTTGCGGATGTAACTGCACGAAAAGATTAAAGACCAACAAAACAGCAGTTGAAAATTGCACTTTTGTTAACATCCCGAGGTAAAATTTCCAGGAATTTACCAACCCCTTCAACCCTAATTAACTCTCTAGCAGGTTAATGTGGTGTATGTAGATAAAAATGGCTCATTCTAAGGTAACAAAATCACATCAATTCCTACAATTAGGGGATTACACACTAATGAAAACATACCTAGGAATATTAAATTCAGTTTCTGCTGATAGATCCTTCTAAATGTTAAACACTGGACCTTTAAAGAGGTCATATGGCCCTGTGGGGGTCAGTCGGTAAATATGCTACTTGCTATAAGGCTAGTGTGGTTACTTAGTATTGTAAAACAGTCGCAGTTCAGTTGGATTTACTTCCTTAGGTCTGGAAAAATATCGCAAGTTACTTTATCACAATCAGGTTTCATCAGTAAGTTTTCACATATGGGGAATTTGCCTTGGTATATTGGTGCAAAAGAATCAAGTGTGGAAAAATAGCTTAGATGAATAAATAATAATAAAGTAACCCTAGTACTTCACTTAAAAACGAAACGTGAACAGCCCTATCTAGAGCCTGTTTTTTGTTTGTCTGTTCTGGGCCACCAGAGTAACAAGACCACCCACAGCCCCACCTGTGTACACATTTTATCTACGGCGGGAGCGGGGTCCTCTGTGGGGTCCTCTGTGGGGTCCACTATGTTCTACATAGGGCCTTTCATATTTTTCACGGCCACCGAACGTAGTTTGTCCTTTGCACTTCACAGCCCATTCTCATTCCCAAGTCATCAAATACAGATGTGAGCAGTGTTTGTAACAATTTGTAACTTTATCGCTAGATGCCACTAGATCTTAATACTTAAAATTGTATGGTTTATGGTACCACAGAGATTAGCTGGAAACACATATGGTTATTTCAAATATTGCCACATTGTTGGCACATTGCCCTATTATTCTTCCTCTTCTTCACTCTTTTTCATAAAAGTATTACCCCACATTATTAAATGTGACAATTAAAAGATGTTATTTTCCCTCCTTGGCTACCTCCTAAAGTTCAAAAAGTCTTTATCCAAAAACTTTGTCTCATAATCAATTCAATAAGGCATGTCTGAAGCCATGGGTGGGACTGGAGTGAGGTGAGCATGTGGTGCCCACAGTGTGTCAGACACATCTACAGACCTGCTGTATACTGTTGGATTACCCTGCCTTTAAATAAACCATCCATGTGATGTCTCTGTTAAAGCCATGGGGATGCTGCATGCTGTGTAGGACAATGTGCAGGCTTACACTCACACAGTAAAAAGCCCCTGATGGCAAACAAATGGTACTATTAGAAGTTTCAATGGAACGCATGATGTCCTTAATGCTGAAGACACCTAGATGCTCGATTTGCCTGTGTCGGAAAGGAAAGAATGAAACCAGAACTGACTGTTGTAATGGTAAATTCAGTTTCTCTGTTTTAGCCACTACATATGCCCAACCTCCCCCTTCCTAACGCAAGATGCCAGGTCCTTTTGTGTTTTGTAGATTGTGATGTCTGGACTTGGCTTTACACCTGAATGCAAGATCCTGCAGGACACCTCATATGTAAAGCACACCAGCAGGGGGGTCGGCCCCGATGCCTGCAGGGGGCAGAGGGGTGTGGAAGCACTTCCTGGAGGGCCAGACCCCTACAGCAGACAAAGAGGTGTGAAAGAGGTTGGCCTTAGGAATAAATGTTTCGATCTCCCCATGTTCGGGGTCTTTCTTCATCTTTGACTGCTCGTGTGTTGATTGACCTTTTCTTTGCAAATAAAATAAAACTTTGTCGGCCGGCAGAAGTTCTCTATTTCATTCTTCACCAGCAGCAGAGAAATTGCCACAACACTGTTGATGGCCAAAATTGAGTGCTGGATAATCGCCATATCACACAACTGTTTGCTGTCCAGAATCCACCAAGCAGAGCAATGATCAGTAAGAGAACCTCAAACTCAACCCATCCACGCAACACCTTCACACAGAACAGTACTCAAGTTGAGAAAAAAAAACTCCCATGAATGAGCCACACTGTTGCATGTGTGCACTTTATTCTGACTCAGTCCCACATACACCGTCCTGCTGTCACGAATACTCACTAGAGCACCAAATATGGATTAATGCACAGCTAAAAATAGTCCCCAACAAATGTTTCCTCCTGTTCGAGTTACATTTGCCAAAAACTACAGTGATCAGCTGTTTTAGCACTATATACCTTTATATATTATTAAGCCATTATTAAAGATTTATGTCGTCAATAGGAACCAATGGGCTTGGGGCTGAGAGCCACAGCTACCACAGACTACAACATTGTCGGTTTTGGTCCTTGTGGGATTTCTTGGATTTAATAAGTACATTTTTGCCCTTGTAAATTATATTCTTGATGATTCTGAAGCACTAGACAATAAAATGGGCATTTCACATATTTTAAATCCAATCTTCCCATTGTACTACGATGAGTAAAGGTGTAAGTATGTATCGATTCTTAAAGACACTGAATGATTTTTGTGTTTAAACCCCAACCACTAGATAACTGTGTTGTAAACACAAACAGAGGCTTATACAAATAATAATAATAATTTTAATGATAATAATTAACAGATACAAGTAATGGTGTACTCGCCTATCCGCAAAGGAACTGACTATATAGTGAAAAACTGAATATAGAGTTTAGTTAACGCAGTTTTGCCTCAATCTGCTGTGTTTGATACTGGAACAATATAAACTGAAGCAACTGGAACAGTTTACACAGATACAGATGGGATGTGTGGTCTCCTCTGTTCTGAAATTGTGTTGATGGGGTGATCCTTTTGTTTGGATCAACGCTTGTGTCTTTTTACGGCCTCAGTACTCTGTCATAGAAACACGGTTTCCAGTTTTAATGAGGCCATTGTCTTACAACAAAAACTATATTTCCCTCCAGATCACCACCAGAAGGACCTGTATTATGTTTGCTTCATCACAAATTCAAATTAGAGAACCAGAAAGCAACAGATCAGATCTTTCCATCAGAGTGGAAAATAAAACACGGAGGAGGCGGGCAGTTCTAATCCTGCTGCCTGTTTAATCAGGCCTCACTGCATCATAATAAAGTAATTACTCAGTATTTATATATGTCATATTTAATCAGTGGCATGAATTTCAGAGGTGCTAAAATGCAAATGCAGCACTGTTTACTGTGTCAGACTGCTGCTGTGAGCCACACTGAACTCATGAAACTGATTCAAGCAGGCAGTGGAACAGTGGACGAGATGTTGTTTCAACGCAGGAAGTGTCTGCCGGAAAACACACTCAGAGGTAGAGCGATGTGACTGTAACTCCAAACTCTGATAACACTCAGGTTACTGTAACTGTTCTGGATTTAGTTCACAATGACAACAGCTTTGATGTATCACTAGTGATAACCCGTTTCCAAAACATCCAGTCAGATACAATTAAAGCAAAAGTACAATGTGGTGTGACTTTACATTGACACCATCTGGTGGCTATAATAGCAACAGATGTGTGAGGTAATTGTAACAGTGAATGAAACCTCTCTATGATGTGTGTGGATTTCTCCCAGCACATATTTATGCTATATTCAAAGAGGTATTTGGTAAATGGTAAATGGACCTGTACTTGTATAGCGCCTTTCTAGTCTTCCCACCACACTACATGCCACATTCACCCTTTCACACATCCTATCAAACAGAACCTAACTCACTCATTCACATTCACACACCGATGCACAGCATCTGGAGCAATTTGGGGTTCAGTATTTTGCTCAAGGATACCTCGACAAATGGCGGTAGGGGCAGGGGATCAAACCAACAACCTTCCGATTAGTGGACGATCCGCTCTGCCTCGGAGATGTTTACTTTTCTCTGATCATGGATTTTTTTGTAAAATAATGGAGCACTTTACCTCTCTGGGCCTCAAATAGGTGTTTAAACTAGGCATGGGACAGGCAAAAATTTCCTGTGATGATTATCTTGGTCAAAATAAATGCTATATTATTACGATTATCTTAACAATATAGTTTAGGATTTTGGAATGACTCTTTAAAATAGATCAGGAAATAAATATAGGACTGTATGCTGGTGAGCTAGACAGCTTTTCAAGTCAAGCCAGGTGAGGATAATACATAAATATCCTGAAACACAAATATCACAATACTGGAAATTCAACATGAGAAATTATTTTTTTGTTTTTATCGGCCCATCCCCAGTTTAAACTAAACTATGTAAGAAGTTTAGGGGAAATGTCTGTATGCATGTCTATACAGAGTTTGACACTAGAAGGATATTTTCACATTCATCTACTAAAAGTGGAAAGTTTCTCTGTGCTCATTGAAAATCAGATTTTAAGGGGCGGGGCCTACCAGCAGGATTTGTGACATCACAAATAGTTTGGAAGTCAGTCCTGGTCCAGTATGCAACTTGTACAGTGTGATGTAGAAACTTGAATCCACCACTGCACATCCACTGAGAATGGACTTTACAGTGAAGTAGGATACATCTTAAATGAAGTAAAATTTGCATATTCATAGATTCTGGAATTTTTAATGAATGGAGTAGATCAGGAGTAGATGCACTGGTTTTGCAATTATAATATATTGCATTTTGAAAGGTGCTGCAGAAGTAAGAGTTCACCACTGTTTTGATACAGTAGAAATGCACTGGTTTCAGAGGTGAAGCTTTGATCTTTATATATGTCAGATCAACAGCGTGTGTGGGAGGCGAGGTCTGCATGGTGCCCACTGTGTCTTGCATCTATAGCTGCTGTATACTGCTGAATTACACAGCCTTTAAATAGAACATGTCTCAGTGGAGCAATAGGTGAGCGGTTTCATGCTGTGCAGGACATTGTGCAAAAGTATCAGTGAATAAAGCTCTGTAACACTACTGATGGTGACAGTGGCATGCATGATGCCCTCAATGCTGATAATCCAGGGATGTAAAGACCCTTATTTTAGTCATTTTAACCAGCTAAAAGTAAGGTAATTGGCCATAAACAGAGGCAATCATGGATAGCTGATTTGTTCGTTCATCAGCCAACCCTGAATATTACTCCATGACCCTGTCAAATCCTTTCAGAGAATGAGAGAAGAACTGACTGAGATGTTAATGATGTTCAGAAAGAGGCTTGGATCACCACTGCAGCACTATTCCTAGCCACACATCATGTCATTTTACATTTTACAATCCATCAGGCAGAGCAATCATCAATAACAGACCCTCTATCCAAACTCATTTACTTTTTTATCAAATCATTTCTGGCTGAACTTACATGAAGGCGAGAGCTCCAGTTGATCAGAAATTTTGATTCAAATAGTATTATGTATTACTGTTTCCCTGTTTCCAATCTCTATGCTAAGCTAGGCTAACTGACTCCTGGCTTTAGCTTTATATGTAACGGACAGATATGAGATTGATATTGATCTCCTCGTCTAATTTTCAGCAAGAAAGCAAACACATCATTTTTCCAAAATGTCAAACAATTACTCTAATCGGATATCGAACAACAAAAGGCTGCAATATGTGACAAAGGCATCTACTCCAAGTCCAGGTTGCATAAGATGTGCCCTACTATCTCACCACTATGAAAAAGACGTCAAAGGACAGAGGGCACATTGTCTCATACCTTCTGTCTGCCCTTCACTAACTGCATTTTGGTCAAACATATTTGACTCAAAAGGTCTTTGAAAGAGCCATCCAACAGCTGGACTCATTTTCAGATGCAACAGTCCTTGATGCCTGGGATTGACTTTCAGCAGACTGAACAGTCACACTGTTTAACTGTTCATCCCCTGCACTTGGTTGACAAGTCTTGCTTTAAATGTACAATAACTGCATTTCTTGCTGCTAACACTGCTACCTGCAGACACATTAGCCACCATGTGATTCCATTCCCTCAAGGGCAATTATTGGATTTAATTACTTTCTGAGACTTCCTCAAGGGGGCTCTGTGTCTGCTGTACCATTCAGTCTGATAGGAAAATTTCACACGCTAAAAGCTAACTTCCAACAAAACTATTTTTATAGAGATGTACAAATGAGACATTATTTCTAATCAAAGGTGGACTAGAGAAAGAAACAGAAAAGGAATGTATAATGACTAATTTACTCAGCATATGGATCATAAACCAACTTAAAAATATTTCTATACCAGTCGTTCTGTGTACTCCTAGGGGTACTTGAAATATTGAAGGGGCCACTTGACTTTTTAATATAATTTAATGTTATATAATATCATATGAAAAAATCTGGATCCTCTGGCTCCTCCTAGTGCTCCTAATGGCATTCTCAAGAATCCACTGGGCCTGAACAAAAACAGCCAATCAGAGCCGAAAAAGATATAAAAACACTTTGGGTTGCAGGGTTAAAGATAGTTTATTGTTGAGTCTCTTTGATGCCCTTGGAATAAAACTCTAAATTCTACATTCTAGACTAAATGTTTTTTCAATGTTTTTTATAAATGTAACCAACTGCAGCTTTAATGGTTTCATGAAGGTTATTGAAGAACACTAACACAGTCAAGAATCACCCCCAGTTTGGAGAAGCAGACTTGGGTTAAGCTACGGATGCTAAGCAGCATCCTGCTGTGGATGGGGGCTGCATTTATTTAGATATCAGAGCTGAGAAAGATAGAAAGATGATTGTATAGCGCCTTTTTAGTCTTCCCACCACTCAAAGCGCTTTTACACTACGTGCCACATTCACCCTTTCACACACATTCACTCAGTGATGGCAAAGTCATCGAACAGAAACTAACTCATTCATACTCATTCACACACCGATGCTATGCATTGAGAGCAATTTGGGGTTCAGTATCTTGCTCAAGGATACTTCTACACGTGGCGGGAGGAGCCGGGGATCGAACCAACAACCTTCAATTAGTGGACAACCCGCTCTGCCTCTGAGCCACAGCCGCCCCAGACAGACAATACAGATGCTTTGGGACCCTGGGAAGGAGACTCAACAATCAGCTATCTTCAAGCCTCCAACCCAAAGCATCTTTCTATCTTTCTTGGTTCTAATTGGTTGTTTTCGTTCAGGACCGGTATAATCTCAGATTATCTCATGTTCTACTGTCAGGATATAGTGAGTTTCAGCAAATATGACAAAACATTTTCTATTTGTTTCAGCCAGTAAACCTTCTTCATCAGAATTGAGTGCTAAGACTTGTCAACGTGTCAACGTAGCCTGACCCGTTGCGAGGCCTTCTTCGTTATAAGGTGTATAAGAAATCTATATCTCAGCATTTTGTATGAAGAAAGAAAACTAAATGAAATTGTAATTTTTAAAGTTTAGATTATTTAAGGTCTAAACTTTAGACGTGAACACAAGCTTTATTCACAGAGCCTTTACTATCTGATAAACAGCCTCGTCCTGCATTAGAAAACAACCAAAAAGCTAATAGAACAATGAGAAGAAACACCAGATCTGTCAAAAAAGAAGCCTATTAAGTACTGATTGTTAAAATTTATTAATAAAATACATAATACAGCCATCTACCTGCCAGGGACTGCAGATGAAAATGAGCCTGCATGGCTAAATCTGGCACATTTACATCGTGGACCAAAGTCCTTATGTTAACTAATGTGCATCATCCCTTTAAAGCAATACTTTAAACTTCAGAATTGTATGAAAAGTTGCTAAACATATCAGGAAAACTTTGAATATCCTTTCTGCAGTTCTTGTGTTCACTGTTTGTGTTCATTGTACAGTTTATCAGTTGTTCTCTACTGTTATTGTTATAATATTATTAACATAATATGAAATATTCATTAAATGTCAGTTTACTCAATGATAAAGGAGCTCCTGATTTAGGGTTCCTAATATATTCTATAAATTTGTTATACTTACTTATGCTCCTTTGACACCTCCCCGTCACAGCATGGGATCAACAAAAGGTTGTTTTTTTCTTAAAGTTGAGCTATTCTGAGAAATTATATTGAGCCTCTTTTTTAAAAAAAACTTAAAACAAATGTGTTGTTGATGTTATTTGCAGTAAAAATGGAGGTTCACTAATAAATAAAACCACAGAGCTTCCGTTGTATGTTTGGCCAATGATTTCTACCATGAGATTACACATGGGTCGCCATTGGCTCCAAATTTTAGGAATGACTGCCCCACTGTGGAAA
The DNA here is from genome assembly GCA_019097615.1 of Morone chrysops. NCBI lineage: Eukaryota > Metazoa > Chordata > Actinopteri > Moronidae > Morone > Morone chrysops. Next base: position 2,526,759 of record JAGRRF010012892.1, on the reverse strand, counting down.
ACAATTGAACTGCATCACAACATGAAAAGTGTGAGCTGAGACTGAAATGATCTGTCAGACAATGTCACTACCCTTTAATGTTAAATACCTGTTTCATAAAAGATAAGTATAAAGCTAAGGATTCTAAACAAAGTGTTTTTTATTGTTGTTAGAAAATAAAGAGTTAAAAACTACAGTGTATGTACAAAAACAATGAGTAGAAGTCAGAACTGTAACAGCCTGATCAACAGGAGTGTCATTAGAATGAGAAAACCAAGAAAGGAATGTTGTAACCAAACACTGAAGATGGAACCTGATCAATCGTTACAGACTATACAAGTGTCTGAACAGAGGAATCATGAATCTAGATGCTGCTGCATTCGACAGGAACTTTGACAGTAATAAACTGAGTCACTGGGGTAAATAATGTCATCAAGTTCTACTTAACACTGTTTCTGATACTACAACAGTAGACAGTTAACCATCACTTTGCACGCACAGAACAGTAGTCTACAGATGTTGAACTCTTTTTCGAAAAAGGCAAAAAGTAATTTTCTAATTCTGCCATTTCCTTCAGCATTTTCTAATGTGATACTTCACAATGCACGGCAAAATAACCTGATGGAAACACTGATACAAAATAATCTCAACTCAAGGTTCACTTACAATCTTGTTTGGAGCTTTCAACCACAGGTCACAATATCCCGCAAACATCAGCGTTCTGTGAACACCAAAACTCTCACAAAGCGTGCACTGCGAAAAGGTTACTGAAAAGTTGCCACCTCCCTCCATATCCGACCCCGTTATCATGTGATAACGTGTTTCATATCTGGGATGACAACGAGGAAACGATAAGATTCACTGATTTGCATGAAAATTCTAGATGTGATTGTTAAGATGTGATCATTAAAAAAGCGTGCATGGGATAATGTATTCATATATAATTAATGGAAGGGGCCCTGTGCCTTTATTGTGCAGAAATGTGACCAATAATTGCATATCAAATCACACTCTCCATGTACCATATTCAATTGTATAGCATCATATTCTTTTGCATGATATCGTATCGTGTTAAATCAAATGGCACTGCATCAGAATAGGGGTGAACAGGGTTCCCACTCTTTTTCACAAATCATTTTCCAAGAGTGCTTGTTGACAAAACAGGACAGCACTCATAACAGTCTGCGGTAAGCTACGGTTTCAAGCAAACTGACTTTTTGAGAATTTCCCTCACAGCTCTGGAACAATTGATAGAAAAGACTTGATATGAAAAAGACCGCTGCAACTCACTTCAACTTTGCAGCTGGTAAACCTGTGCAAAGGTGTCAACACACCAACAATCTAGTTTCAAACTACATATGCAACTAGGTTATGCAGGAGATCTTAGTGAGGGGCTCTGGGACACGTGGTATCACACTAGCAGCTGCTTCATATGTCTTTGTAATATAACAAATCCTTGGCAATACATATATTGGTGATGGAGCTCCCTATTGTGATAACCTGAGATACAGTAAAAAGCCAATATGTGTACCTTGAGGTGAGATTATTCTGTGACATTAAACAGCGTGTTGTACTGAAACACTGAAGTGTTGTGTGTTGACTCTAGTGTCCGGCAGGCAGCCACTACGGTTCACACTCCTTGGATACAGAAATGCAAAAGCAACAGTGTGACCAACGTCAAAGGTCACTTTTCATTACATTTGAGTTAAGTCAGTTCCATAAACACTCACTTGTGTAAAAGACATTACCAATAAACATGTGGTATCTGCTGCCTGCGGGCTATCGCTAATTAGGGGATTAATCATTGATGAAAAACCTGTAACAGAAAGAAAAGTTATGAGATATATACAGTATATGGTGCTGTTTAATTCACCAAAACAAAATAAAAGTCGTGTCTTTCAATCTAACCTTCTGAGAACAAAAGAACAGGGCCAACCTAGAGCACCAGCAGAGATTAAACAAAGTCACTGGTATCATCTTTTAAATGCAAAGTGCCAAACCTGCACTGTTGATGAGTGCAGCGGTTTCATGATTACATCAAAATACAAGATACCTGATCATTTACCTCTCCTTTAATGATCTGAATAATCTGAAGGTAACATTGTCCAAAGGCAGTTCAACAGTAAAGCAGCAGTAAACAATAAGCTCTCAAACAGCGGCTCAACAGTTCCTCAGGTGTAGAACAGTACCAGAGTGGTCCGGGAGTGATAGGGCTGTCTGCTCATGTAGGATCCAGGAGTCCTCTCTGTTCTACTGGTCCTTTATGCTGAGCACTGGGTCCACCAGTTTATTGTGAACATGCATTAAACCTGAAAATGAAACCAACAGGGTAATTAAAATAAAATTGTATATTAGACACACACAGAGAAATCTGCAAATTACTGAAATAACTAATTTACTATTCTTTGCATTTCTGTGGAATAACAGATGTGGCTGTAGACAGAATTACAGCTTTATCTTATTATGACTCTCTCAGGAGAGTTATGCAGACTGATTTTTTCTGATCTTATTTATTTGATTTATATTATATTACATTAATAAAATGACTCGTCCATAGCAGGAAACAATGGCAACAAATATCTGATCAGCACTGCCTAGTTTGACAGTTTGATCTGAGTTTGGTGGGTTGAGCTGGACGGACTCACTGAGAATGACCTGTCAATCACAAGGTAGCCCCACCCTAAAGCATACCCTGCTTTATGGTCTGTTTGACTCTAAATGGGACCATCATTTACTAAATGAACATCATGCTGTATGGAAGAAGAATCAAACTAGAGATTGAGACCATAAACTCATTAGGAAACTTTTTACTGAGCTCATAAATCAAGTGACAGTGAACGGTATTGTTTTTTATTGCAGCCAATGGAGCTGGCCCTTGCTGGGCTTTTCATAGAATGCAGATTTGAAGACACTTCACAGACCTGGAAGTTATATATACTGTCAATGGTTAAAACTAATGCACTGAACTTGAAACTGGTTTACATACTGTAGGTGTGGATTCAAATTACATGTTAACAGTTCAGTCCATTCTTTGTTGCTGTTAAATTGTACTGCAATACACTGAGTGTTTGGAAAATGTATGTCAGTGAACACTGCTCTCCAGATGAGCAGAATAAGGGCCGCGCTGTTGCTGTTACCTTTAAAGTATTTGACTGTTTTGACTCGTAGCTCCAGGGTGGCATCTTCGTCACAAACAAAGATGGTGCGCGGGTGCTGCTGGAAGGCTGACACAGTCCACATGTGGTTCACTCCCTCCTCTATGGCTTTGTACAGAGCGAATGCTTTGTGTGCTCCTGTGATCAGAATCATCACCTGAGCAGAGAAACACAGTGTTAGACCCAACTGCCTGCTGGGAATCCATGAAAGTAGGAACATTGAGACTTTGGCAATGTATATTCATTAAATAAACTGTACAAATAGTACAGAATGTCTTAACGTGGTTACATAAGATTATGTTTTTTTGCAGGACAACGCAAGAATAAATTAACTGCCTTTCAATCTGACCTCCTTGGCATCCATGACAGTTCCCACCCCCACAGTCAGAGCCATGGTGGGAACCTTGAAGAGGTCATTGCCAAAGAATCGAGCATTGGCCACAATGGTGTCTTTAGCCAGGGTTTTCACTCTGGTCCTGGAAACAAGGCTGGACCCTGGCTCATTGAACGCAATGTGCCCGTCAGGACCAATACCTACAGAGAGACAATGAGAGAAGCGGACAGAGACTAACCTTAGCTAACCTTAGCTAGCTCGCTAAAATACTGTATGAGTGGATATGTTAGTTGGCAAACGTCGGCTTCCCCAATGTGATCCATGATACTAACTTAAGTATTATGACAAACAGTGCTGAACGGTACAAAGCTGACAACAAGAGCGATGCAAGCCAGGGGCATCCAACTGTAGCTAAACTAAGCTGGGGTTAGCTGGCTGTGCCTTGGCCGCGCGGTGTGGCTCTGCCGTTGGTTGCTTCGTCGTGCTGGCTGATGGTGTGCTTTGTAAGCGGCGAGCTAGTTAGTAGCATTGAGCACTGCAGATAGTAAAGTAAGTAATCTACATGCTTGCGCCTACGGACTGCGCGCACTGACTGCAGTTCATTTAACGGCCACTGGTGTCATTAATAACATCAGTTTTCTGAAAGTTACATATAGAACCTTTAAAATTCATGTGTCTGACCTCCTACAAACAGCTCGATTCCTCCAGCTTCTGCGATCTTCTGCTCATAAGCCTGACACTCAGCCTCCAGGTCCTCTGCGTTTCCATCCAGGATGTGAGCATTGGCCGGATCGATGTCGATGTGCTTGAAAAAGTTGTTCCACATGTAGGAGTGATAGCTCTCTGGATGAGCACGAGGCAGACCTGGAGAAAGAGAGAGGAACCCTCTTTACCCAAGAGCCATGAATCCAGCCTTGAATGTACACCTTCCTTGGACATGAAATAACCCGGGCCCGAAAATCAAGTCAAGTCTTGCTCCTAAGTGCCTGCAGTTGACATTCTGTTTCCCTCTCCATGTACAGAAGTACAATGTTGCAGTTGCTTCATTCTGGAAGGTCAGCCTACAACTCACCAACGTATTCATCCATGTTGAAGGTTTTCACATATTTAAATGAGATATCTCCACTTCTGTAGTATTCTATTAACTTCTGGTAACAGCCATATGGAGTACTCCCTAAAAGAAATGAGACACATTCATATAGATTCAGCTTAACATTGATACAGGGACAAAGAGTTTGCCCACTAGCCCTACCAGGGCAGTGTGTGCGTGTGTGCGTGTAAGCGGCGCTCACCTGTGGGTAAACCCAGAGTGAAGTATCTCTCAGCACAGGGCTGGAACTGGATGATTCTGTTGCGGATATATTTGGCTGCCCACTCACTGGCCAGGTCATACTCATCCAGAATGACCAGCCTCATTGTATTGGCTAACTAAATAAATAGGAAGAATGTAATCAAAAGAACAGCTTTAAAACCAGATCACCAGGTGTTTACTGGCGCCATGCTAATGTGAAGGAGAAGCTGTGTGAGAAAAACACCAAACTCCATTCAAACACTGTCAACTGAATGTGTGCTCTGCTAGCCGATTATTAAAGTGGTTACAGTACAATGAGTCCCTTATTTAAAATACCATCTCAAATGTAGCTTTGCCTCAAAAAGCGCTGGCTCGTATCTACTACCTACTGCGGTAGAAACAGATGGTAAGAGTTAACATTACCCATAAGAGGGTCCCTGCTAAAATGTAAGATTGTTCAATGGAGTTTGGCGAGACGGCGGCTATGATAGCAAGCGAAGCAAGAGTGTACATTTACTGCCGTAAACCAGTTAATGTCACTCTGCTACTCTGAAACTACCAATTAACTACAACAACATAAGTTTGAAGTGTTTTTACCTGCTCCAATACGCTGTTTGTCAGACGAGAAGGTGTCGCAAGACGTCTGTTTTGTCATATGACCTGCCAACTAGCAGTCAAGTGATTTCACCAGTACGGAAGTCCGTGTGGGCCAAAATAATACAAATAATAATATGACTATGAAATATGTAAGATGTAAAGAAAGTTATTTCAGCATTCATATAGTAGGTATTTTTGTGCATAACATTAAACATTGTAGAACAAAAGTAAGCACATACAATAAAAAAGCAAGTAGCTTATTACAAAATTCCAGAAACATATTTTCAAATAGAAAATAGAAAAGCTTATAATTAAACGTATGAAAGAATATTATAAAATGCACAATATGTCTGTTCTTAAAATGGTAGAGATGTGCAGTTTGTGCAGGAATGTGCAAAATATTGTCCTAGAAATGTGCAAAAGTTAAAAGTATGAAGAATATGTGCAATGTAGATAATTATATAGAGGATGTGGAGACTGTATGTTAATGTATTGTGTTAGGGCCTTGTTTTTGGCATTTCACTTTGTTGACAGGATAGCAGACAGACAGGTAAGGCAGGGGGGAGAAGGGGAAGGATGTGCAGCAAAGGGCCTCAGGCCAGACTTCAACCTGGGCCACTGTGACATTAGCACTGGTGGCAAAAGTACACACATTCTTTACTCAAGTAGCAGTGCAGATATTTGTATAAAAAGGGACTCAGGTAGAAGTAGTGATTTAACGTTTTTACTCAAGTAAAAGAAAAAAAGGACAGTCTCAAATGTACTGTAAAAATGACTCTTGATTTCTCTGAAGGACATTTCTACTGTCTGTTTCTGTGCAAAGCTAACTGAAAGTTCGAATGGGGTTTAGACTGTTTTGTCTTAGGTCGTCAACATATGTTGTTGTTTTTGGCATGTTACATGTGTCATAAGTGATATGGAAAGCCTAGATGTTTGGAAGGCGTGCAATGATCTGTCACTGTAAAGGGTTGAAAATCGTCTGTATTCACTGCCATCATCAAATTATGACAAAATGTCTCACCTAATTATTTTATTATTAAGGGTTAAGAAATTGAAAGGTTTTTGTATGGAAGCCCATTTGCTCCAATGTGACAAAGTCATTATAAGGATAAACGTCAAAATATTGACTTAGTATATCAAAATGACTTTGTCTCTCCAACTTAGTGTCTCAAAATAATGAGTTTGTGATACTAGGTCATTCTTTTTGAGATACTAGGTGAAAAAAATTTATAAAGTTTCACATTATTTTAAGATACTGTTAATATCTTGAGACTTTCTCATTATAATGACTTGTAATCCTTTTTTCTTGTCACATTGGCAGAAATGGGCTTCCATAGTATGGTGTTTTGTTGGGACAGATATGTGAAGTTGGGTTGTATCAATTAAGCTACTCAGGTTCTTTCTGGCAGCTGCCTGACTCTGACATCTAACATCTGTGTCACATCTCGACAGGGAGTGGCAACAATAACATGGAGAAACACATCCAAATATTACAGAGACAACCCCAAAAGTTAAACTGCAATACCAAATTAGATGTATATACTTCACTGTTTCTGACAATAAGGAAATTATGTATATGCGATGGTGACACACAAAAAACACATAATTGGCTGATGGCTGTGGCTCAGAGGCAGAGCGGGTCGTCCCCCAATCGGAAGGTTGTTGGTTTGATCCCCG
>JAGRRF010012892.1:2482239-2493021 GCA_019097615.1 Morone chrysops | reverse complement strand
GAGTTACATATTAACATAGGAGCCCTTCTTTGATACCACATTAGCAACTTTGTCATCCATTGAACCTGTAAGTCCATGTACAGCGTCTGCCTGTATTTCTTTCTCCCTTAATGCCCAAAGCAGCCTAGGCTTCAATGGTATTTGTTGCAGCATGGGATGGTGCGTTGTCTTACATGAAAAAGATTTTGGGCAATGGGCAGTTAGGAACTCTACTCGACACCTGTCACCTTAAAGGGGCCTACCAACTCACTTCCCATGATTCCAGCCCAAAACATTGCTGACGTCACAGCCTTGTTGGGACGTGGTGGCCATCCAGAACTCCATCCATCTGTACCATCCAGTGTAGCACGGCATTCATTAGTGAATAAAAGTTAGACAGACAATTAGTCTGCAATCATGTCTCCTTGTGGGCATTGTTTAAGGGTGGCTGAAATACAGCTTTATGCACATCAGCAAGCCTGCACCAGCAACTTCAAATACCTTTTTTACTACTCATCAGTGGCCTTTACACAGCTGCTCACTTAATACGGTGAATTACCCTTACAGAAACTTTCTTTAACTCGCCTTTATCTGAACGAACAAGTCTGTGCTCTGAAACACAAATCTTTTCATACGATGATGATCTCTCTTAATATTTCATAAAATATCCAGTGGTTTCATACCTATTGAAATATACTGCACTATTTCACACTTCAGAATCTGCAGAAAGATATTTATAGGTATAAGATATCTGTGACTTGCTTAATAATGTGGAACAACATCCTTAAGTAGTTTCCTATTAATTAGGCTCACCTGGCAAACTAATAAAGACAAACCTGTCTGAGATTGATGTCAGTGATCTAAACAGACATGGGAAGCAGCACAATTGAAAACTTTCACTGAAAAACAAAACATACAATGTTTTTTTAATTGAAATCATATTTGCATAATAATTTGGAACACAGTGTATATGATCAATGGGGGGATGTGTTACAGTCAGAGGATGTTTGGGAGAGAGTAAAGACATTGTTGGTCAGCCAGACATTTCACTGTCTTACACACTGTTTGTGTTGGTATACACCCTGGCAAGTGTCTCAGCTTCTGTCTGTCTGATTTCCAGCTCTTCCCACTGCATGTCCAAGTTTCCTTGAGGACGATAAGGAACCTCAAATTTCTCACAATGCTATGCATCGTGTATGAATGAGTATTGGTTTCTGTTTGAGCTGCCATCACTGACTGAATGTATGTGAATGGGTGATGGCATGTAGTATAAAACACTTTGAGTGGTCGGACTGGAGGACTAGAAAGACGCTACACAAGTACATTCCATTTACCATTTATTGCAGTCTGAACACATAAACACACACACACAGTTTCATGTGTTCACACTCTGATTTACTCTTCACCCTCATACACAAATGCCAGCTGGCCGTACTTCCTGCCTGATCATGAGTGTGATTAACTTCCCCCAAGTGTGTGTAATGTTCATTTAGCTGAAGCGCATCATTAATGTCTGTGTAGAAACAGGTCTGAGTGGAAAAGTTTTCCTCAAATGCTGTTGCCATGATGACTCATTATTTGCCATGAAACAGTGTACATCAGCCCCAAATTTCCTGGGGCGATCACAGCACCTGCTGTTGTGAGCTGGATGGATCATCTCGAAGTCCACTGCTTCTTAATTTGTGTTATATTTCTGTTATAGGTGTTTAAGCAGTAAAGCCAATGTTGAATTGAATTTGTCTGTGCTTGAATTAGTCTGTGGAGATTAAAAACATTTGAGCTTGCTCTGAATGTTTTTGCCAGTAAGCACCATCATATGAACAATCTAGATCCAATTTCCATTTGTGTTTTGTAAGAGGTCATACAATTATTGTTGAGGATACTTTAAATAGCTGACGTTAGACCTCTGGTCTGCAAGTAAAGTACTGACTAACTCTTTCTCTTGTGGGGTCTCCTCCGGTATGCCAGGATATCTATTAGTTGACTTTTGATCCAGTGTCTGATTTGCAAATAAAACAGTATGTTTAAGTATTTGTATGTAGTATTTGTATGTTGTATGTAGAGGCATGTTTACGGGACAGTTACTGAAAACTAAAGAATACACCTTCTTTGTATTAGATCCTTAACTATGTTAATTCTGTTATCACCCAACCTTTGAGTGTCTGCTTTGGAATTTGGGACAATTAGGTTGTTCCATAGTGGAGTGTTTTTAAATAGTCACCTTTTAAATTCAATATGAAGTGAAATGGGCCTTGTAAGGTTGGTCGAGTGGTGACGGCAAGAAGGAAGGGACCTTTAAACTGTTAAGTCAGTCCAAATTTCTTTTTACAGCATGGATCAATGCATCGTATTTATAGTGAGCATCAGCTTGGCCCAAATCGAAGAAAACAACAAACTTAATAAAAATTAAAACAAATAAAAAGCAAGTAGGGGAAAAAAGATTGAGATATCTAAAAATACATAAAAGTCAACTCTGGCAGCCAACAATCCTTGTGGCCTGCTCATCAACATCATCTGGCAAAACTATACCCCCGGGAGAACTCCTACTTACATATATATTGTTACTCCTCCTACCCCAGGAAGTACAATTAAGGAACTGATTAACTTATTAAACTCATTACACATATTAAAGGAGTAAACTAGATCCCAAACATCTCCTAAACTTCCCCCTCACCTATACCACTCTTAGCACATCCCCCAAGGAACCTGACCATAAAAGGAGTTCCCATGGGTGAGGACTGGTTTGGAAGTTCCTGGGTCCAATTCAGAAGATGGTCAGGTGCAATCTAGATCTAAATAAAAATGTTCTCATGTATCTCAATGCACACATAATATAATTATCATTAACATGTTTCGACCTGGTGGTCACGTGATGACGCCGAGTAAGATGGCTGCTTAGGCTGGAAGCTGCGGCACCACCAGTTTACATTTTGTGTGAATATATAGGCATTCGCTTTTTATTTCATTGTTTTTTTTTTCTCACAAGTTGCCGATTACAAGCTTCTCCCACTATCGATATGCCAAATCCCTGGAAAAATTATAATGCGTCTCAACAACAGCAAAGCGCCAGGGCTACCGCTAGCTCAAACCTACTCCTACCCACACCTCTCCTGTATCGCCAACGCGGGAAGACGCGGATGAGTCCTTTTCCACCACTAAAATACACGAGCTTCAGACGACCAAGCCAAACACTTTGCAGACATCCACAAGGACGTCTCAGAAACGAGAAGAGCTGTCGAGGAAATTGACGGTAAGCTAGCCGACATGCTAACAAGGATGACTAGCGCTGAGGCTCACCTTGATATGCTAGAGGAGGTGGAGAGGTGGCGCTGCGACTCGCCCCCGGCTTTGGCTTCTGAAGTTGAAAAACTAAACACCAAACTGAGTATGAGGACCAGGAAAGGCAAGTCAATTTACGCATTTATGGTTTCCCGGAACATGTCGGCGATAAAGATGCCTTATCGTTTTTGAGGGCTACTCTCATCGAAATCCTTCAGGCTGACTTCCAAGGGGGCCTAGATTTGGAGCGTGCTCATCAGTCGCTATTACCAGCTAAGCCTGGAGCCCCCCCAAGGCCCTTCATCGTGCAGTTCTTGAGGTTTCAACAGAAGGAACGAGTGAGACAACTTGCCAGAGAAATCGGGGACGTCCGCTAGCAGAACTATAAAATAAGCTTCTATCAAGACTTCTCCAAGGCCACGCAGGAGCGACGACACTCCTTTCTGGAGTGTAAACGTCTGCTTCACTCAGCCAAGATCGGCATCGGCTATCCTGCTGTGCTCTCATTCACAACCCCAAGCGGGATAAAGCACTGTTTTGAAGATCCTAAGAAGGCCTTGAAATTTCATCAAAAACCTTTGATTGTTCCCGGCTTTGCGCTGTGATGCGCCCCCTCCCTCCTCCTTTTCTGCACCTTGCAGAGTGATTTGGGTAAGACAATGTAATCTACGTTTTGATCTCCACCCCCCCTCTGAGAGACATTTAGATGAACGTTTCGAGTTTATAACACTGGAGATTGGAGTGATTTATTTATTTTTTTGCACAATCTTTGCACCATGGCTTGCACCACTGCCTGTGCTCTACCTCATAGCATATGTCTTCCAACTTTATCCTTATGACTGTCACTGTCCTTACCGTTGTTTTTATAGGTGCACTCTTTAGTCTGTCGACTATGGGTGCATCATTAACAGGTAGGCATTATCATTTCTGCCCGGGTTGCAGGTCATGTATATCTGTGTGGGGTGTATGGGGGGTGTGGACTGTTTGAGGTGCACCACACTGTTATAAGGCAGATGTCTTAATGTTGAAGAAAATGTTCACACTGCTACTGTTTCGCTTATTGATAATTGGTGGTGTTGCTGCCACACCTGGGTGGCCAGAAACTCTTAGTTCCTTGAGTTAGTTATCCAGTTGTGGATTTATCAGGAAGGTTTGACAGTACTCTGCTTCCTCACCTTCCTTTGTCCTTTTTGGTGTTTTTGATGTTTTTTGTCTTCTCTTGTTTTGGGGTACTTTTCTTTTATGGATCCAGACTTCTGTCTTATTGTTGTGGGGACAACTCCATTTTTTATTTCACTATTTTCTCCGGTATATGACAGCTCTCAATCTCGTCTCAATTAACACCAGGGGTCTTAACATTCCACACAAAAGGACCACTGTACTAGAATTCCTCCGTAAGAAAAATATAGATTTTGCTATGATTCAGGAATCACATTTACTGTGCAAAGATGTACCACTTTTGATGGGTACTGTATTCTGCAGACCAGGAACACCCCACAAGAGCTGCAGTTTTGGAGATGCACTGACCCAGCCGTCCAGCCATCACAATTTGGCCCTTGTCAAAGTCGCTCAAATCCGTATGCTGCCAATTTTTCCTGCTTCTAACACATCAACTTTGAGGACAAAATGTTCAGTTGCTGCCTGATATATCCCACCCATGACGGCTGTATGATAGCTGCTTTCAGCTTTCAACATTTTATTTATAAGCAACTGGAGCTTAATGCAGGAGCTGAATGCATATACCACTTCAGTTTCAGTGCTGCCCCCACCCCCCTCTCTTCAGTCTTTTGAAGTTCTCCCCCTCTCTCTTCCCTTATGCAAGCGTTGTTTAAATACAGAGGAGCATGTCTCTGAGGTCCCACGCTGTCGTTACTCTGCTCTTTTGAGCTGCACCTTAATTGCATAACATACATACACCAGCTGGGTGAGGAATTCACAAGGCTAACTTCAAAGCCCGCTCTTGATATATTACTCCATAGTTTTGCTTTTCTCCCCTCTGCGCTGTCTCCCTGTCATTCATCTTTCCTCTGTGTCTTTAGAGTACGAGGAGGAATGGAGTTGCTGGGCTCCCTGCAGCGTCACCTGTGGACATGGAACTCAGAAACGCACCCGTTCCTGTGGATACGCATGCACTGCAACTGAGTCACGCACATGTGACCTGGAGAGCTGTACTGGTAAGAAACAGAAACTCTGTGATGTGGCAAGATTGTAAAAATATAAGTTTTGCAACCACTTTTAATTTGATAGTAAGAAGATTTTTTCTTTTTTTCATTTTAAAAGAGGAAGATAAGCATGCACATGTGCACAACAACTTTATTTGTTTTCTTGTTTTATTTGATGTATTTCTGATTCACATGTGCACTGCCCAACTTTTGCAAATCATATATGTGAGCATAAGAGAAGAAGCCTGAAAATAAGAGTTTCATTCCAAATGACTGCCTGCAATGTGATTTTGCAAATGACAGAACCTGTTGTACAATCAACAGCAGAATAAAAAGTCCATATTGTAATTAATGCACATTGCTGTGAGGGTCCATGTGAACTAAATTTTGTTATCTTACACAAAGGCCTGTACATGTAGACTGTTTGAACAGGTCTTTGAATGTGGACATTTGAAACGCATCCACTTCGTGAATTGGCATCTGTTTTCATTTATGTCCAGCCCCAGCATCACCAAGGCATACGACTCATAGATTTACAAGCATTATAAAGACCACAGTGGCTAAAGCCCACAAACATATGTTAAAGCAAGAGAACCTGCACCATTTGTGCACACCATATAGTGCACCTAGGTTGTTATGTAAAGCAGCAAGTGTTTAGATTTGCTTCTGGAAAGTGACCAGAAGATTGTCTGTTCAATCCACCCAAGCAGCTGGATACTTGCTGGATCGGTGGGGAAAGTGGAAGGCAGCACTTGTCCCTCTCTCATTACCACCACTGTGGTGCTCTTGAGCAAGACCTTTAACCCCTTTAACTGCTCAGTGGCCAGCAGACTGGGAAGCCTGTGTCTTTGTTTATTCACAAATATTTTTGAGTTTGAAGTATGGGCATCACTATGATACACAATAAGCATTTTTGCCAATGTGCAGTATGCACCTGTTGGGCACACTGTGGGTGTCTTTAATTTGGTCACTTGTGCTGCTCACCATAATGTATGGTGCATTAAGCCATGTTGCCACTGCATTGTACGGCGCGACTCAACTCTATTCATTTTCAGTACCAGCTTGTTTTCTCTACTTTGCCGTTTATAAAAGTCTAGGTTGAGTGAATTAAAACAGAATGTCCGGTGCTGTTCCAGTGATGATTCCCTCTGACACATTAGTGGTTTCGAGTGTTTTCATGTCACATTTTAGTATCAGCTCACTTGGAACCTCTTGTTGAATGTCGTCTGTGGAATGTGTATAGGTGTATATTTAACTTACTTTATTCTGTCAGTGCTATAATTATGTTTTTGACACCAACAGGGCATAAAGCATTTAAAGTCCACATTAAACAAAGGTTTACTTGTGCAGATTTACTTGTTTGCTGTTCATGTTTTTCAAGAGATAATCAAATCACTCCTGTCTTTCTTCCTCTGTCATGTAGACACTGCTATGTCAGTGACTGAACTGTCACCCATCCAAACGACTACCAGCACAAACTCCCTGGACACAAGTATGTATCTAGTGTGTGGGTATATATATATAACAGGTTGTGCACTTTTCGGCGGGTGGGCCTCTTGAATGAATCATTCCATCCAATCATTCCAAGCAGTTGTGGGTTACAGACTCAATCAATTACATTGTGAGTGCCTGATTTTGATACCTAGAAATCTCCCTCAGTGGTAAGTAAGGCTCTTCAAGTAAGGCCTTCAGTTTCAGAGTGACCATTGCTTCAATGCAGAATGAGGACAGGACAAACATTTTCAAGCCTATTTAGCTTGCTCTCTCTTCTACTCTATAATAAATAGGCCTGCTTCTTAAATTCTGGTGTCCATTTGGCATATTTAATCCACTCCCAGACCAGAGTGCACAACCTCAGTATTTCAATACTTTCCATTCTCTGAACAAGCAATGTGTTTATTGGTTTGGTAATAAATTCCTTTTATTACTCATCGAGCTGCTGAAAGTAATTTTTGCACTTTCTTGTTCGTGTTTCCACTGTATCTTAACTCAATTAGTTTTCACCTTGTACCTTTTCAAACTAAAATGTTTTTAAACATTTCAACTCCCCCCCAATCCAACCCCAAACCCAGATGTAGACAGCTGTGAGAAGTGGCTGAGCTGTAAGAATGACTTCCTCCAGAAATACCTGCATCAAGTGCTCACAGAGCTCCCCAGCTGCCCCTGCTCCTACCCCTCTGAGGCTGTTTACAGAGCTGTCAATATCCAGGATGCCAAACTTCGCAAGACCTACCGCTGGAGGGATGCTAGCGGACCCAAGGAACGTTTGGACATCTACAAACCTTCAGCCAGATTCTGTGTCCGCTCCATGCTGTCATATGATAGCACAACATTGGCAGCGCAGCACTGCTGCTACAATGATCAGATGAGACTGATAACACGAGGTAAAGGAGCAGGAGTGCCAAATTTGATCAGTACAGAGTTCTCACCAGAGCTGCATTACAAAGTGGATGTACTTCCTTGGATCCTGTGCAAGGGGGACTGGAGTCGCTTTCACTCAGCAAGGCCGCCCAATAATGGTTTAGACTGTGCAGATAACCCCCCTGAACAAGTGTTTCAGATGGAACTTAAAGAGGCCAGGGAGTACTGACTCTGTGGCGTTGTAGTATTGAACAAGAGGAGGACAATGGGCAACATAAAGTACTTGGTAGTTGGTAGTTCAAAATCACAATGTTTCTGTCATGCATCAACTCTATCCAGCTAAAGTACTTTGGTGATGTTGCAAGCTTTGTTGTTGCATCCTGGTTTAAAAGGGGGACATAACTTTAGAAATATAAATGGAAGACATAGACAACTAATAGTGGTGACAGTGTTTTATACTCATATGTAGTATAAACAAAACTGTATAAACATATGTATAGCAGCAAAACTGAAATAACACTGGTGTTGGAACAATGAAAATCAGTGCTGAAGTGTTGCAAAGTATGTTTTACTAAGACCCTTGTTAGTTAATCCCTCTTCCTGTATATTGCTGGTACTCTGCTGGGATGTGCTGAGCTAACATGAATATCTCTGATGGCAGTGGCATGTGTGTAGTTAGGAGATTTGTCTCAATATGATTAGTTTGAATCTGTTCGTAAATTGGTTAATATAAAAAACCTTCCACAAATACAAAACATATTGATGTAAACTCTCAAATAAAAATATCTGCAAATACATTAAATTAATTTACAAATAAATTAAAAAACATTTGTGACAATGTTCCCAACATTTACAGCTTCAATACATTTGTGAATCCAGTTTTTATTTGAGAATGGAAAATGCATCTGTGGATCTCATGCTGTGAATTAGCATTTTATACATACCTAGTTTTGAGAAAAACTTTTCGCCAGTCCGATAGCATCCACATTTTCAGAGAGCACATGATCACCTGCTGAAGACATCACCTCTGCATTTCAAATTTTGGGCAACTTTCACATTCCTGAAGTGGTGAGCTTGCACATACCTCTTCAGTTGGCAGTTATCTAGTTGCCTTGCATCCTGGCTACATAAGTCGTCCTGCATCGAAAATGTGTACTAAAACAAACACACACACACACACACTAAGACTCTATTAAGACTATATTATTAACAGAATAATATAATGCACATAACAAAGTGATAAATTATCATTTTTTTATTTATAAAATATTTTTACTTACAAAAGTTTACAGATTTTGGGGGGCTTTGGGAGGTATTTTATAGGTACAGATTACACATTTGTGTCTGTCTGTCTGTGTATGTCAGATGAGCTTATTTATTGATATATATTAATCAGATCTGGTCTCCCAAGAAAGGAATTCCTGTCAAGCTGTTGTACAGGTAATAAAGTCAAATGGACCTCTGGACCCTAGTTGTCTACTTGTTCACCATACAAAAAATCTGACAGAATTATTGTCCAAGCATGTCTGGAATTTTCTTTTTATCCACATCAGGATTTGATACACATTACATACTGAAATTACACTTTATGAATATTTTTCATGCCAAAACAAACCAAAAAAATATTTACTTTTCTTCACCCCTCTGAACACAGTATGGGCCCTATCTTGCCGATCTGAAACGCAAGTGTCAAACGCAAAACGCAAGTAGCTTTGTGGGCGGATCTCGGGCGCTGTTGCTATTATGCCAGCAGGCTAAATGACTCTTGCACCCAGCGCAAACAGCGGTTCACTGCCGAGGAGACCGACGTTCTCGCCAGGGCCGTAAAAGACCGAGAAGTGACATTAATGACATGAAATAAATGTGACACAGCCATACAATAAATCAAAACAATGTAACACAGCTTCGCAGGAAGTAGACCCTGGCCTCGGGAGCAGTGCGCACGGGCCATCTGAGGAGGGAGCAGCGCAAACACCAAGGTGCAGAGGATCCAGATCCACTACACGCCGGAGGACCACCCGTTCCTGCAGCAAACCGGGTTTGACATGCTGGAGCGGGAGCTGTCCGGGATGCCGCAAAGTATTAATGCCCGTCTTGACCGGGTGGCGATGTTGCTGTGGCCTCTCAGGCGCATCCCCTCAAGTCTGCGCACTTAAAATAGCATCTGAATAAGCGCCACTGACTTTAGACTAGTTTTTCCTGGTCTGTGGCGGAATTGTTTTGTGAAAAACACCAAAATAGCACCGGGGAATGTTTGCGCCGGAACACGCCTCCTCTTTCGCTGAACCGCACCCCGGAGCGCAACTTCATTCCCTAATTTAAGGACGTGCGTCGGTGGAGGGAATGTGCGTCAAATGCAAAATAGGAATTATACAAGCGCCAGTTTACAAAGTCAATTGCGCTGAGTGCAAGATAGAGCCCTATGGGTGGAAAGCCATTGAGAGACCACATCCTTGTTTCTACAGTAACAACCTCTAAATAGTTGGGTGCTGCATGGAGCAGGATGGGACATTGGGGAATGGCATGAACCGCCAGAGGTTTTACACCCTCTTCCAGCTTCTGTTGAAATTCTATTCAAAATCAACACAAATTACTAGATATACGTACTAGATATCCGTCTCCCGATCGTGTCATTGGAAAGAGGGACAGTATTCAGTGTCTCCGCACTTTTCTCACCTATGATTGTGACCATGTCCAATGCTGCCGGAGTATTAGCTCCTCTGCTATTGTGTGATGTTTTTTTTGCATCTTCCGATGTGGCGGTGTTTGTACGAGGCAAACGCTGCGTTTTTATTAACTGATGCCGCGCTCACTAAATGAGCGGCCTGTTGGTGATACGCATCGAGTATCTACTATGAAAACAGTCCAGTGGCTTATTGACATAACTGGGGTGGAAGGTCTCCAGGTGCCGTCTTAATTTGTTGCTTTCATGCTGTCCACTGCCAGAGTTTTTAAACATAAAACACACACAGGTCTTTCCTCATTTCCGACCGTATTCACG
>JAGRRF010012892.1:2455653-2472299 GCA_019097615.1 Morone chrysops | reverse complement strand
TGTGGACTGTTTTTTCTCTTAGATACATAGTGTCTATATTCTTTCTGTATACTGTTTTTTCTCTATCCACTTAGCTGATGTTACATTGGAATTCCCCCATTGTGGGACATATAAAGGAATATCTAATCTAAAAACGTATTTACCCTCCATTGTGTAACGCAGTGGGAACTGAGATCTCCAGCTGGACGTTGTCCAGATAAGGTTAGCTTGGTGTCTGGTGCGCTAACTTCAAAAAACCTTGTTTTTCTCAGGAGGTTATCAATGAGCCCACACATTTACTCAGTCTCACAAACTCTGGCTCACCTGGCTGTCGAAAGACAGCAGCCACTGATTCCTTTGTCTTGATGCTATGAGCCAGAAAAACTGAAATGTTGATCATTTTGTCTGAGAGATCTGTGATGACAGTCTATAAGCACACAGACACATTCACTGAATGCCTGTGCTGTTTATCCTCATTGTCTTTGCTTTGAGCTCCTGTGTTTGTCCAGCTTTTACAGCGGTTAAAGGTCACTGGAGTAAGCGTGCCTGAATAAAGAAAGATACAATGCTTTGCATAGCTGGTGAGTTTGTAGTTTAAGGTTGAGGGATAGAAAGAGAAGGGTTAGACTGTTTAATCTAAATGAAAAACAAATGTTTGCCATCTGAGGTCTGAGGACATAGAATAAGTGTTAGTTTGTGTAGAGGTGGGTCATGAGTTGACAAACCATGCAGTTCTGTCTTTGCCTGCACCAAAGGTGAACTGCTCAGCTGTAGATAAAAATGGCTCCTTCTAACAAAAACCCAACAAAGGAAGGAAACAATTCCTATATTCAGGTGATAGTACACTAATGAAAACATGCCTATGAATATTATATTCATTCATTATAAAATTATGGTGTGCTGTTCACACAAGTCAGAGGAACTCTTAGAGGGGGATAAGTTGTTTGGTTTGTGTAACTGTAGCTGGTGTTGAGTATTATGTGGCTTCCCTTTGCACTTGGAGACCTTCACACAGAAAATTGTGACTCCAATTTTAGGATAGCCAATCTGAAAGAGGGGGTCATGTTTGAAGAGTTACCAAAACAGCACGGAATATATTTAATAAAGACTTAACCTAAAGTAGTTTTAACTTTAGATGTATGTTCATTTGTGCCTTAGTGGTTCTGGTGGGTGGGTCCACAGGCTTGTTATTGGCAAGTCGAAGACCCCAAGCTGTAAGATGCTAGTAGGGGAAAGACAAGATGAAGATGACGAAGTGACTCCCGGCTGGATCCATCTCTGCTCAATGACTCAGTGGTGTCTGTCACTATGTCACTACCCGCCTATTAATAGCCTGAATGGGAAAGACCATATTGAAAATGTGTGTGTGAGGCCAAAGGTAAGCTAATACAGCATCAGAAGCAAAGTGTGACTATGTTGAACTCCATCTGATGGAAAATGAAAAATTGAGCAGGGCATGTATGTATGTGCTGCTAAATCTACATTTTCAGCTGTGTAAAATAACAATGTACACCATGGCAGCATATTACACAAAAGCATAATGTTTTGATGGGAGGGTTTGGTGATATTCTTTATTTTTCTTTGTCATCAAATCCCATGTGCAGAGCCAAACCAAACCATGAATGTATTTACAAATAAGTAATGTGTGTGTATCAAAGCCTGATCTTCTTCCCAGCTGACTAAGACCAGTTTAACCTACAACGCACACATTTTTTGCACAACTATTTATATTTAAGTTGCACATATACAGTTTAGTTTTTTATTCAAAGCTGCTCAAAATATTTGCATTACACCATTTTACTTGCATATTGCATATACAGTATATATACTTTTCATCTATAGTCTATATTTTATATTATATTTAGTAATATTCTTATTTTGTGATATTTTATCGTACTTCCACTTCTGTACTCTTTGGAATACATTCCCCTATGCTGCTGTGTCTAATTTGAATTTCTCCTATGGGGGATCTATATATATAGTTTCTTACCACATTCACACATGCATGTCATGCATGTGACATATAAAGTCAAGGATCTTCAGTGGGTTTAAAAAAACCTAAACCCTTTGAAATAGCACAGGGTAAACTGAGAAAAACTTGGTTGTCCTGCTGAAACCAAGACTGTTTTTCTTAGCTCCTGGAGACATTCTGCAGATACCAGGGACGCACTCAAAAGAAACACCAGCCAGTGAATGTGTATGACTGCATTAGTTTCTGTTTGATGGACTTTGCCATCGCTGTGTGAATGTGTGTGAAAGGGTGAATGTGGCACGTAGGTGTAAAAGCGCTGTGAGTGGTCGGAAGACTAGAAAGGCGCTATACAAGTACAGGTCCATTTACCATTTACCATTTTAAGCATAAAGCATGAATTAAATTTCATTGATGTTTCATGTCCTACTCCTTTTATGAGGAATGCAACATTTGACCATCTGTGTGACAGACAGAGACTTAACTTAACATTTTCATCGATAAATCTCTAAAAGCATCTATTATTTCTTTTGTCCTCTGGTTATAGTAAAGGCAAATACACGTAATTGTCCTGCCTTCAAATAGTGAAGTAGTGGAGATGTAGGATGAAACAACACTGCCACCTGGTGACATGTCACACCTACTGAAGCAAACTGTAGCACATACATATGAAAATGCATTTACATGACTATGTTCTCCCTTATTAGCCTAGTTTGTCTTTTTTGTGGAATTGCAGAGATGTTGTAATATTGCATGCTAACTGTATATTTGTTTAGTATTTTGGGGTTCTGACCTATATCCTAAATCTGCTTTGACCCAGACATATTAACCTCCTCAACCTCATTGATCTCTTTCTTTGTATTGTCACTGCCATTTTTAAAGACGGAACTCATTCTGGAACTCATTCACTTTGTAATGTACACACAAAACATTCTTGTCCATAATATGAAGCCAGAGAGTTAAACTAAAAATGCTTAGGTAATGTATTACATGTCATGTATGTAATCTTTCGCCGTGTATGAATTGGAATGTTTTTTTTCCTGATAGTACTAATTGTGTTGGTTTACTTGGAAGCATGATGTTGCCTGTCACCTGAAGTCTTTGATCTTTATTGTCTTTACATCAAGGAGCACAGTTGCAAAAAGTACTGGACTTTATTGTGTTATCCTTGATATAAGCTCCGAAAAGCTATATATATATATATATATATATATATTTTTTTTAGGGCTTTAATCAGACTGAATGCAGAGAACCAGGATGAGAAGTACAGCCAAGGGCCACACATTGGCAGGCTTTAGGGTGGTTGATCCTGGCTCCAGGTCCTGAGATCTGACGCTCAGCATATCAATGACACTCACAACAGAGAGGAAAGATTCCTCAAACAAGTACTGACTGGTTAGAGTAAAAGGGCTGTCATTTTGACTTTGTTTGTGTTGGTATTTACTCTACATACTGCAATCATGGAAGATTTTGGGGCTGGTCTTATTTTTAAGTTTATGTTTGATTGTATATTTAGACTTGAATTATGATGCAGTAAAAAAAAACTAAGAAAATTAAGAAAAAAAAGAATGCATTCAACATCAGACGATTCTTTCTAAAAATAGTGGTACTGTGTTGGTGTAGTACTCCACTTAATGCAATAATGCTAAAGAGCACAAGTGTAAATGGTTAGAATTAACTAAGCATTCCAGAGTACAGTTCAACTCGTAGTATTATATTGACAAAAACCGGGTACACACTTGTGGAAGGGAGAACGGAAAAGCTACAAGGCCCCAGCGAGGATCGAACTCGCGACCCCTGGTTTACAAGACCAGTGCTCTAACCACTGAGCTATGGAGCCATACCGTTTTTGAAGACATTTTGGCAAATTATCAGCTTACGTTGTATTCTATTGTACAGTAACTATGATACAAAAATCGTTGCAACGTTTGGTTACATCACCGAACACTTGCTCAGAGGCAGAGCGGGCCATCCACAAAGGATGGTTGTGTTGGTTCGATCCCCGGCTCCTCCCCCTTCATGTCGAAGTAACCTTGAGCAAGATATTGAACCGCAAACGTTGTTGATGCCGTACATAGAAAAACAAGGGAAGGCTAGAAAGTACAGGTCCATTTACCATTTAACGTGAAGTACAAGCTGTCATGCTGAAACAAGCCACATTAGCGTTTAAAAACACACACTTTATATTTCGGCAACATGATATTGTAACACTTTTATTTTGCTTGATCCTTAATAATGCACATTTGTAAAAATGTAGGAGATTAAGCTTTTAAAAATGCTACATTGTACTCTTTTCAATAGCCTACATTGGGTGAAAACAGAGCTGTCAAATGTCCGAATTGTTCTGTTTGGTCTGAGTGTGGATGCCAGAAGAGATTTTTTTAATAGATTTTTTATTAACCATTTACCAATAAAAACGTGACACAATCATACATTCATTCAGTGGGTATGGAACATTGAAGAGCTAGGAAATTTGATATTCAGACCAAAATTGTTACTGTAACAAATCACTGAGGAGGCAGACTTAATGCGAACCATACATTCAAACTAAACATTCAAGTCTGTAATGAAAAAGAAACTCTTCTATATAAACATTTACTTTCACCTAGAATAATTTCCTGGACAGTAGGAGTCTATCTGGTTGCAGTGTTATAATTAATACATTCCAGTTGGTTATCTCAAAAAAATCTTTGTTGGTACTACCTCAACTGCATCACTTCCTACTTTAAATTGTTATTTCCTGAACTTTTTTGCATTTATCTGTGGATTTTATGAAAAGGATTAGTGCCATGCCCCATAGTCAAAGCCTAAATAATTCTAAAAGATTTCTCAGTTTGCGTTTTATTGTGATGGACTAACAACAAAATACAGGGATTTAGATCATAATTATGCAATTTAACTCTATTGTAGATAAAAATATGGTGGCACAAAGTTATGTGTTCTAAGTCATGTGGTTCAGTGTGCTCATTCATGGGAATGAGAAACTTCTCCACTAAGAGTACATAGAAAAGACCTGTTCTTAACAGTGTTAAATTTATGGTGGATTTAGTTAATGATAATTATCTCTGACTTCAAAGTAGTCAAACATTTAGATTTCTAAAACGTAGTCTGAATTGCCACAGATCACCCCGGCGTCTTCATAATGGGCACAGTTATGCGTCCCCACACCAGCGTGTTTGCAGTCCAGCAGGCTGGACTCGGTCCCTTCACACTGAACATCATCCAGAAGAATCTGCAGATCTGTCCCCTCCCCGAACTCTGAGTTCTTGGCTGCCTTCAGAGCATAACGAAAGCCTAGTTGCCGGCAAACCACTGCAGCATTCTTGGTGGTCCATAGGTCGTCACATACGGTGCCCCACTCCCCATTGATGTAGATCTCCACCCGTCCATGGTCATTGCGGCCTTGTTCATCCCCAACTAGCCTCACTGCTCCATTCTGGATTTCAGGCACACTCTGCGATCTGGATTTGCCCTTTCTGCGTTTGCCTTTCCGCCTTGAATGTCTGGGTGGTTTGGTGGTAGTTGTGGTTGGCAAAGGGGTGGTTGGGTCAAGTCCTGCTTCACCTAGGCGGTCAATAAGCTCTTGGAGCCAATCGGAAGATTCTGTGGATTTTGGTTCAGGCTTGTTTTTGCTTGGTGACTCAACGCCGATTAATGCTAATGGTAAAAGCATAAAAGAACAAGACCAATTATGATTTAATTTGTTTTCTAACTAGCCAGTAGTGAGGTTAAACTGTATTGGAGAGGGACTCACTTTCCTGGGGATCAAACTTAATGAGGTTACTTTTCACTCTGACAGGAAGAGGGTCATAGCGACATTGTCTCGGTGGAGCACGTCTGAAAAACAATTAATAACAAAACAGAATGAAATATTGTTGCATATAAGAGAAGACAGGCATACATACATGCAGGTGGGGAAAAAACACATTTTCTAAAACTTTTAGTTTTTTCATATGTATTGGCATGTATGTATGTACAGCGCATTGAGTGGTGAAAAACTAGGCCACACAAAGGTGCTATGTAAGTACAGTCCATTTACCATTTAACTTTTAGCTCAAGTGACAACAGTGGTAAGGAACAGTTCAAATGAGAGCCAGGAGTCAGAGAAGGGAGATTCAGGAGAATCACAGAATCGGCCAACACACTTTATTTTCCTGCTTTACCAAAACAAATTCTACTTATATAATCTCCATATTCAGCTGAGAAATATCTGAGCCAAGTATGATCCTGACAATGCACATCCCTCGGGCTCACAGAGTAGAATGACATGCCTGTGTTTGTAATTATAAACAGCTGTGTGTATTCCAAGAAACAGAAATAGAACTGTACATACTACTGTACACAGTGATCAGCTACTTCACATGGCACATTTTTTTTGTGTAATGATGGTACAGAAGCAAAGTAATGATTATATTACTCACCTTGAGGGATCTACAACTTTATAAACAACTCCTGAAGGTGACGTAGCACTCGGTATACCAGTTGACATGAAATACAGCTCGCCTGATGGAAGGAAAAACAAAACATTACATCAAGATGACATTACACAAGAAAACATATTTGAAAATGACCAGCTGAGTTTGAGGGTGTGCATGCGTTCATGCATTACCAGCTTCATCTTCGGCAAAGGAGATGACATACTGGTGGTAGTTGTTGATGAGTCCAGGGAAGGCGCAGGTCATGCCCATCCCCATACAGATCTCATGGTATTTCCATTGGCCCGTGTTTGTGTCCTCCCGCAGACTCATCAAACGCCTGGGAAAGAATCAACTCTACAATCTCTAATGTGCAGTGCACTATTATTTCATGGTGGAGATTTTGCATGAACTTTTATACCGTAATAACAACAAATAATAATAAAATACTAATACTTAAATATAAACTAATAAATGTATCTGTACTAGTATAGCGCCTTCTGCCTCTGTGAGAGAGGTTTTATAGGTTTAAATATTTATATTTTAACAAATATGCTGATTTTTTGTATTGTGTATTACTGTAAGATTTTAATGACTAAACAGTTAATGAATTTTTCAAAAAGAAAATATTTGACAGATTAATCAATAATGATCAAAAGATCCTTGAAGCTGGAAGCTGTGTCTGCACTAAATTCTGTTTAGTGCTTTTGGAACTGATAAGGAACTTCACCAGGCCATGAAGTGGGACTTTAAATGCATGTCCAAACTATTTCACAGACCCTACGTCATTTCTAAAATTGTCAAATGCAGGTAGGCATCCAACAAACACCTCCAGCTGTTATCAGAGGAGAAATGTGCTCTTTATCAGATTAAACCTTACCCACTCATAAAGTCTCCAAACATGTATATGCCATTCAGGTTGGGGTATTCACAGCCTCGGTACACATAGCCACCAGTCACTGACTTGCCCATCCTGTGAGGGTACGCATAAATAGGCAGGACATCCTCTGTGAAAAAATCCATCAGTAATTATTTTTCAATCAAATTTTGATTGAAAGTCATGTCATGCATTCATGTAAATTTAACTAAAACTAATGGCAATACCCAACCCTTGCTAACAAAATAGGACTGAGCAGCAACAATTAGTCAATTGAGCAGTTGTCAGCTTTCAGGTCTATCGCCAACCATTTTGATAATTGGCCTGTGTCAGTTTCCAAGAATAATGTCAAACAAAAAATTCTGATTCTCAAGTGTAAATACCCTCTGATCTCTTAAGTCTTCCATGACAGCAAACCAAACATCCCTGCTCCATGTACAAAGAAAAACACCTGCGGATAGACGTTGTGCCTAACAGTAATCAACATTAACAATAGAAGGAAATGCATTTATTATTATACACCACAAGGTTGTAACAAATGGAAATGGGATGAGGTTTCTTCAGGACAGGGACCACTGTTGAACGTTTGAAGTATGTGGGAATAACGGACAGGGTCAGGGAGAGTTGAACATTTCCATGAACCACATCCACACACATCCAGATATTCCTTCCAGTCCTGCTACCTTCCTGGTTTCCATCCTCCTGAAGCTCCTCCTCACGTGTGCTGAGACAGAGACTGCAGGCTTCTCTCCCACCCAGGATGTGACAGCTTCACGGCAGATGGCGGTGTTAGCCTCAAAGCGTGCATAGAAGGTGTTGAGATCCTCAGCCAGAGAGCAGCCCTCCAGTCCCCATCCTGGAGATGGTCGCTTTGTTGTCCATTATGCTTGACAGCCCCTGCCACAAGCATCTGGAATTAGTCTGATGTAATAGTTATGGCCTCCTTCTCTGCTCTATGGACGTTGTATGATGCAGCTATTCATCCATGTTCAGAGTTGGAAGACCTGTGGTGTATGCAGCAGTGTGGGCCTTCAGGGTATTACAGATGGTGTGATCCACCCATGGCCTCAGATTGTAAAGGTCCTGCTGGTCACCATAGTAACGATATCAGTCACTAATTTCCCAATAAATCCCACAATAGACTCCATAAACAGATTGATGTCATTATCACAGCTGCACCTGAACATATCTCAGTCTTCATCATACAGAGCGTACTGATTGGTCAGTCCAGTGGGTTACCTCCTGCTGAATCTGAACTTCCTGTTTCTGTTTCATTGTTAATACTTACACAATAACAATGGCAGCTTAGTCAGATTCGCCAAATGAGGGGAGAGACTGCACTTTGTACCCGTTCTTTAACTGTGTGTAGCAATGGTCCAAAGTGATGTGTTGCCAAAAGTTGTGTTGCCACCAGTGGCGCTGATGTGAATTGAAGATAACTAATGTGAACTGAAGATGGCTGATGTAAACTTCAGAGGAAAGATAGAACAGGTGGTGTTTTATGATCAGGAGCACCAGATTGGGCGAACAGGAGATTGTGAGCAAAATGATGTTCCTGCTGTTGCACCAGTTGTTATTTGCCTTTAGACATACTCCCCTCCCCCCTTGATTTTCCAAAGTCCGCTGTTCTGTCCATGTGGTGAAACAAGAGGGAGTCCACTGAGTGAATGCTGTGGTCTGGTACCCAGGGGGCCATGTTTCCAAGGATGTTACAGTCCCCTATTACTCTCTGGTACTTTATCATGGCCCTGATCATCCAGTTAATTCTCTATAGACGGGATGGATTGGATATTAAGATACTGAGCGATGTGCCCGGGTCCTCAGCCTGTTCCTGACACCGGATTGTTTTCCTTGGTGCCTTTTTTGCATCTTGGCGTCGGTACGTTCTTGTTGCTGTCCCTCCTTAGGATCTCGCTTGGCCAGGTAGATGATTGATCTTGATTTTATGCTATACACACATAGAGTATATACTTATATTTAATTTAGAATAGAATAGAGTACAATTAAATTAAATTAATTAATAGATTAGAATTGGTGTATATGCAAATATACCTATACAAGACACCTAGAGAGAAATAATTCAATAAGGCACATTTGAAGTGACTGAGTGGTGATGCAATTTTTTATAAAGACTGTGAACAATGTAATGTATTCATGGATTACACTTAAAAGGTCAGTGTTTGTGTGTAATGAAAAACTTCATCACACAAACACAGTTGGCAACCACCTCTGTCTGCAGTTGAAAGAGTAACCACTGATGACTGTAATCACCAGATCATGCCTACCTAGTGAACTGTTGGCACACAGCTTCTTATCGTAGCAGGAGAAGCCCTCTTTGGCTCTCCAGCCATAGTTCCGACCTTTCTCGATGATGTCGATCTCTTCAAACTTGTTCTGGCCTACATCTCCACAGAAGATGCGCCCTTTGCCCTCTTTAGTCCTTGGGTCACCCCGGTCCACAGAACACCTCCACATATTGCGGACACCATAAGCATAAACCTCAGGTCGTGCCCCCCGGTCATGTATGAAGGGGTTATCTGGTGGAATTCTGTACAATGGGCCTCTCTCATTGTCATCCACATCAATGCGAAGAACTTTACCCAACAGAGCTGACCTAAAGGAGATGTGGCATTATGGAAAAAATCTGATTTTATCTGAAATGCACAGAAACACATAATTGCCCTTTGTCAATTAAAACTAGCTTTATATTTTATAATGAATTAGTTCTTTTACTACATTTTTTAAAGTTCAATACATCCTTTGTTACTGCCGATCATTCAAGGGGTGCCTAGTTTCAGAAATCTTTAGTGGATGTCTTACTTGTTCTGGGCATTTCCATATTTCCCGAATGGGTCTCCTGCCATTCCACCATCCCCTGTGAAAATGTACAAGTAGCCATCATCTGCAAAAAGAAGTTGACCTCCATTGTGGTTTGATGCTGGTTCATCAATCTCCAGAATAACACTGCAGGGGGGTGAACATGTCAAATAAGGCAAGAAAAGGACCTGGTATAACTCCATTTTTTTGAGTTTATTTGAGTTCAGATCACTGCCATTTGCTAACCTGGTTGTACATCAATACCTACCGCTCAGAGGTGTGATCCACCACATTCATATCGTTGGCTGACACATGGAACTCACTGATCCTGATCCTCTCATCAAAACCCACCTCCACTGAGTAATACACATACAGCTTCTTGTTGTACTTGAACTTGGGATGAAAGGTGAGTCCCAGAAAACCTCTCTCATCACCTTCCCATGATGATGTTAACACTGCCTTGGTAATGTTTAAAAATGGTTTCTCCAGTTTGGACCGGTCAGGAAGGTACGTCCACACCAAGCCCACCTGTTCTGCCACAAAGAACCGATGTGTGCCGTCATTGGCGTGCACCATGGCTAGCGGATTCCTCAGTCCGTTTGCAACTTCTTCAAGGCACAACTGCAGACAGCCGTCTGAGTCTGACTGAACCCGGCCCAGGTTCTGGGTGAGCTTCTGGTTGCTGAGGAGGTGTGGGTAGCAGTAGTCCACGTCGTCTAGCTCCAGGTATTGGCATAAATGTGTCTGGTCTTCTTTAACTTTGGCTATGTGTGGGTCGTCAGACAAGAGGTGGATGGTAGAGCTGCACTTCTTCCAAAATTGGGAACAGTAATCAGGACAGAGGCCAGGAATGGTCCTGACTGGTGTGCTCGGGTCCTCAGCATCAAAGAGGTGAGCTGCATAGGGAGAGCATTCCTGTACGGATAAAGAAAAGCGGTCAGGAGGGATGGAGACACAATACAGAAGACTGAGTATGATGGGTAGTATGTAGACGTTTCCTTAAATTACCCTGAACTGATTTTTGGGGGACTAAGAGAGTAACATAAACAAGCTGGTTAATGCAAATGACACAATAACACTGACATATACGTTTTAGGTCGATATCGTGAAATTGGTAGGAAACAATTGCCCATTTACACATCTAGCAATTCTAACATTTGCATTCATTTGAACTTGTGTTTCTGTCTACATGATGGATGTAAGTCCAGTATTAAATTGTTATTAAGTTCTTTTGGTCTCCATCAACTCCTGATACTGAGAATATGTTCACCAACTATTTGCTCAACGGTTGATGAGGGGTGAACAAAAATCAACCCCATCTCTGACCAAATATCCACATTAAGTTAATCTCCCCTCTCTCCTCCACTGTGCTAATTTAAAATCAGATTTTAAGCGCTGGGGCTCCAAAGCATGATTTATGATATCACAAAGTCAAGTTGTGAAGTTTGGAAGTCAAGCCTGGTCCAGTATACAAGTGTGATGTAGAGCCTTGAAGCCAACAGTGCACATGGACACAATGGACTTTACAGTGAAGTAGGAGATCTACAGTCCAACAACAAAACTTAAGAAAATAACAAATTATGCATAATCATACACCAATCAACCATAACATTATTATTATCATAATGTGCACATAATTAATATATTTTCGCTTTGTTTAAAGGATTTGTTTGTTTAGATCATTTTCTGACAAAAGTACACAAGCCATAGGCTACATCAAGACAAAAACGTAAAAAAAAATGTTTTTCCCCATAATAAGAACATACAAAACGTCCATAAATAAACGTCCTGACGTCTGCCTGAAATACACACCGCAAGGCCTATTGCACAGAGAGGGATGACCTTTAGCCTACCTTACTTCAGTGTAGTCTACGTCATGAAACGGAGTGTCCTTCATATTTTTCTATTTGCCAAAGAGATCAAATGAAATGCTTTTATATTTATGTAGCTTTACAGTTTTTTATGACAGATCGGCTTCCTATGCTCATGTAAGCATCAGTGTTTAGTTGTGTGATGGGGCTTTTCTGGCGCTATGGGGGCGTTTTGGACTAAGCCAAGCGCCCTTATTTGTTCATACCTGGCAGAGCAGCTCCAGGACGAACCCAGCACAGTTGGCATATCCGTAATAATCAAAATTATCCATAATCCGGTAGTACTTTGTCATTAGCTCCTGGTCTTTCGGATAATCACAGCAGCCAAACTCCTTGTACATTACGCAAAACTCCAGCTCCCTCAGCGGTCGGAAGGGCGGCTTAAAGTCCAAACACTGCGGGTGTAACATTACAGGTGCGACACATAAAGCCAAAAAATACAAGATGCCAGTCGACGAGAGCCACAGCTGGCCCAGTACTTTGCCATAACACCGCTGCATTGTGGCATGCGTGCGTTGGAGATCATGGAAGAGAGTTGTGCAGAAGCGTCTTCCTGTCTGCACTTCGCTCTCTCCACTCAACCGCTTTTATGTCTCCCTCTGACGTAGTGACCCGCACAGTGCTGTCACCCTGTCTGTGGTCGGGCTGCAGCGTCGCGAGCCGTTCGGTTGGTGTGGACTGCAGACTGAAACCAGCTGCTGCCCCTGGTCCATCGGCACATCTGCATACAAAATGGAAGGAACGAGTCTGAGCCGCTGCAGCCGCCGTCTGTGCGATCGATTCATGTGATAAGAACACCATCAGCAGATTTCTATTAACATCACAATCGATTAGGCTGCTCGTATCCACTTCCATCAAATACTCTTTTATTCATTTAAGTAGGCTATCCTATGTGACATTTATTTGCCATTGTTTTCATTGAGAAGTAGTCTGAATTAGAGCCCGCAGTGCATTGTGGGTCGGTGGATTAATTGTAGTTTGTTGTGTTAAACTCTTTTGCAAAATAGTATTGTTGAATAGTCATGCATGTAGAGTCCTGCTGCCCAGGAGATGGCGACCTTAACAACAACGACGCACGCAGTTTGTGTAAGATCCGGGTCAGTATCAGAGGGGTGAGACTGTTCTATGTAAAATAACAATGCATTTAATGAAGTATTCATTGTACAGGGCGCCAACAGCAGAGTACATCTGACTTCTAATCGTTGACCTCATTTTGGAAAGAGTCTGAGGGATCAAATTCCTTCTGAGTTCTGTTTTTGTCCCAAATAAAGTCTGTGGTGCTGCCTATAGAGGACACTGTTACTTTATTTAGTGTGGGATACGCACTCTCTCTCTCTCTCTGCCCCCCCTCTGTCTGTCTGTCTGTCTGTCTGTGTCTCCTCCCATGCCCGTCCACTCTCCGGTGTCAGGCTTCAGGCAGTGTTTCACCGCGTCTCCAAGATGAATTTCCAGCGTTCATATTAATTGCTATCATGTGTGGATTAAAGGCAGGGTGATCTCGACCTGTCTCTGTTGCCCAGCGTGGATCATGAATCTAGTTTAACTTAGCCTTCCTAAACCGGTTATTAGACTGTTTATCAGTACAACATTATGGACATGGACGGGGCAAGCGTGAGCCAGTTGTCCGACGGCGAACTGCTGATGTTGGGAAAGGAGGATCTGATCCGAAGGCTAAGGAGGCTGCAGAGCCGCAATATAGACCTGATGCTGGAGCACGGAAACAAGATGATGGACGTTAACCGGAGCCTGCAGGTCCACCTCCACGAGATCCGGAGTCTGAAAGAAGTCAACCAGAAACTGCAGGACGATAACCAGGAGCTCCGAGAGCTGTGCTGCTTCCTGGATGATGACCGACAGAAGGGGAAGAGGATGTCCCGGGAGTGGCAACGGTTCGGCCGCTGTACGGCCAGCGTCCTGTGCAAAGATGTCGGGCTGTACCTGCAGAAGATGGGAGAGCTGGAGGCCAGTCAGGGTGCATTGTGGACGGAGAATATGGAGCTGAAGGAAATCGCCCTGATGCTGGACGAGGAGAGGACGGGAGCCGGCTCCCGGAGCTCTGTCGACAGCCAGTTCAGCTTGAGCAACTTGAACAGCTCGGTGTCAGTTCGGGTCGCCGGGGATGGTAGCAGCACATCCAGCCCTGGAAGTGCCGCTAGTCCCGACCACAACCACCACTTAAACAAAGCATCTGAGGGAAAGACAGCATCTCTGAGGAGGTCTATGGACGACCTGTCCGCCACTCATTTCCACAGAGGAATGGGGCTAAGTGGTAAGTGATGCTCAGGTTATTCCTCATGTAGCTCAGGGCGGAACTGTAGCCGATTACTGTGTGATAAAGTTAGTAGTCTACTGAATGTGATGAAAAAGTTGAAAGGTCTTTTTCTTTTACCATTTAGTGTAAAAAAAAACAGGTAGCCAAAATGTTATAGCCAGAAGAAATAACCCTTACTTATGCAGGGGTGGCATGAAGTGTGTGTCTCCCATTTTATTCAATTCCAATACTATTTACGGATTCCAGTATGCAGAAATCTTCAAGGCGAAACATTTTATACCATATACATAAAAGGGTTTTGCCCAAAACTGCATGTGATTAGCTTAAAGTGAACATGCCTGCAATTCATATATCTTGAGGTCAGATGTCAAGGGACCCCTTTGAAAGACAGTATGAAGTGGAAGAGGTTAGGATAATGGGGTGGCAGATTTCAGATCAGATTTCAGGGGTGGCCAGTGCCACCCCAGGCCCCCCATCTGGAATTGCCCGTAGTGGCAGACCTGGCCTATACTGGTCCGGCTGCTGAAACTGAAATTACACTATCAACCCAACAATACTTTATACCTATTCAAAACCTGGCCCTTAGTGGTCCATGTGTGGGTGCTCCAAGCAATGGCAATTCTGGGGGGTGGCCTGGGGTGGCCGAGCCCGAGGCTGATTTAGGGCCAGTTTTACATTTTTAACTAACACAGTAATGGTCGTACTGAGGCTGTGAGAGCTGGTCGTTTGGCCATGCAGGTCAGGTACATATTTTTAGACCTTTAAATAGGCAGAGGCAGAGCAAATTGCATTCAAATGCCACAAATGCAATATGTGTCTATAAATAGACATAATTAGGCACATTGTTGACACCTCCTTTCTTTTTGACACTTTAATGGAGTCAAAGCTGTTATTTAAGGGGTTCCAGAGCCCCACCAACACCTGGATTTTGCACACTGATTCTAACCCAATTTGACAATGATCCTGCTTGATGTTTGTAGTTATAGCTATTTCTTCAAAGTGAATTGACTGACTGATTGATTAATTGATTGAGTGATTACATTACATTTCCCCCAGGGATATTAAGAGAATAGCTATGAAGAGAAGCAGAGATATTCAGAGCTTCTTCAAAAAAAAGAGAAAAGAGTCAGAGCCAGCCACAGCTTCTACCAGCAGCAGTGAAAAGGCTCAGTCAGGTCAGCAGCCTAGGTGCAGATCAGATCAGAAGATTTCAAACCTTTTCTTTCATTAAAAAATCCTGAGTTTATAGCCCCACCCCTGCATTACCCCACACCTACCCCCATAATATCCATTCATGGGGTTGCTTTGCCTCAGGAGGTAGAGCGTCTCCTAAACAAAAGTATCCCTGAGTCTTCCCACTGCATGTCAAAGTGTCCTTGGACAAGATTATATCCCCAAATTGCTCATAATGCTCTGCTGCATTGCTTTAAGTGCAGTTAAAATTGACACAGTAGTTAAAATAAACTAAATTAAATCACCTAAAATTATTCTGGCTCCACAGCTGTTTTTTATTTCACTTTTTTTCAGCTCAGTGTGTGTACTGCGCCCCTGAGCAGCAGCACTCAATACAAAATTGCCCCAACAAAACAACTGGCTCAACCAATCACCAATAGCTGATATATTCAACCAATAGCCCAACCCTAGCCTGTGCCTTACATATAACATATGTACTTGTGGGCTAATATAAAACACCATAACTTGACTTAAACCATGACTTTCTAACCTCATAGAAAACCACCACCCCTACAGTATCAATAATATATAATTAATTCTACTTCAAATCTCAGTCTGGACCATCATTTATAGTTTTGTCTTTATACCTAAAACTGTTGATTTTCAGACTGTGGTGGTGTCTTCTGGTACCCTTGCTCAAACTCAGACTTGCTCACACTGAGTGACACTGTCTTGTCTGGTGCAGCCCGTCACAGATGGCCTTGACCTAATTACCTCAGCTCATTTGGGATGAAGTCAGATCTAATGAAGACTTAGCACCTTGGCAGCGCCAGCAGGATGGTACTGCAACTTGCTTCAGCAAGTCATCTAGTTCACAGCACAGCTGTAGGTGGCTGAGGTGCCAGTCAGCTGCATGCAAACTCCTCTTTGACACATTCCAGCAGGTCTCAATCTATGTTTTATACAAAGAGAGGAAGGTTGCATTTCACTGCTTGGCAGGGCTCACATACTAGTGGACACACTTGTTTATCAGGTTTAACTCTTCACCAGTAGGATAAAGTGAAAGTCTAAAAGATGCAATTGGGCAAATGTAAATCTGATTATCTCATTATTCTCACTTACATTGATTTACGTTGTACGGACGGTGGCCACACTCGACCACACAACAACAACATGGCAACCGAAGCAGGTA
The DNA here is from genome assembly GCA_019097615.1 of Morone chrysops. Taxonomy (NCBI): domain Eukaryota; kingdom Metazoa; phylum Chordata; class Actinopteri; family Moronidae; genus Morone; species Morone chrysops. The sequence continues at coordinate 2,455,734 of JAGRRF010012892.1, read as the reverse complement.
GTGGAAAATATTAAACCAACGCCTTCAACTTAAAAGCAGTGTAAACCCGGAACACAGGAAATAGACAAAAGTAAGGTAGTG
>JAGRRF010012892.1:2360677-2377821 GCA_019097615.1 Morone chrysops | reverse complement strand
ACCCAACAGTACCACCATGAGCAAGCACTTGGCGACGGGGGCAAGGAAAAACTGCCTGTTAATGGCAGAAACCTAGGACAGATCCTTCGGCTCTAGGTGGGTGGTCATCTGCCTCAACCAGTTGTATATGGTATATGGTAAATGGACTTGTATAGTGCCTTTCTAGACTTCCGACCACTCAAAGCACTTTTACACTACTGGCCACATTCACCCTTTCACACACATTTACTCAGTGATGGCAAAAACATAACTCATTCAGGAGCAAGGATACTTCAACATGTGGCAGGAGGAGCCAGGGATTGAACCAACAACCTTTCAATTAGTAGATGACCCACTCTTTCTCTGAGCCACAGCCACCCTAGCTATTTCTGCATCTAGTATACAAGACCAGATGTTGAATCATTTTCAAGTGGGCCATGAGACTTGGGAGACAGTACTGAACAAGTTACTGAAAACGAGTCTGGATTCCAGGGTGTAAAATAAGAAGCAGAAGTGTCAGTAAAGGCAGAACATGAAGATAAAGTGAGAGTTTTAAAGCTGGGATATAGTGTGCTGATTTACTTTGTATGTGATGAGTCTCATGCCAAAACAATTAGCATCTATTCTGTAAACTGAATAGTATATTACCAGGCCATAGAGTGACTTCTCCTTCCTTCAACCTGCTACCCCCCACACTCCACCTCCTTCTCTCTGGTCTTTCTCCTGGTTACGGTGTGATGGCCTGTCAGGAGACGCGCTGAGAAGGCCGAGAGACGACTAAATCAGCTCAGATCAGACCTGATCCCCTCACACACACACACACACACACACACCCAGGCACAGCGGTGTGCTGACCAGTGAGCGGTGAAGAGGCCCAGTGTTGGTGTCCCACCTCATCTTCATCAGACCTACCAGCCCTGACCCAGAATCCTCCAGACCTGCCACCCTAGCTCGTGTGTGTGTGAGTGTTTTGGCATGTGTGTGTGCTTCCTTTGACCACATCCATGATTACTGTGGTTGTGGCCCTGCCTGCGCAGGTGGTCAGGGTGTGTGTGACATGATGGCTTTTGGCACAGTGGGTTCTCCTGCCCAGTCAGACTGTCTGTCAGGCCAAATATCTGAAGAGAGGAGAACAATGGAGGAATGGAGAGAAAGACAGAAGGATGGAGGAGGAATTAAGGGGAGATGAAAAAGAGTTTACTATGATGTCACTGAAGGCACTACACTCCTTCCTTCCTACTTACCTTCTAAGGTTTTCTCTTCCAGTATTTCCTTCCTTTAGGACAATACACACGGTTTAACACCCTGTTTCATGAACAGCAGAATATAATCCTTCAGTTCCTTCTGCTCCAATCAGCTGATCTTAACATCTTCCAACATTAATGAGAATCCTGTTTCCTTCTCTCAAAGAAATTTCCTTCTCTACTCAGTTATGTGCTACATGAGGGCCTGAATCTGGAGCTGTAGAACAGCTGGCAGTGAGTAATATTCTAGCATGAAATACGCCCAGTGTACAGAAAGGAAAAAGGAGGGGTAAATAAGGCCACAGGACCACAAAGACTGTGGCGGCTGTGGCTTAGAGGTACAGCCTCTCTCAGCCTGGATCTCTGGCAGAAGAAAGAACCTGACAGGTGATGAACAAAGTCTCCTCTTAGAGCCACATCCCTGGTTTCATCACAGCTTTCTAAATTGAATGTTAAAACTTGCCAAGATTATAAGACCGACTGGTTATATCCATGGACTGGGGCCAAAGCAGGAACAAGTGTTGTATCTTAAGCGCCCTGCCTTCCCCTCGCCAGCAGTAAACAGTGTCTGTCCATAGCAGGCCACAGCTATAAAGCAGGGGATGAGCTGTGTACAGCCTGTCCCCCCTACTGTACCAGCAGGTACAGTAACACTTATCTCAGCCAGTGCTTCTCTCACAGAAGAAATCCACAACTGCCCTCTGATTTCCTTCATTTAGGCCCCTAGATGGAAGTATCTGTCTGTGCCAAAGGGTCTAGGCATCCACGTTATTGACAATAAAAACCCTCCAACAGTAAAGCTGAGGTAGCAACTATTTCCATTTAGACAGTCTGGCACACACTCTCTCCATAGCACAGTTCCAGTTCTTCCTCTGAAGGCCCTCTGTTCCTAGAAAAACACCCCCAATTTTCATGCCCTTCCTTTCCCAGCTGAGGGTTTACCGAAACTTTTCCGTTTCCTTGTCTGAACACTGCCAAACCTGCAAAGCTTCCCAAAGATGCCCTTTATACTTATGTAACTCCTACTTAGGAATTCCACTTTCTCTGGGTTCTAACAAACATATTAATGTCATCAGCATAAGCTAATACCACCAGCAAGGGGGGCTGAGGCAACCCTGGTCACATAAGTCCTGATGGCTTGGATCTTAATGTATTTAGAAGGGGCTGAATAGCTCAATAGTATAGCTGTCCAGAAGGACAGTAAAGCTCAGCCCATCATCCACTTTCACCAAAACTCTCTCCATACCAAATGCTTTTAAAGTGGAAAAAGAAAACAAACCTATCACACACTTTCTCCTGTTCTAATGATATATTTCCAACATAAATATTGTGCAGTTTATAAATATATAGGTATATATGTATATTATGGAATGCAGTTTAGGAAATGATTATATATATAATATGAAACTTGAATATATTGAATGAAACTTGAATATATGGAATGGAAATTTAAATATATTGAATAAAACTTGAATATATGGAATAAAACTTGAATATATGGAATAAAACTTGGATATATAGAATGAAAGTCTGAATTCATGGAACAGAACTTTGAATATATTGAATGAAATCTGACGTCATCAAGGCATTGGTGCCATCTTATGTTTTAGATGTGTAATATTATTATGATGTTGCTTCAAGACCAAGCTGGAAGGGCACATGCCCCACCAGATTTTTGATATATTTTTCTGTCATTGGTATTTTTTAAATAATATGTAATTATTATAACTTATCTTACTGACCCTCTTTTAGTAATAATTATTATGTATCTCACCTCGTACATGGTCATATAGCTCAGTAATTAATGTCACACAACGCGTTTGCGTTGCATTGTCTTTCACAGATAAAACATGAGATGCTACATTTGTCAAAATAGAAAGTTGGATGAGGCTATGATAAGCCCTGGTAACCGGATGTCTCCTTCATAAAAAAGCACAATATTGAGTTATATCCGACCAGTCTGATGTGTGTAGAGCTCTGTATGACCTGCTGTTTTCAAGCAATTAAATGAAAGTAAACTCAGTGAACAGTCGTTCGTAAAGACAGTGCGCTCTGGTGCAGCACTTAAAACAACATATCCGTCCATGCCATCAAATGCTGCAGGGACTTCATGAACTGAAGGAGAAGCTTTTTATACAATATAAAGCAGTTGTGGACAGCAGATACTGTAAGACTCACCCACAATTATTCACAGATCAGTGACTGATTTACTGACTTTCCTACTTTAACCACAGTACACCTTTTGCTGCTTCCTATGCATTGTGTCTGAACATTACAGCGTGAATATTAGCCTTATTTTCTAGGGTGTTAATTATTCCTTCATTACTTAGGACTGCTTCTTACAGATTTCCCACAGACTCACTTAGTCCCACACTTCTTGCAGTAACATGATGATGTTGTTTATTACATCCAGAAAGTTTTTAAGCATATGGTGGTGAGCACCTTTGAAAGAAGTATGTAGTGTGTGCTTAACAAAGCCACTCATCTCCAGTTTGATAAGGCCAAATCTGAAAAGTGCATGCCAATAGGAAGCCGGTAAGGCTTGTCTGAGAGCGCTCCTGCATCACCTTTCACAGGTCAGCCCCCGAGCACTTCCAGAGGTACTTGTAAAAGTCTGCACGCAGTCCATCCAGTCCAGATGATATAAACAAGTAGAGGATACAGTAAGAGGAAGATCACCCAGTGTCATTGTTATTATTATATTAGTATCTTACTTATGCAGGTTTTTTGGACTTTTCCTCTGTTAACCCTAAGCATCTTTCTGAGACCTGATTTCATTTAACAAATTCACACCAACTACTTCCTGCGAAGTAATCTGGAGAATATTCAGATACTTTTGCAGATTTTCCATAAATTTAATTTAGAAATGTATTAATTTCCTCTAGCGTGCAGATCTCTGCTGTATGACTGTGAGTCTCCAACAGAGACACCGTGAGAATCTGTGTTGTATTCCATTTCCTCCTCAGAAGCAACACTCTCTATATCACACAGCTCTCGCTCGCTCATCTCACCAGCAGCTTGACTTTGGTCAGATTCAGCTGCCAGCCCTTTCATGCTGCACTCTCCAATTGGTCTGCTACCTTTCTTTTTTCTGCTTTCTTCTGCTGTGATGCTCAGGATAGCAGAGCTGTAGTCATCTACCCATGCAGTTTCCCGGCTTGACTGTCTGCCTTTCCACTGTGCCTCTCTCATGCCTCAGGCTCAGTTGGCACCAGGCATTGGGCGACTCCTCAGCTGACCCAGAGACACCCCTTAGCCGGCCTTTGAGGACAAGTGGTCCTCTTGAGCCGTGCATCCCCGCACTCGAAACATTTCGTGCTGCCTGTCCTGGGGTACACCATGTAATGTCCCTCCCTATGTTTTGCTTGAAAGGAAACCTCCAGCATCTGAGATGGACAGTTCAAAAACATTAACAGCTGTCTCCTAAAAGACTGGACATGTTTCAGCTTATCACTCTCACAGCCTTAACCCACAGTCTTAAAGCTGCTCTCCAGCTTCCAGAAGCTTGCTTCTCTTTCAGGAAAACAGTTACACGACTGTTCATCCTGGAAGCATAGGACACGTTGTTGTGTTCCACTCAGATGGGTTAGGCTGGACTCCATGCCAGGGCCTCAGAAGACTCTGTCCCCACCACAACACAGAGCTTGCCATCCACCAAACTACACTAAGAAGAACCACTAATCAAGTAAAATACAAGCCTAGTTTGACACTAGAAAGATGTTTTCACATTCATCTGCTGAAAGTTTCTCTGTGGTCATGGTGGTGGAAAAGCTGATATTTAAGGGGCCTATGAGCATAATTTGCATCACAAATACTGTGGAAGTCTGTCCTGGTCCAGTATGCAACTTTCACAAGTGTGATATAGAAACCTGAAGCCACCAATGTACAGAATGGACTTTACAGTGAAGTAGTAGACATCTTGCATTTCCATATTACTGGATTCTGCATTTTTTAATGAGGTCGGTGGAGTAGATGCTTTTTTTGTGGAAAGTAAAATCAGACACACATTACTGTTCCAAGCATAATATTTAAATGTATGTCTTAATACAGTCAATCTTAAAAGATGGAGCTCTCACCGGTGAAGAAAGATCTGCACCTCAATAACCATACTGTGCCTGAAAGGCCAACTTCAAAGCCTCACTGCATCACTGCCAACTCCCAGTTCTACTGCCTGACCCCATTGCCATCCACTAGCTATCAGCTCGACATCAGCCTTAACCAAGGAGTGTCCTGGAGCCCCAATGACACCAACAAAATACAACCACTATCCACAAAATTCCATCTGATGCTGAAGTAATTATTTGGATTGACACTCTAAAATTCATAAATGAAGAGCAATTCTGATATTATAATGTTTCTAATTAAATATGTTAATAATCGTTTGCATTATTCAGCAATAGAATGTAACAATAATATAAACCTACAATAAAAAATATATTATACTATAAAAATAAATATTTTCACACCAATGATATGTGCCTGAATTCATTACATGATATTATACAATATGTGAAATCTCAGTTCACTTCAATTTAATATAATTAATTGGTATGAATTTCATTACCAACATTGCAAGAGCGTTAAAAAAACAATTCATAAACAATAATATTTTTACATTATCATCATCGTGTGTGTGTGTGTGTGTGTGGACTCCTCCCACTCTCCCTGATTATCTGCTCACCTGTCTGACTGCTCAAACCTGCCAGCCATCAAATTATCAGTCCTACAGTATATAAACCCTGGTTCTCCATCCACTCTCTGCCAGATCGTTGTCTCTACAGGCCTGGTAGTAACTTTCTTGGCCAGTAAGAGAACTTTAAGATACGTTTTTTTCCTGTTCATGCTGAGAAACTTAACCTTGTTTTCTCATGCCTCAGGATCATAACCTTCACGTCAGCTACCTGCTTGCTCCTTCCTATCAGCCACGCTGCCACCACCGTCAGTTCCACTCTGCCTGGATCTCAGCTATAATCTTCTCACCACTGCCAGCAGGAGCTCCATGTCACCTTTTCATCAACTGGTTCTCAATAAAGCCTGTCTTTGGAAATCCTAACCAACCAAGTCTGTGTTCTGCTTGTGGGTTCCTCTGTTTAACATAACACTACTATGGCTTTACATATGAAATGATACTAGATACGTAGAGGGCATAGGTTTGATTGTTTATTTGTTTTTAAGAGTCTAGTTAGAGCAAGTATTGTTAGAATAGAAATATTGTGTTAAAATGGAGGATTTGGATGCTATTTCAAATTTGTGGAAGTATGAAAGCATACTTTTTTGTTTAAAGGAAATAACTTTCGCAGAATTGTATTTATTTATGTATGCTTTGGTAGTATAGTCTATAGTATTTGTTGCAAACTATTGTAAATGTAGAATCATTTTTATTTGAAATAATTCAGTCTGTCTCTCTGTGTGTGTCTGTCAGTATAGACTCCATCTCTCCCTTCCTTCATCCCTCCCTCTCTCATACGTCACAGTGATGGATTGGCTTGGGCTCCTACTTTTGCCGTCTGACTCAGGAGTCAGCCATGGTTCATCCTGATTACAACTGAACACCAGTGAGCATTGGCTGTGTGTGTGTGTGCACGCACTCATGGCACAACTCCTCCTCCTCAGCATTGATTTCAGCTGTGTGTCTCACCTTGACCTGCTACTTTGCTCACCTACTGACAAAATTATGTCATTATGTTATTTTATGTTTTCCTAAATTGAACCCCAAAACCCTGCAGTGCAGGTACAAGGGTAAACTGTGCTGTTTCCTCGTCTGGGTATTTCATTTCAGGTTTCTCCTGAAACCCTGTCACCTCTGTGAGAGTCTGCATCTTTTGTTATTCCATGATCTACTAACTCAAAAGAGAAAGCTTCTACAAGTTTACCTATTTAGTTCAAAAGTCACAACACAAATACAAAAGTCACAACAAAAATATAAAAGTCACAACACAATGGACAAGACTGTTATTAGCAGCGGACTTATTGACTACTGATGTGTGGAATAGGAAAGTTGTTTGAGAAGTATTAAGTGAAACGTTTGCTAGAGAACTGCTTCATTCATTAACATTACATGTTGCATTCAGCTTGCTATCAAAGCACATTCATTAGTGGAGGTTTATGTCAAAATCCAAATCTGGTTAGATATGATATATATCGTAGTTTACTTTTATGCTTCGTCAGCCATTTCTTTGAGCAGCGCCTTCCCCCTCACATTAAGATATTACACAGCATCAAGTCACCATGAGCTCACAATAAAACCTCTGCATGTCATTATTACGAGTGGAATCTTTTTTCTTCTTATAACACCATCTCTGTGAAGAAGCTGAAATAAAGCCACTGGATGATGTTGAGCCTAAATGCCTAAAATGTAAATCAAATCACAAATACATGATTGCTAAATCCAATTGTTCAGGGTACCATGGTAACTGAAAACTGACACTGAATAACATAATTTGTCACAATTATATAGCAATAGTAATCATAGCTTGCTAGCGAACAACATTCCACTTAATACTTCTCAAACGGGCAACAACTTTCCTCTTCCACACATTAGTAGACAAATAGGTCTGCTGCTAGTAACAGGCTGTGCTTCTCTGTTGTCACTCATTTCTGTTGTATTTGTGTTGTGACTTTTGGATTTGTGTTGTGGCTTTTGGATTTGTGTTGTGGCTTTTGGATTTGTGTTGTGGGTTTTCATACCTCTCGGCCACCATAGATTTGGCCTTGGATGTTGTTTTTGTGTGGGGTGAGATAGCCAAAAGTCACGTCAGCACTGGAAAAGAAAGGACATGAGAGCTCCTTTAAAAGCATGGACTGACTCACCACTGCTGGGTTTAGGATAAGTGTCTGAGGACAGAGCTAAGTGTGGTGAATATAGAGCTTTGGCAGAGACAGGGTCCTCTATCAGATGCCAGTGTTTGCGTGTGTGTTTGTGTTCCCTGTGTTCACTCCCTCAATCGTTTATTTGCTTGCTCTCCCAGTTCCTCCAGGGACTCTGGTGGAAGTAGGCCTGCCGTCCGACTGCCAGGCAAACCTGATTTAGTCACACTTGGCCGCCATTTCTTTTCGTGTTTGGCTCAGAGGCTGGTGGCCAGTGGTGGCCATCTCCAGGCTCAGGGGTCACTGGTTGACATTTTGCCTGTAGGGGACACAGCGCTGCCCTCAGTCTTTGTTTATGTGAGTGTTGGGGCCAACTTCCATATGTCTATGTGCTTCCAGTTCAAAGTTGAGCTTTCTGCTGTCAACAGGCAGCTACCATTGAAGCCTCAGAAGTCATGTTCAGTATTTTTTTCTTAATAATTAATATTTATAATAATAATAATTAAATAATTTTCTATATTTTAATATTTCTTTAAACATTAGCCGAATAACTGCATGTGCAAGTGACAAGAATGCAAGCCAGCAAATAACTTTAATTATGTGACACACATAACATTTGTAATTTTCCAAATCAACAATTTTCCAGCACCTATTTCTTTACTTGTATTGCACACATAATTTTTGGTGGGTGTATTATTTGATTATATGTAATTATATAACAGTACATCTACTATCATGGCTATTCATGCTGAACTTAACTATGATGACCTCAACAACTCCACTGTCGATTTAACAATGAAGTGGTGAGAATTCATACAGTAACAACATTTTGGGAAATGCCAAAGTGAACAATCAAGTAATGTAACTCTGAAGTTAATCTATTAGCACATAAAATGTGTTAAATACAACAACTACATCCTGTTTGAACATCTACTTCCGTTTTTTGAGTTAAAGGCTAATGAAAAAAAAAAAAATCTTGGAAAAATGGACAGTTGCTTGTGGTGGCTTTTTTAAGCTTTGACTTCTGAAATTAGATGCATTCATTAATTGTTTGGTCACTTTGGGAACGTGTTAACAATTTACACATCAAGCAGACACAGAGCAACATTAGCATTCACTTGTCCACCTGATGTGTATGTGAGAATGAATACTCAAGAATGTGAATGTAAGTCCAATATTCCCTCTTCTTTAGTTCTGTTTTGAGCTTCACCAACTCCTTAGAAAAAAATCTGGTTTGTTATATTGATTAGTGCAGCTGGTTGCTTCGAGTAAATTAACTGTAGGGACAATCAGATAATTTTATTCACACACTTAATAAAAGTATCAATATTATGTAACAATAAAATGTAAAAGATAAATATCAATATTAAAATATTCAGGTTGACTCTGAAAGAAAGTCAGTCTATATAATGACATTATACTAAATGCATGCCATTCATTGCATTCATTTGAATGTCCAGGATAATATCTACCCGTTTTACACACATTTTATAACTTTTTACTGGATAAAGCTGATTTAAAAAAACAAACAAAAAACAATGCGAAAGCTAATTTTTTCTGCTGTCCTACTTTCCTGTTTAAACATTTTTATGAACTAATGGTTTACTCCAGCACCCATGTGAACAGAAATTTGTCATTTTTGAACAAGTCTTAGACACATTGTTGGTGCTAAAGATATTGGTTTCCATTTTCTTTTTCTTTCATTGTTCTGTTGTCTTATAGAATACATATCATCTTATTAAGATTTCTTTTCTTCTGTCTTTATTTGCATACTTGGTGTTGAGGTAATCCAAATATAATGGACATTAATCAAGTTACATTACTTTAATATTGTGATACTTAGATTAGGTTACTGACTACTGACTAGGAAAAATGGAAAAGGCTACAATGTGATTTTCTTCCTTTAAAACAAACAATTGAACTATTTTACTGGCCTTGAGCCTAACAATGCACATCTCAGAACAAACATTTTTGTGAATGTGGCCCCAGGTTTCAGTCCGTATACAAAAACTAACATGAGGGCTGGTCTGCTTTATAGTCTCTAATGGAAGGCAAAGCCAATTAGGACTCTACACTTTGAGTTGAGAACACATCCTTTTTTCTTGTTTCCTCTCTCTGCCTCATTATATGACTGTGAATAATGACCAACATATACATTAACTACTGCTATAATTCTGGTGGAATTAATTATTCTGAAAATAAGTCTCTTTGAAATTAGTGGAAGAAGGGAAGAAAGAAAGTGTGAGAGAGTAAAAGGTCTTGAAGTGAGAGTGCACATGTTTTTGTGTGAGAGTGTGTGTTGGTAATGAGAGCTCAGTGCTGCTGCTAACTTGCTCTAAATAAATCTATGATTACCATTTTCCCTTTAAAAGGAATAATTTCATCTTTGATATCCGTAATTGTGCTTAAGGGCTGCTGCGCTCCTCCGCTAGCCCTCAAACACTCGCTCTTCAACCCATGCAGAGACTATCACAGCAGCGTTTTATTCACTTAACACTTCATTCAGAACCTGTAATAATGAGCCTCACTGAATACTATTTTTAATAAACCATTACAACACCCAAAGAGAAGCTTATTCCAGGTATGTCAAGTGTGGAAATCAGCCTACTGTAGAGAACCCACAGCAGAGTAGATGCTGGGAGTGATCAATCATCTGTAGCACACACTTTCCAACAGGCTCGGACACCCAGAATAGAAAAGTCTGCTAATCCACTGGAGGTACAGACATTTCCCTGCATACTCATAGAGTAATGCAAATAGGTGCACACACACTGGAACACATACCCACTGACACTGAGGGGCTTGTTATTTGCATGTGACAGTGTCTAACCAATAGAGGGTGGTGTTGCATTGCGGGTCTGAGTACAGAGGGTCATTATTTTCAGCTGGGAGTGAGCATGGAGCTCATCACATCAACACCTGCCTTTCTAATCTGTTTTTCATTACTGATGACGGGATAAAAAAAAGACAATCACCTCTTTAATGGATGATGCTGACATTAAGACTTGATGGTTGCTGTTAAAGAGGACGTGTCAGCTGCTCATTGATAAACAGGAGTGTTGGGTAATGTAAGGGATCTGGTAAAGCTTGGAACAATGTGTCACTTTCTTTCATTTATCTTAACAAGTAAATATTGTAGGGTTTAAATTGAATGTTCAAATTCAAAGATATATTGGATGTAATTCTGTTTTAAATATGCTTTGACTCGGAGAGAATTTTTTTTTCTGTTTTGAGAGTCATATATCACTATAACATATCATCTTCATCAGTGAATAAATGCTGTTTTCAAGATCAACAATGAACAGACAAGGCCTTAAAGAACTAAAGTTCCTCTTACTTCCCTATCCCGATATATCAGCTGCATTTCATGGTCACCATGTGGGATATTCCTAATTTTGCCAATAAAAGTAGCTATATTAAAAGTTGCATCTAATCCCCAGAATATTAGATTCAGACTGGCTGACAACAGGGCCTGGTCTGAAAGAATTTTGATATGCTTAAAAATCAGAGCATCTTTTTAAAGTTGCGAACTCACTGTGCGGTTTTGTTTTTTTCCATATCGTGCTTTATCTCCCAGCATGCATCTGAACACATAAACATCAATATTAGCAGTTTAGTGGTGAACAGTTGTTGGGAACTCTAAAGGACACCTCCATGTAACTCTAATTAAAACTTAACTGCCCAGCCGAGGCAACAGGCAATAGGAGGGGAGAAGGGAAAAAAAGGCTTATTTAGCATTAACATAAAAACAAACAGCCGCATATATATATGCAAATGAAGGAAGGGCAAAAGCAGGATGCCGGGAGCCATCCACCATAACTCACACTGATGGCCTTTAAGTGAGAAATCCCTTAAAGAATGTTCAATAAGAAAGTGGGAATGATGCACATGTCGCCCTTCTGACTAATGAGCCAATCACGTTGCAAGGACATAGAGCATCCTGGTAGTGATGTTGGCCTGGAGTGTCACTTTGCAGTGCACCCATGATTCCACAATAGTGAGGGAGCCTGTGATGATATAGCAATGCTCCAAAAAGGCAACATTGCATCTTAATGAAATGATTTACAACTTGTTGTAACATTAGCCGGGCTCAAACTAACAGTGAGAACCTGAAAATGTGTGTTTCGAGGCAGCCCTGATGTTTGAGTGTGTGTGGATTGAATATGAGTGACAATGAAGACAGTTCCTCCTTCTTTCCCTCTGTCCGTCCAATGAGCCATTCAAAGCAGCTTTAATCCTGTATCTTCACAAAAAAACATCAAACAAACAAACAAACAAACAAACAAACAAAAAAACACTGGCACTGAGTTGCGCCTTAAAAATGACAATGATTTACATTTCAACATAATGCTCTCTGTCGGCTGTTATTGTGACAAAGTGCTGCATGTATCCCTCCCAAATGAAAGTGGGTGTTCTGTTATGCATGCGACAAAGACATTTGGACGAACCTGCCATCCTCTCCTTTTTCTTGTAAATGAGCATGAGAAATCTATTTATGTCCTCCTACAGTATACTGCTGAAATAAGGAACGGCTTTGGCTTATTGGGAGACAGCCCGAGCAGCCGAGATGAGCCACCGTGAAGATATAGAGAAAGAAAGAAAGAAGAAGTACGGAGGAGAGAAGCGGCAGTCCTCGAGGCGATGCAGGAAAAGTAGCGAGAAGTCCAAACACAAAGCCGGGCGGATGAGAGATGGTAAAAGGCGTTCTCGCTGGATGATCTCCCGCTCTGACAACACCTGGCCCAGGAACAAACTAGAGGCTTGTCTAGATGCGAGGTAGGGAGGGATAAAAAGAACCCTGAGGCCTGCACACCCCTACCTCCTTTCTTCTGCGAACCACAGGGTTGAGGATAGAGATGGAATTGAGCGACGAAGTTGAGGCGCAGACATGCAGATGAAGAATTAAAAAAATAAGAAAAGAGTGTTTTTGGACTGTGATAACAGCTAATCCAGCTCATCAGCGCTGTAGGGATGAAGGTGTTGGCAGCTGTAGTGTGTAGTCAAGGCTGACTGGCCACTGGTTCAAACCTCTGCTTTAAAAACACTGATGTTGCTCTAATCTAAATGTAGTTAGGTGGGGTTTCATCATAGGTGCCACTGCTCAGCCACTGCAACGCAGACGCTCTCTCTCTCTCTCACACACACACACACAAGTTGTTTCTCCAAGTCACCAAAATGTACTTTTGAGCCCCCTTCTCTTCTCCCACAGGGACGTGTGAGGACGAAAATCAGACGCTCCCCACTGTACCTGCCTCTCTTTTAAGCAGTCAGCATCCGGCATGTAGAGATGCTGCTTTCTGCCACAAAACCATCATCAGTCGGCAAAGCAACACACACATATACGATACACACACCATGTTGACACCATGCCAACCACTGCATCACCTATATGATGGTTCTGATGGAGATGTTTTCTCCATCAGAACCATCATATATCATATATATCATCAGATATATATCATATAACCATCCTTTCCTTGAACACCTAAATTGATTCTTAATTTTGATCTCTGACATTCACATCACTTAGTGATTATTATGATAAAACTGTTCATAGAATAATGTGTATCTTCACAACAGCATATTATTAAATCATCTGAATATGAGTGCATACATTTGTGCGCACGTCTAGGCCACGACTACGCATCAGTGAGAATCTTAAAAATACGGCTGTAATATGGCTCAGTTGGTCAATCAGTATCATAAAATAATTAAATATTTATGTTTTTGCACATTTAAATGACTAAAAGGAGTTGTTTGAATTCATTATTAGGAATGTAGTGTATTTTATGACTGGCCTTCATTGTTATGAATATCTGCACACGCACTCGTAAAAAAGCTTTTAAAACGTTCCAAAGTTAACAAATATTGACTTAAATAATATTTGATAATCAGATACATTTATGCACGCTCTTCAGAAACCGGGAAAAGTGTGTATGGAGCGGCACATGATCACACACTACAAGCCTGCACGCATTTAAAATGTGAATTCATGCTCGTGCAAAGTGTCCAGCGTGCTCTGCGCGAAGTACTGAAGCACCTCAGGTCACAATTGAACAGAAATAAATACCGTTCTGGTGATGGGATACCGGCGGAGCGGATTTGAGTGACTCTGACCACGGCTGCCGTGCGCGCCGCACGCCCGAGTGTGTGCGAGGGTGTGAGTGGAGTGTGTGTGTGTCAGTGTGTGTGAAAGCCACCACTAGTCGCCCCCAGTGCTCTTCAGTCTCCACTCTCCCTTCTCACCGCAGACTGAACGTCACGTCCGCACTTGAACTTGAGTTTTCTCCCATTGTAGAAGCCAGAGAGCCGCACAGAGCCGCACAGAGCCGCACACAGCCCGGGGATGCGGGACTCTGCAGCTAGCACAAAGAGAAAAGAGGGTGGTAGTCTGTCCTCAAACCAGCACTGGGCTTTTACTCAAAGAGTTAAAGTCTAACCCGCCCGCCTGGCTGGCACTGCCAGTGCAGCACAAGAAGTGCCCACCACTTGGCGACAGCTCCAGAGTGCCGAGAAGAAAATTGGATTCCTATTTTGCACACTTTCAGACGCTAATTGGCGTTAAGTCACCTGCCTTCTCCGGACAGGGACGCGCGGTGTCCAGGGTGGCCGGAGAGTGGACACAAGTAGTCACTGACCATCAGGAGGTGACCGCCGACCTCCCGCGTGTTGCCGCCAGTCCCGTCCGCTCCACTCCGTTAATTTCTCCGCACTCCTCTGACAGATGGTGTGAAAGCAGCGGAAGACAGAGCCGGACTATCTCTCTCCCTCACCACCACCGCAACTGAAGAGGCGCGCAACCACTTTGGCAACGAACTCCGACTGAGCGCTCGGCCGCCCAGCGCTGCGCAACGGCCGGTCACCGCAGAGCGCAGGAGCCGCTGCCAGTTGGAGGGAGATCCGACGCATAGGGGTCAGTTCGACGGCCACATTAAGGACCAGAGCAGAGCGGTCAGTTTGGGGTGGTCAGCGAGCGGCAGGTTTTGGGGCCAGTCAGTATACAGAAGCAGCAGGAGGAGGAGAGCCGACCCTTCCAGCGCCGCTCTCCGGGCGATGCCAGTGTAAATGCCAGGGCGATGTCCCGACGCAAGCAGGGGAACCCGCAGCACCTGTCCCAGAGAGAAATAACACGTAAGTATACATACAAAAATCCACATCATCACAGTTTAAGATTAGCTCCTCTTTTTTCTCTCCGTTGTCATTCTGAGAAGTTGAGGGATTTTTCAGACTTAGAGCAGAAAGTTTGAAGTGCCTCCTGAAGGCCATTTTCCTCTTCTGCTTTTCTGACAAAATTATATAAAGGCCAAAATTCACTTATCTGATTATTATGCTCTATAAATAGGCAGTTAATATTAGAGCACAGGGAGGGAAAAGTCTCTGGCTGCGTGTGTGTTTGACTTACGGAGAAATCGGAGATGCGCCCTGGTACTTTATTGAGACATGACTTCTTTATTTTCCGCTTTTTGATCATAATTCAATTACACCCGACACTGCCATTGGTAAGTAAATTAAAACACTTAATTTCCAATTGAAAATAAAAGCACAATTGCAATTCCATCCATTTAAAGCACTTTTATAGGCAGATATTGTCCCTTCCCGGTGAACATTAAACAGCATCTTTGTTACATTCATATTATTAGAACATACACGAAAATAAGTCACTTATTAATTCGAGTATTTAATTCTAACAAATTATTTTAATCTGTCACTTCAAGAAAAAGGACAGATTAATTTACCAGCTGCCGTAAAGGAAATAAAAGAAATGCAATGATTTTCTTCTACTCGCGCTTTAAAGAAGCTGTACCGAGTGCCCCAGGTTAAACACGTAGACTTTATTTTTCTGCAGGTTATTGAATCTTTAATAGACACGTTACTGCCTCATGCCAGCCTCTCTGTATTCACTTTAATTAGTTAGTCCCGTTCATGCTGTTTTTCTGCTGCAAGGATTCAAAGCTTAAACTTCCCCCGGTTGTAATATTAATGCTGGATTTTGATTATTTAATAGGCTATCCTGCACGCATTGACAGCTAAAAATTCCAGGGTTTCCCTCACGGCACTAATGCAGAGCAGGCTGCAATATGTGACGGCATTTAAAGGCAAAATGCGTTCAAATGAAGTAGTTCTATTATTGTGGAGGATTAATACGATCTTAAATGCCTTTATTAGTGGAAAAGATAAATACATTTCTTATTCTGGAAAGCGTAAATTAACTTTTTATCAGATAATATCAAACCTAAGTGACGCAAATGATTAAAAGAAAATCGCTTTGCTCTCTTTTTTCTTTCTTTATCTTTACTTAACGCAAACACTTGACCTTTTGGCGCTGACACTTTTTGTGAGGTTATTTTTCTGGCCTCAGATCAGTGACTCAGCTGATGTGGCTCCAGTGCAGCCTGACAGCAGCAGGAATTTAGGAAAGTTTTTGGTTTGGGCATCTGCGTTAATGAGTGTAAATGATAAAGAGGCAAGTTTTACTGCTCAGTGTGGAGATGGTGCAGAATTTACTCTTTCTCTTTGGCTTCTTGTGGTTATTCTGCTGAGAGTTGTCTTGTGTGAAGGCTGCCAGATCAGATCACTTACAGCGGGCCTACAGTGTATCAGTGTGCACTTCAGTGGCTTTGGTGTGTATAATATAACACCCATATTTACAGTGCTCCCAGCATGCCTGTATCCAGGTTTTTACTGTACTGTATATAGGTTCCTCATCTGCTGTGAGGCCTGGCTTTATGG
The DNA here is from genome assembly GCA_019097615.1 of Morone chrysops. Classification (NCBI taxonomy): domain Eukaryota; kingdom Metazoa; phylum Chordata; class Actinopteri; family Moronidae; genus Morone; species Morone chrysops. The sequence goes on along the minus strand of JAGRRF010012892.1, from coordinate 2,361,061 downwards.
TGTTGCACTGCCAACTCACATGGCTATAGACACACCTAAAGACACTGCGTGTTGCTTGGATGTCAGATCAACTCCTGACAAGTAGAGATTTTATTTCTTAATGCAACTAAAACTTGTGTGTATGCAGACCTACAGTGTGTAAGGCCTACTTGGTTACCTGTAGAAATGGGTCACATTGTACTCACTGCATGCTTCGCTGTGGCTTGTGCAGCAAAGAGCCCACTACATATTCTAACAGATATACAGGTAGACAGGCAGTCACAAGATGTGGAAATACGACGAACGGAGATCCAGGCTAATAAATGAGCTTCCTGTTTGCATCGTAACAAAGCTGCTTCAAGCTCACTGTGTGTGCATGAGTGTGTATGAGTTGTAAAATGCAGT
>JAGRRF010012892.1:2341046-2359600 GCA_019097615.1 Morone chrysops | reverse complement strand
GAGAGAGAGAGAGAGAGAGAGAGAGAGAGAGAGAGAGAGAGAGAGAGAGAGAGAGAGGGCTGCGTGTAAATTGCAGTCGCCCACTTGAGATGCATGTTTCCCTTTGGCTTGTCAAATAGCCGTGCACCCTGCTGGGGCTAAGTCTTTGTTAGAGAGCGAGACAGAGAGAGAGAGACAACATAGTAACTCATTTTATATGCACTAAAGCATTCTGTAGATGAGGTGTTTTTAAACGGCCATAAATGAAAATGCAGTTCTTCAGTGTGTCTCATTAAGTGTCACAGCTGATTTTAATAAATACATAATGATATTCCTAATAGTCATATCATTCATTATTTTAAACAAATAGAGAGTGTGCGGGTAAAGCTTTAATGGGTCACTTAACTCAAATGAACAAAACATATTTTGTTATTGTGGTCAGTTTTCAGTGTAAAGGAATATTCCTATTTTTACATGTTTTAAAAGAAACAAATGAACACAATAGGTAACTGAGAAAATATGTATTTTGTTAATTTAGGTGAAATTATCTTTTAAATGCTGGTTTTGGTTATTTCTGGTTTCCAGAAGAACACATACACAAAGGTCTTTTCTTGGAAGTTACCTTTTAAAGTGTGTATACAGTATATGTGTTTGTGCCCATGAATACACAGGATGAGGGTTTCCAGTTCCCAAAGAACATGCCTAAACTCATTTTGTTGTTCAGCAGGCTGTACACACTCTTTCACGTCTGATACTACATTACACACACACACACATACCCTGCTATAGCCTGCATACCGGAGTGTTGGTTTGTTCAGCTGAGGCACATTGAGCTGTCTGTCTGTTACCGCTTGTCCTTGAACCACACATCTCTCCCTCTTTCTGTATTTCCCTATGTCTCGCTCTCTCTTTTTTTTCTGTCTGTCTCTACTTCTCTCTCTCTCTCTCTCTCTCTCTCTCTCTCTCTCTCTTCCTGCTAGGGGGAGCTCTCAGGCTGTCAGTGCTGCACTAGCTCTGCCAGTGAGAGGGGTAGCAGAGTACAAATGTGTGTGTGTGTGTGTGTGCGAGGGTGTTAATCAGATGACATCAGTGCTGAAAGACCACATTCACCTCTTAACTGTCAACACCTGCACACTCTGTACTTTACTGTCTGTCTCTCTGTCGCACTTTTTATTTACACCATGTACTGTAAACTCATGTCAGCGGCTGAGTGACATCTATAGCATTCAGTAGAGTGTGTATGTTTGTGTGTATGCTATAGTGTACTGATAGTGAAGTAGCTAGAGCACTTAGAGCTATATTTCCTCCTGTATTTGAAGTTAATCAGTATCATTTTTTGCATGTATATTTGACTTCTTTTTGTTTGATGTCAGTTCAGTTTGAAGAGATCAATGTTGTTGTTTTTTTTTTTACTTTGCCTCTGTCTGTGATAAAGAGTGATGAGAGCATCCAGCAAATGATCTATCACATAGTATTAGTTATGGGAATTTTGACTTTGTAGGGAGCCAGATAATTTGGATCACTATTCCTTTAGTTCCACTTCTGGCTTTTATGATTCAGCAGGATTTACCAATATTCTAACCTATGATTGGTATGTGTGCACGTATATCACTTAAATCATTCATTACTAAGCCATATCATTTCCAGAACACCATAATTTTACATTACGGTTGTAGTAAACCTTGAACAATAAAAAAACACCATATATGTATTAAACGTCTTAATTATATTGAACTATGTTTTATATATTGGTGCAACATACAAAGTTTCACCATGCTTGGCTTTAAATGTTATTACTTAAGTGAGATGTTTCTGGATTGTATTGATTTATTTTAAAAAATATGAAGAAGCCGATTCCCATCGTTCAATTAAAAGACCCGGCTCATAGAGCACAGAACAACACATCACTAGAAACTATTATCTGTGTGTCTGTTTTTTTTTTTTTTATGAAGCCAAATCATAATATCATTTGTACAGTTGAAAAATGACTTAAAATACACTCTAAAAATAATTAATTTTGGACTAATCTGAAAGGATTTGTATGTTTGTTATTTTGGGGATGAAGCACTACAGTTGCACTGCTGCTTGGAGCTTGTGCTGTGTTTCTGAGGCGCGCAGCACATCCCGGGCAGATGGCTCTGTGCTCACTTACAAATTTTGTCCTCCACTAGTCTGAACTCTGTGCTTTTCTCTGTATATGTGAATGCAACTAATACACAATCAGATTGAAACAAATGTTCAGAAAACATTTGCCTCTGATCCAAGTCTGATTAGCTTGACGCTGTAATCCTGACTTCGACCATAATGGGGGATTTCTCGTGATGAACTTGAATTAACTTTAAAGTAAACAGGTATTCATTTTAAATCAAGTCCAATCTGAAAATAGGCTGCGAGTCATGACACTGGAATGTTTTGTCTTAAGCATTTCCACAATTTCTGCTTGAAAAAGAAGGTACGTTTAATTTTTAGCACACTGATAATGTTATGTTCTATTAAATGAAGGTCATCACCTAGGATGCATCATGTATGTACTGTATCATACTTTATGTGAGTATTTACTATGCTGATGGATGATTTTAGTAGCCAGTTGGAAACCAGGAAATAACTGACATACAGGATTCACATTAAAAACCTAAAAGTAATATTTGCCAAAAAAAGAGCAATTTTCTCCTCAAATCTTATTTAGTAAGATGAGCTGTTGTGACCCACCCGCTGGTGCACTGTAAGTGTGTGCATGTGTGCTTATAGTAACTGTCAGTTTCTTCAGGTTTGGAGAAATGCCGAGGTGTGGCTATAACTTAGTGGGCGATGAATGACTGTGATGCTGCAGGTGTGTGTATGTGTTTGTGCATGCCAAACGTGTTTGACATTTCTGATCTGTATGTGTGTGTTTGTGTGTGTGTTTGTGTTTGTGTAAGAGTGTACTGTGCTGTTTCACCCACAAACATTTAATCTTGATTGTAGACCTTGCATGTGTATCTGTGTGGGGATGAGGAAACAGTATAAAAAGTACCAGTAAAGTCTAGTTTTTTATAGTTTTGATCAAGTCCATCATTATCATTGGTCTTAACTGGCAGAAACATTCTCATTTTGGGAGCAATTTGCAGCCTTTCATCAGTCAAAATGGGGAAAGTTATGATTCTTGTAAAAAAAATAATATTGTTAGAAAAACTGTTTAAAAAGGGAAAAGAACATTTTGAAAAGTAGCTTGCTGCTAATATGCTATCCAATTTTTGTCATTAATATTATCTTACGCTTGTGTGTAGAGTGTGAGGGGTCTGGATGGATTAACAGCACATTTACAGTAATAGGCGGTAAATAGAGGAAGCCAAACCCTAGAGACAGCAGCCTGCTTGGAGAAAACTCCACCCTGACAACAGGAATTCAAAGCGGTGCCTTTTTGGCCTTGAGACGAGCCAAATGCCATATTTTAGCTCTCAAATTACCTGTTGCTCTACCCCTACTGCAGATATACTGTAGACGGCTTGTCAGAAGCAGAGTGTTATTTTTGAGTCGCTCATTTTTAGACGTTCCATTTCCTTTGATTTTTTTGTTCTCCTTCAACCCCGGTTAACTGAAATCCTATTAGTGCTCTTGCCTGACTCACCCGAGCCGTATTAGGTAAATCAGGCCAAAGTGGCGCTTCTTCCTTTGCATCTTTCATTTGCATACACACTGTTGACTTCATCGTCATGCAGTAACTATGGGCAAAGAAACCACAATCTAATGCACATTTTGTTTTTTGACACAGTACATATAAACATAACACAGAATATATGTATTTATATATATACTACATATAAGTTCCTGTTCTAGCTGATCGGTGTATCTTCACACACACAGGAAGCCAGCTGTGTATTTGAGGGTTGGCTCACTCACGTTATGATAATCCTTCCTCTTTGTGATGAAGTCCAGTTTGCAGGGGTCAGTGTAGCTGTGGAGTGTTTGTTCCAGGTCAGCTCACTGGCTTTATTCTCTATAATGTTTATTACTGGAGAAATATACTCTACTGTACATGGCTGTTCACTTCAATAGCGAGGACAGATGGCTGCAGCCTGCAGGCCGCACACACACACACACACACACACACACACACACACACACACACACACACACACACATAGACAGACATGCACATACAAACATGATACGACACACTATGTATGTAGTACGAACTTGCAACACATACACACGTGCATTGGGAGCGGTGCAGTTGGTGAGTGGAGATGTGGGCTGACAGATCTCAGACACTGTGCACCTGCTTACACACAGACATGCTTCCTGTAGCCGTAGCAACAAAATACATAACAATGATAATATATATATATAAAATAACCAAAATCACAGCCTCCTCTCATAGTTTTTTTGCAGTTTGTTTAATGATGATGATGATTAAGATCTCTATAAGAAATAAAACAATATATTTATTTATGTCTAAGTGAATTATTTGATTTATTTGAATATTATTAATCTGTAAACTGTAAAACTTAATAACATACATGTTATTAAACTAAATCTACACTTAATATATAAGAATATATATAATATTATATATTAAAATATTCTAATTTTTTTTTCATTTCAGTTTTCATCTGGACAATGTTACAACCAACAGTGCCATCATAAATATGAGGGGTCCCACAATGATTAAAGGGAGAAGACATAAAATATGTACATATAAGTGTTTTTATAGAATTAGATTTTTACACATTTTCTCTACCTTTTTTAAAATCTGATTCACTGACTCTGCTTCAACTGCTTGAAGCACTAACCAGTTACTATGTGTGGTCACAGGAAGCCTTGTGTACTTCAATAAAAAGCTCAGGAACCACTAACATACATTATATATTTGGAATGGTTCATATATGTGTTTCCACTGTGAGAAGAAGAGGTGTATTTAAAAGCAGACCTAAAGCGGGTACGCCATGAGGTGGGCCGCTCCACCTGGAGCCTTCATCTGCATTTGATATCCCAAATCTGTTTCAGTTCTATTTCTAGTGTCGAAGCTGAAATGGCCAACCTGCTGCTAAACCATCATCTTGTATTAGAGAGAGAGAGAGAGAAAAAAAAAAGAGAGAGAGAGAGAGAGAGAGAGAGAATAAGAGATGATGAGGATTTCTCTCTTTTTTCTGTTTACCTCTGAGGTCACTTCTTTTCTCCCTTCTCTCCCAGACCTCCTCACTTCTTCACTTTGGTTCCTTGAAGTCTGTTCATACGTTTGTTTTCCTACCGCACATCTGCTGCCTGTGTCTTTACCAGCAAACATGCTCTGCTGCACAGGAAGGAAGGAAGGTGTAGTACCTTTATGACAGCAGCAAACAGCCCTTTGGTTCCAACATTATTCAAATTAGGAATACTGGCCAAAATAAATCTGTTTATTCACAATACTAATTCTGAAAAGAAATATGTGCTTGGAAGTGTATCTCTAATATGTACTTAACTATTTATAAGTTAAATAAGTACAATCATGAAATACGCACTCTTACTGAATATAAAAATACAAATTATGCTTACAATTGTTAAAATTGTCAGAAATTCTGAGCATGCCAAAATCACCAGACTGTTTAATCGAGACGATTATCTGACATTTACATTTGTGGATAATCGACCTGCCTGTGCTCATGAGGCCGATTAAAAAAAATGTGTGCAGTGCAGACACATCTGCAGGCATCACTGTCAGTGTGGCTGCTGTAGGATGATGTTAGTGCTCCCCTTTGTTAGTTAGTTTGGAGGCACGTTTGTCCTAAATGACAGCAAATCTAATCTATAACTGTCACTGTTAAATATATATTATGTTATAATATATATAAAAATGCAGTTGAATGAAAACTGTCCCCCCTCTCTCTTAAATACCAGTCACATTCTGAAATCTAAAGCATAGCCGAATGCATTTTTTTATTAATTTAAAATTCCATCCAAAACAACATGTCACTGGCTAAGATAACCATGTATTGTAATGTGCATGGAATAATAGATTCATACATGACTTTTCTGTTTTCGTTTCAGCACTAGTTATGTTATTGGTAAGTGTGTCCAAACTTAGTAGTAGTTGTAACAAATTAGCAATTTTCCAAAACACATAGATCAAACGAGTTCAAACGAACTAGGTGGTACCGAGTGTTTATACCTTTTCTGTTTGGTCACACTTGAAGGTTAGGGTAAAAGCCTACCTTTGCAGGGTGAGACGTAGTTAATTCTACTAATGTGGGTAACGGTGCACACATTTAGACAATATCTCCTTAAAAGTGTTTGTAAAAGTGTTTTGTGAAGTAGTTATATGAAGAGTGAAAAAGGTGAGCTTGAGAGAAAAGTTCAAACCCTGCCAATAAGGGAAGAATCCCTTTGCACACTTGGCCAATGCTGCATAAAATGGCCTTAATTGATGATTATACTGCTGAATCCTCACATCGCACAAAACGATGTTAGAATTAAGGACCAGTTTGTAAATGTCCAGGTGTTAATTCATCTGACATTTTTCTTCTGTTTTTCTCATTGGACAGCGGAGGTTGAGCTTCCAGATGGCCGCCTGTTCTCAGACTCCTTACCCCCCCACCCACTCAGCCTGCCCTCCCACCCACTTGGCCTACCTCCCCACCCGTTGGACCCTAGTCTGGCCCACACCCTGCCACCTGGCCTCCACGCAGACCACGACCTGCTGACCTGTGGCCAGTGTCAGATGACCCTCCCACTAGGCGACATCCTCCTCTTCATTGAACACAAGAAGAAGCAGTGCCAAACACCGCTGCTAGCCAATGGCTGCTATGACAAGATGACTGACCGGGGAGGAGGTGGAGGGAGTCCGACTCTGCAGAGCCTTCATCACCATGCGCAGCGGGGGGAGCTGAGGAAGGTGGTGGAGCCGGTGGAGATCGGTATCCAAGTGACACCAGAGGAGGAGGAGGTGGGAGGAGGTGTGAGGGGAGAGAGGATGCCCACCAAAGGGATTTGCACCAAGCAGGAAAACACACTGGCTGGTAGGCATAATGAACATACACTCATTTGTTTTCTTTCCTGGCATGAAAAGATTGATGCCAATCTCATATCTGTACATTAAGTATGAAGATAGAGTCAGGATGTAGTTAGTCTAGCGGATGTTAGCTAGAGTAACTCTAGCTAAAGTTTAAAAATACCCTGCTTAGGGAAGCAAAGCAGTGCTTTGTTTAAAAAAAAAAAACAAAACACTGTGATAAATAAAAATGCAGATCCCACTGTTCTGGATGCAGAACAGTTTTCTTGAAATTAGAGCCCAGATCCATTGGTTCAATTTAAGACAGAAGGCAATAACAAAAGCAGGTATGGTGAGATGTTCTAAACAGTACCAAATCTGCAGCTTTTCCATCACCCTAAACACATTTGACGTTTTTTTAACACATATAAAACCGCATGTGCTCAAATTTACCTTTTAAGCTTTTGTGGAGGTATCCTGTTGAGACTTAGCCCATTCTCTTCAGTAAGAGAGTGAGAGATGTTCATTTTATTAGAGCAAGACGACAACAGAGGGAGGAAGTGAAGAGAAAGAGGGGTGAGACAGGCATATTACCCACTCAAAGCCCTAAACCCCCGAAAGGACTCGGCTAGTTGAAACAAATTGTGCAAAACGTGACACGTGAGAGACTCACCCTGACTTTCATGGAGAAATCCAACATAAGCCATCTGCTTAAAAAGGTGAAAAGCTCATTAAAATTCAAATAAGCAAGTAGGGAAAAAAAAACATGATGAGAGAAGGAGGAGGAATAAAAAAAACAGAAAGAGGGATTATAAAGAGGCTAGTTTTGCTCCCATTCAGAGGGGTAAGGAAGCAGTTTAGCAGGACAGCGCCTGTGTGTGTGTGTGTGTGTGTGTGTGTGTGGGGGGGGGGGTGTCGCCAGCAGTTATCTCTCAAACCAGTCAAGACGCTCAAGGAAAGCCAAGTTAACCTTGAATTTTCAAACAGCCTCATGTTAAGTTTTTAGAGAGAATATGAAAGACAATAGATGTTGCCAAAAGTGTGTTTGACCCTTCTTGCTTCAGCCAAACACTGTAACTATTAAGCACCTGTCATACCTACTGTATGGCACAACATCAATAGATGTGACAACATCAACAAATCCAGCTGCCTTTTACTCAGTACTTATGCATATCTTGCTGCATTCAGACCAAGTCAGCGCCTATCGCAAAAATATCAGTCCTCCCATTCCTTTGAGTGGCGGTAATTAATTTAGGCTGCAGCTCTGGGGGCCACAGAAAAAAACGCAGCAGCAAAAAAGTTGATACAGAATCAACTTTTGGAGAAATGCGACCCAGTGTAACACTAATCGAGTGACCAGATTGGTCCAACTGCTCCACGGTCAATATTGCTGAACCCAGGCACTATCTAGGTGGAGTTCATGGAGCATGATACGTGGTTTATTTTGTGTAACTGAGTGTCTGCCTGCAGTCCATGCTGCAAGATAGAGATACCAAGAAGCTTCCTATTGTTTGTGTCCATTTGTTTGAGAGAGAGAAAGAGAGCGAGAGAGAGACTGTGGTGGTTCAGCGACTCATAGAGAGAATGAGTAGAGAGAGCAACTATAGCAAGAAAGCTGGTGAATCAGTGAAATAAAACAATATTCTGAAACACAAATAAATACCCCTACACCCTTGCATACCCACACCCTGCATTATAAATGCATAATGTGGTCTGATTATGGCCTAATAATGCCACCCAGTTGGAGAGTGTTACTGTGAATGTGGAAATTTGGCCTATAGAAACAAAAATACATGTACAGAAATTCTGTTTTTTTCATTTAAAGTGTAATTAACACATTGATGATAAATAAATTAATTTGGTAATTGTACAATATAATACCAGAGTCAGATTTCTTGTATGTGTACACATACCTGACCAATAAAAGTAATTCTGATTCTGTAAATGTCATACGACTTGCCTCGTAAAATAAACCAAACTTGGCTTTGAATATTCTTAAAGCCCTCCAGAACCTGTGTGCACCGTGGACACATTCTATATTTCAAAATAAATCATAATTTGCATTTTGTCTTCAAATGTATGCATGAAATAGCTTTAGATTTACAGCTCTGATCAATACCCTGATCAAGACCATTTGTCTGCTATAGTTACTTTTACAACTCTGGAAGTCAATTTATTTTCAACCTTGGGATAGAAACACCCCAAATTTTTCTATTGGCAGCACCATTTCAAAAGTTTGTGTAAAAGCCACCTGACATTTGTACAGAAACATAACAAAAACCCTAAGCCACATGAAATCCACTCACAGAGACAGAGCTCCTCTGAACGTGTCAGTCTGCGGTTTGGCCTGCGCTGTAAAACACTGTTTGGGCCTGAACTTCATCAATATTTGACCAGGCTGTTACAACTCTGCTCAGACAACACGGCCACCTGAACCTCTGTAACTGCACTACGGTTTTACGTTTAACACATAATAATCTGAGCAGTAGGAGAGTGCAAACAGTGTCTGCAGAGCTGCACTCAAGCTTGTTCACTAATTGATTGGTCACGTTACTAGGTCGGCATTATTCATATTTATGTGCATAAGTATATTTTTTCCCCCTGCGTTTAAATGCTTGCAATATATCTAACTGTAGTCCTCCTGTGAAATCAACTCCACATGTGCAGCGTTGGAAGGCTTGAAATTGTAATTGCACAATATTTCTCCATAACAGAATGCGCAATAATTTTCACATTAAAAGCAAAAACATATTAGTGGCTCAATTGGACGTGCACTGCGGCAACTGTAAACTATATTGCTGCAATAACATTTTATGTTTCAAAATTACCCTCTGTATTTCACAATTTCCACATAAAATATGTCCAACTAGCACCTTATTAACACAAGGAGAGGACATAGGGGTTTATTAATCGTGCCGGAGTTTAATTTGGAGAGAACATGCTCAGCCCTGCTCATAATCACCAGGAGACTGAAATATGGCAGGTGGAATTTTCTCTTTGCAACTCATACCAATCTTTTCCTCCTGTTGGTTTTTATACCTATCATTACCTGGTGAAAGGGGAAAAAAAGGACGAGAGACATAGGGGAGGAAGCAGGAAAGCAGGGAAAGAGGGAAAAATGATCAGGGAGTTTGAATGTCAGCTCAGAACATGACTGATGACAACGCTTTGTAATGGGTTCCCAGCAGGTTGAACTGCTCCTTTATTTTCAAACGTTTTCACATCAATTTGTTCTCTGTGTGAAAGGGAACATATACATACTCACACTTGAGACAGTTTAAGGAAGGAGTCATTTTGATTTGATCAGGGCAGATCCCTCAGATTTGTGTACAATTGTAAACATTAGTACACATTTTTTAATATGGTGGAAGGAAAGAGTGAAACTACAGTTGTATGAGACATTGTGTTTTTTTTCATGTGATTGCATAATGGTAATGGACCTGTACTTGTATAGCGCCTTTCTAGTCTTCCAACCACTCAAAGCGCTTTTACACTACGTGCCACACACCTTTCACACACATTCACTCAGTGATGGCAAAGCCCATCGAACAGAAACTAACTCATTCATAGACATTCACACACCGATGCACAGCATCGGGAGCAATTTGGGGTTCAGTATCTTCAGTATCTCAAGAATACTTCGACATGTGGCACCGGGAGCCGGGGATCAGTCATCTGTGTCTGTCCTCTTCTTCCACTTTTAATTCTATCCCCTGGACATTAATGATGGCCATCAGTGTCATCAGTAGTCCACTGTGTGTGCGTCTGTGTGTCTGTAAATCACCACAGGAGAAAACATAACATGGCCAATGCCTGAAAGCAGCATCTTATGACACAAACACACACCCCAAAAAGCTCTGTCCATTTAGTTCACATTAACCGTAAATCAATTTACAATGTTCTAAGTCTGTTGTATTAACCGTGAGTTTATATTCTAAATCTGGTGCAGGCAACCTGCGGCTCTGGAGCTCCTCTCCATTGGCTCCCTGTGGCTTTGACAAAAAATTATATTGAAGTGAATAACGGTTATTATTATTTTTTTTTACATTTTCCCTTTCATTTGACACTGTTGTAAGCCTAAAGGTATCCATTCATTCTCAGTTTTTAACATGTGTAGCCTTTACACACCAAATAATTGTTTTTTACTAGTCTTGAAGCTCCTTAGCTATAGGTTAACTTTGGATTCAAAATGATATACTGGGTACCGGAGTTTCTGATTTTTGTCCACTTGAGTACCGCCACCTCTAGTGAGCATGGTTGTACCCACCACTGAGGTCTCGATACCTCAGTATTTTTCACGAGGGGTATATAAAAAAAATTGTGTTCAGTTTTTTAGCCTCTGTATTTCTCAAACCCTGTGTACAGCAATACTGGTGAGGTACTCCTAAATGCATGTTTAGGTTAAAAAAACATTTTAAAAAATTTGAGTTAGGGTTTTGTTGTGTTTAGGGCTAGGGTTGTGCCGAATTACAGTACTGGTTTTTGGTCCAGGCACTGATTATAAGGCTCAACTGGTATCTATGAGGGGAGCAGTGAGCAGAGACTGCAAACGTCAGTCCTCCTTTTCAGTCACAGGCCCGCAGATCTGGAATACCCCAATCAGAAATAAAGTACATTATAGATACAGATACATGGCATTATATAGCATTCATTCGTTCTCTTCCTTTTCTTTTTCCTAATTGTTGTTTTCAGTCATTATTGTCTTAATTAATTTTTGTAGTGGTTGTTTGTCTATGTCTGCTTTATTGTTAGTCTCTATGCCAGTATTAGAGAGTTGGGGTGCAAATTAGAAAACCCATATACGTAGCTGTGGTTGCATTTTGTTTGTAACATAATGTAACAGTGCTTACTTGTCAAATAAAATAAAATAAAAAGTTGTGGGAGGATAGTGTATTCTAGTAGAAAGTCTGTTCCATAGTAATCACTGTCAAGGAATGTAACTTTTTTTACGCTTCATATTCTTTCCCAACAAACACTCTGTTTCACAATCACACACATATTCACATTAACCTGTACAACCACACTTCTCTACTAGTTAACAGGGTCAAGTTCCTTTTGCTCAAGTGCACCTTGTCTTGGCTTCTGGGAATTTGAACAGGCAACCTTTTGGTCACACACGTTTTGGACTCCCAGGTGACTGTCAGTCAGGTTAGCTATAAACTCCTTGGAGGTGGAATCCTGACAGTTTGGATTAGAGAAAAGAGAAGGAAACTTGTCATTTTTACTTTAAGGCACACACACACACATCCACGTAGTGTACACATAGCAATGAGAAGTGTTAACGCCAGCTGACACAGTGCTGTGCAGCCCTTAAAGCCTTGTCAGCTAGGGTTTAATTCAGACATTTAACTAAGTCCAGTTGGAGTGGAGAGGAACACACACACACACACACACACACACACACACACACACACACACACACACACACACACAGAGTCACACACACACACACACACACACACACACACACACACACACACACACACACACACACACACAAAGGCATGTGTAGTTTTGACAAACTAAAATATGATGACACCTTTTTAATCTGACAGAAACATTTGACAGGCTGTGTGTGTATGTGTGCCAGCTGTCTAGCTCTACTCTACTTTCACACTCGCCTTTTCTGTTGTTGTTTTTTCCCAGCTGACTTTTGTTTTCTCTGTTTGTTCCAGTTGATTCTCTCTGTCTCTCTCTCGGTCTTTCACACACAGATGGTTACTTTCAATTTCTTTCAAACACACACTTTAAATTGATTACCAAACGGAAAAGAGAAATAGATAACATAAGAAGAAGAAAGTATATACTTTATTAATCCCCTTATTATTCTTTTCACTCTTTTTTATTGTACACACACACACACAGGCTCGAATGCACACTTTATGCACTTATAGACATGCCACGTTAGCAGCAACCCATGAGCAGATTCTTGGGGTCAGGCTGCATTGCTCAAGGGCACCTCAGCAGTGCACAAGAGGTGAAACTCACACCTCTCCAGCTACCAGTCCACACTCCATATGGTGGTCTGTGGGACTTGAACCAGTGACCCTCCGGTTCCCAAGCAGAGTCCCTACACACTGAGCTACTGCCTACTGAGCTGTGCGTTATTACAAACAGGATGTGTCGTATTCACAGTAAGACACAAGAAAAAAACACATATAATGAAAAAAAAGCATTTTCACGATTGTGTGTTTGACTCTTAGATAAACATTATGCATGTATAGACACACACACACACACACACACACACACATACACACACACACACACACACATCTTCAATAAATAATGACTGATCACAGTGGTGTGTCCCTAAAATATTTACCATATGCTTATTTATCTTCCAAATGTGCAGTGTCTGTGTGTGAATGTGTGTGTGTTTGATATAACAGGCTGTACTTTAGAGGCATTACGGCGCCCGCTGCTCTTGCTTTTTTGCGTTGTTCCAATAAAGCTGGGAGGCCTCTCGGATGGAGCGCCGGCCTTTTTGAAGTGGTAATTACTCTGGTTTGTATTGCTGCTCACTCTCTCCCTCTGTCTCTCCCTCTGTCTCTCTCTCTGCTTCGCCCTCTGTATCCTGTGTGCTTTTGGCTAGTTTTGGTTTGGGTGTTTGTGTGTTTGTGTGTGTGTGCACAGTTACCGTCCTGATGCATTTTTAATAGGCCTGAAAGGATGTGGATGGACACACACACATAAATATATCAAGCAGTAAGGAAACTACTACTATATTGAAAGCTACCAAGTACTGAAAGTTGACAAAGAACATCTTTTCAGATTCGTAATCTTTTTCTTTGAACAGACAGTTGATTCACATCAAAATGTGGCCAGTTTTAGACATTCCTACAGACATTTTGGAGGTTTTTACTGATCTTTACCAGTTAGCCTAGCCCTGATGGCACAGTAAAGCCATACAGCTTACTTAACCTCCCACCTGAATGGACAGCTATCGGCTAGCTATCCAACTGACAACATATAAATTAAATAAATCGGGTGGAAGCTTGCTGCCTCACTTCAACTTAAGCACTCGCGTCAAGCTAACATATACTATTTATATCCCAAACCAGTCTGGCCACAGAACACATTAAGACGAAACCTGTATTAAACCTCCTGTCGTACTGCTGATAAGACAGCAAACAAGTATTTCAATTTTAACTTGTATTGTACTCATGACCGAAATTTACATTGTTATCTCTTACACTACTGAATATATCACAGGACTGTAAGAAGTTACTGATACAAAACTAGTTTCACTACAACTCATCATCCCTTTTGAAATTCAGACACTACTGTGTGTGTATTTGAATATGTATGTGTGTGTGTGTGTGTGTGTGTGTGTGCGCACCTCATTTTTTCCTCCATCTACTCCCTCCATCCACTTCTTCTAAATAACGCTCTGTAAGTCCAGCATCCTAGACACAAACCAGACACGAAGAGCAAAACAACCGAGACACGAAGGCAAAAGACACAGGGAGAGACTTTTTGCCATTAATAGAGCTTAAAAAGGCAAATCGGCATCTCATGTGCTTCTTTGCATTTTCAAAATCCCTTTTTGCGATTTTCGCCTTGTCGCCTCTCTGCCTCTCTAATCACTTTGCATGCACTCATTTAAATATTAAAATTTTCTTTAATCATCAAAGCCAGTGAGCATCATGCATATTCATATCATCTTACCCCCCCTCTCCTCCCCTCTCTTCCATCCCTCCATCCCCTGGATCTCAGGTTCATTACTCTGCCGCACAGCCATTAGCCACTTCCCTAATCACACAGTTTACACACACTGACTAGACCGTGTACGCACACACACACACACACACACACACACACACACACACAGCTAGCCACCATTGCTAACCAGTGCTAATCCACTAACTAGACTAAAACACACATGCATCCCTCCAGTCTAAACTGAGCGAGGAGACTTGTCATCCGTCCTGGCTGCTAGATGGCTGGAGCTGGGAGTATTTGTCAAGAGGCTCGATGAAACCCTAATTTGCATAATGACTTTGTAGTTCTGCATTAATAAAATTTGCATATGAAGCCGTGTTAATTACTCCTGATCAGCCTTTTTTGCATTCATGCATGGTAATTTTCGGCGACTTGCGAAAATTGATGTCCTGGCGTCAGGGATGAGATTGTTGGAGAAGGCTCTGTATTTGTGTGTGTGAGGATGAAGACAGGATAAAGATGATGGTGTGTGTGTGTGTGTTAATTGTTGAGAGTAAAAGGAGAGGCTTTTCAGTAAAATCCCCTCCTAATTTTGTCATACAACACACACACATACTTGCACAGGCTGGCTGGCAGCCATTTGTAAATCTATTGTTTGCTCTTAGTTCTTCATTTCAAACAGCAGAGACTTTATTTAGCCCTCAGCTTTTCCAACTGTACCTGGTTTGATCAAGACTAGATAATATTCACAGCATTTTAGAAATTATATTTGGTTCTAATTAGAATATCTTTTCTTCTTCGAGATGCCTCCTTTATATTGTTGTTGTTTTGTGCTTGACTGTGTGTGTGTGTGTTAACATTACACTAGAAAGGCGCTATACAAGTACAGGTCAATTTACCATTGTGGTGGGATATGGTTAGTTGCAGATTTATTTTTTGACACAACACCCCCTTAAATATAGCCACATGTGATCAGATTTACTGCCATATGATTCACAATGTATTTACTGTACTTCAGAGGTCGCTGGACCTCACTTTGAGAACCACTTGATTTAGCAGCTACTGAGACATGATGTGTACTTTGCTGCTTGGCTTTTAATAGCTTTGGAAAATCAACTTTTCTTTGATGAAAATGGCATCTAGGTGAGTGAAGGTTGATTTTAGAAGCTTTCCATTTATTTCAAGCTTTCCCCTCAAGGACTAGCTCATTTGAATTCCCCACAGGGACGATCAGGTCTAACAAACCTCCTGCTAAACCCAGTTAGAGACATTCTTTTTGGTCCCTCCAGAGTTTAGTCATTTATTCATAAATTTTTTTGGCCTTTTGCGTGTGGTTCTTGCAGGTTTTTTCTTAGATGCTCAAAAAAAAAATCTAGTGATACAGAGAGCCCTGGTGAAAAGGTGAGAGGAAATGTTTTTCTTGGTGGTCTCTGATTCAGTCAAATGTTATAACAGAATTAAAGGCAGAAGCTATTAGTAGCATGGAGAGCGCACTTCCAATAGGATGGACATGTTTTTGGGTTTACTATCCACATTCTAAGACACGTGAGTATATAGGACAGCACTTATTATTAGAATTTGATCCATGAATTTGTTAAAATACAATAAGTTCCCATAAATACTGTTCAGTGTGGAAGCACCCACCAGAAAAGAAAATTCCCACAATTTTTGTTTTGCAAATCAGTCTAATAGAACTTGTAAGCCAACCTGACATGTACTCACATGAAAATATCAACAGCATTCACTTCAAGTGCCATCAGAGCCATAATGATCGCTGTCAGGGAAATGTAATCTCTGAATAAAATATAGGTTCCTTGGTGAATAATCCCTCTGTCAAGAGGCTTTCATATAGCGTGTTGGCTTTTGTGACTCCCAGCGATCAGATCAGGCGATAAAACGCTTGGTGTACTTTGTTTCCAATTGTGTCCCTGAGCGAGGAGCTGTTGTCAGGCAGGTAGTATGTGAAAGTGAATAGAGAGAGGAGAAAGGCTGAAGGAGGCTGATTGGGAAGCTTTGTGGAGGTGACAATGGCTGGATGCAAAGCTACACTTCCCTTTGCATTCATCTGGACTCACTACCGATGATATTTCAGGACGCAGGCCCTGCAGGAAAGGCTGCACCCCGAACTCATTCTGAATGCCATTGTACGCTATGTAGGCTGCAGTCTGTGTGTGAGAGAGTGTGTCTGTATACAGAGAAACTGTGCCTACTGCTTCCAGTTTCCTGTGTGTTACTGCTTAAATGTATGTATGTATGTGTGTGTTTACATTATCATTTGTTAATATGAAATGTCTGTAGGCGATGTATGTGCATGTAATGTGTGTTTTCTGTAGGAATAGGGGTCATTTGTAGGAATATCTTTCGAGACAGATCTTGTGTTTGCAGACCGATGCAGAAACCCATCTGAGCTCCATATGATCAGTTCTTTACAGTAACCCAACACATTTACCCAGTCAGCCTCAAATTTAACACCCTCCAAGGTTTATACTTAGTAACGGTGTGAAGGTGGGTGTGACATCCTGGCACATTTGGACAAGATCCCATCTGCAGTTAAAGTAATAATTCACAATATTTACATATAAATACATGCGTTATACTGGTTTCTCTTACGCTACTCTTACACATGCAGCAAAAGACAACCTATATCAAAGGTTTTTTATTTGAGATGCAATATTAGATGAGACTTTCTATTTTAGTCGTTACAACAGTAAAGGTTATAAGAAAAATATATATAGGATAAGTAAGCCATGAAACATGGTTGAAAGTCCCTGAAGTCAAGACAAGGACAAGTAAGTGATTATTTTGTCAAGGTGTACTTAATTAAGGATTTAATTATATAAGTACGGTCAAGACTTGCTATGCCCTGAGATAACTTTGGTACCATAAAAATACTAATAATAATTGAATTGAATTTGAAAGTATAAAAACATACTTCTGCTACACAAAGTTATCAGGGCTCCAGAATGTGACCATTTTTGAGAGTATGGAAATTTAAATTGTACGTGGTAGCATTTGGTTGAGTTTAAACAGTTGCTGACAACTGTTATAAGAGTCATGTAGCACCTTTGAGGGATGTGCGTAGCAAGCAGATTCCCATGTCTTCGTTGTGTTTTTGTTTTCTTACAGATGTACAAAAAAACAGATGTAGCAGGTTGCCTTCCATGGAGTCTGCTACTTTTTGTGGCCGCTATAGTTTTCTCCTACACAGTGCCCGTTCTCATTCCCAGGTCATCAAATAAAGATCAGCGGCGTTCAGTTAGTTGCAATCTGCAATTTCACTGCTAGATGCCACTAAATCCTACACACTGATCCTTTAAGTGTACAAGAGTATGCAGTTGTACAAAAGACATGTATATGTGCACTGTGTATATGTGAAAGATTTAGTTCCAAAGATGGAGACAAACAAATTTCCAAGAAGAGGACTGCAAAGGTGCGACCTGTTTGAATTAGAATGCAATGAGAATCAAACTCCCCGTGTCTACATGCTCAGTAGAACTGTGGTATCTTCCTGCCACAGCAGGGGAATAAACTTGACAGTCATCTGGCCTGGGATTGGCCATAATAAATGTTTGGCACGCTGGTCATCACCAACTGTCTCTTGCAGCTCTTTGGTCTTCTTCTGTCTTTTTTTATTGCCTGAAAGTATCTCCTGTCTTCCAGTGTAACACCCTGTCACTGCAGACTTCTCTGTATTAACTCCTGAATTCTGCTCGGACTCAGACCAAGTTACAGGGATCTTCTGTGGTGGATCTCTCCTTGCTGAGTCTCAGAGACAACGCTGTGCTTTGTCTTGTCTCCTTCTGCCAGAACAGCCTGCTCTTTCTCACCAGCTTTGAGGATCTGAATCCGCAGCCGCTCCTCGTGTCGTCTATCAACCTGACACTGGTGGCTTTCACTGTAACTCTGCATACAAGATGTGATTTTGTATTTTGTAAAGTCGGAGATGTGATGGTAGCCGGGGGGT
>JAGRRF010012892.1:2307383-2327580 GCA_019097615.1 Morone chrysops | reverse complement strand
TATAGGCCTGTATTTATTATATTATGAATGAAATGTGCGTTATTTGGAAGTTGAAACCCCGTTACCCCCCTTGTCCGTTCCATTAGGGAGACCCAGTGGTGAACTGTTCCCCACCCCCCTCCCCCTTCCCCTTCTCACACAGCTTCTGTGCACTGCACCTTCTCAGCAAGCAGGGGTGCTTGCAGCTGTAGGGGGCGCCAATTTGCCAATTCCCCACACTGTGATATGATAGAACAGATAGATAATAGAAAACCGATTCGCGGCGCAGAGGATTTTTTTTAAGTGCTCGTGCCGCCCCCCATGTGTCATGAAAAAATGCCGCCCTGGGCGGTTGCCCGCTTCGCCTGTGCCCAAAATCGCTATTGACTACATGTTATCATATTTTCTTCTCAGCATTGACCCAACTTCAGCTTTGAATGTGTGTTCATAAAATTGAAATGTGAAAAAAGAACACAACTTTTATTGTCCACGGCACCACACATTTTCCTTTTCTCTCGTTTAAACAGGTTGTGTAGGAGAGAGAGAGAGAGTGAGAGAGAGAGAGAGTGTGTGTGTGTGAACGTGAGCCAAACAAAATACAGGCATAGGGCCAGGCTGCACTTCAACTGAGAGAGAGAGACAGAGAGAGAGAGAAAAACTTTAAGTACTGGAGACACAGAGAGAGAGAGAGAGAGAGAGAGAGAGAGAGAGAGAGAGAGAGATATGTAGAGTAATGGCTTTGAATGGAGTTTCCTACTGACAGACTGGTGTTAAGTCACTTCACTTTGTCAGCATGTCTGACTTTTTAAACACATTTGTTCTTTTCATGATGATTTCTGTTTGATTTGTGGGATGTTGCTTCCATGGTTAAGTCCTTGTGAGCATGTGTGTGTGTTGTATGGGTTTTTACCAGTCCTCTTTCTTGCAATTTTATAATGTCTTGGTGGCGGTTATATGCACTGTAAACCTGTAAATGTGAGTATACATTTTTACATTTCCAGTAGGCTATTCCATTAAAATGAGATGCTAGGAAAGAGTTAGCCCATTATATTGTGTTTGAAATAGTGGTAACAAATTGTAATAAATTAACATGGGTAGAGGAATATTTCATTTTAAAATAATGCTCAAAGCTGCTTACAAATGCTTTGTCAACAGTGATCTGAAGGGTTAGGGCCACAGATTAAACCCTGGACTGAATTTTCTTGTAAGCCCTCAGTGGCAGATAGCAAGGTAAGATAAATTGGCCCAGAAAACCGCAATTTGGTTTGTTTTTACTAAACCCAAGTATGTTTTAAAGCTACAAGGTAGAGACGTATAAATCAGCGTATCTGACTTGAAACTAGCAAGACTTTAGAAACAAGTGGAGCAAATTTGATCTCAGTATCCTCCGAAAACAAACCCCATTTTGTAATTTAATTTCACCTTCGACAAAAGTTACAACTTTCACATGAACTGTATAACTTTAATGTTAGCTATGCTAGCTAGCTGGAGGCTGACGTGTGCTGCATTAGCATTGCTTTCTTCCTCTTCCTCTTCTGCTTTGTCTGTTGTCTTCCTGTTTGTCTCTGAAGCCTGAAAGATGACAGAAACAGGACACAGAAAAAAACCTTACCTGTCAGCTGCTCTAAATGTTTGATAGGTAGCCTTAGGTACCATTAACCACTTTGCGAATATACTTTATTTATGGAATTATCTCCTGGGTGTATATGTGTATGTATGTAAATAACTGTATATTGTTTTATTTATTTTATGTTCTTCTATAAATGTAATTATTGTAAGTAAGAGAATGAAAGAATGTAGTAATTAGTTTCCACTCATTAGAATTACAATAATCTATGAGGGAAATAATTTTGTTTTTGAGCATTCATATTTATACAGAGATAATCAAAAGTGAACTGATATAACCTTTACAGTCATGAAGATCAACTGACACACACACACACAAAGCCCACACTTACTGTAAAAACACATACAGTAGGTCATAACCCTGTGTGTGTAAGACAGAAACAGAGAGAACGAGAGAGAGGAGAGAATGGAAGAAAGTATCTAAGCAGATGCCAAGGAGGGAGTGTGTTTTCTCATTTACACACACACGCACGCACACACACACACACACACACACACCATAAAACATGGGTCTCTGCATTCTACCAAATCAAGTGATGAGCAGCTCCCTCTCTCTCTGTGTTTTTTCATATGGAAATAGGAAATAATGGGGTGATTAAATAGAGTCGTATATTAAAGTACAGCTGACATTAGAATTAGCATAATGTGCTCTCGCCTCGGGCTGCATACTTTATTTGCCATCTGCGTTGGATTCCCTTCCCTTGGGAGGGCGCACACACACACACACACACACACACACACACACACACACACACATTACATACACACTTCCCCCAAACAAAACACACGACCCACTACTTCCAATACGACCGGAGAGAAATGGCTTTTCAGTGCAGAAACACACAATGTCTCACTCTTTCTCTCTCTCTCTCAAACACACACAGACACACACATACCCCACTCTGCTCTTAATTGTTGGGCACAAATGAACATCGGCTGCCCCCCTGATGACTTCTGTCTGCAGACGAAAAGTTCAGGAGGATGGAGGGAGGATCTTCTCTCTCTCTATTTTTTACTCATAGATCAACGAGTCCAGCGAAAAGATAGAGCGGGGGGAAGTAAAGTGTGTGTGTGTCTCTCTCTGTGTGTGTGTAGGAGGAGGTTGTTTCTTTTTTTGAGTGTTCAGAGTTCTTGTCTTCATGTTCTTAAGATTCAGCAGTAAAACAGCCAGTGTGTGTGTGTGTGTGTGAGAGAGAGAGAGAGAGAAAGAGAGAGAGAGAGAGAGAGAGAGAAAGGTGCAGACAAAAGCCGAGGCGAGGGGAGCTGTTATTTTCATTGTACGTGTGTGTGCGTGTGTGTGTCTGAATGTGCTGTCCACTATAATTAAGTCAAAAGGCTTTACAGGATTGTGGAGGTGAACAGCTGTTCTGCCATCTCGCTTCTCCTCCTTAACACACACACGCACACACACACACTCACACACACATCAGCGAGCGAGAGAGGGAGAGATGTTTCCATGAGAGGAGGTTCGCTGTTAAAGTGTCAAATAGAGAGAAATAAATTATTGAATGGTAAATTATTAAAGGAACTTTTTTCGCAGGTATTTAAACAGAACTTTTTTTTGTAGCAAACATATTGTGGAGTGTTTCAAAATTCAAACCTGTAGGAGTTAAATGTGCTACATCTTTAATAAATACATATTTTATTGATTTGTTTTTTTGTTTTGTTTTGTTTTTTTGGATTATGCATGCATTTATGCGTTTCTCCCAGTATATGAAATTAGTGTACTAGGTAAAGACAACATGCTTTCATTTAATAAATACGAGAGTAAGAACAAGAGCACAATTACCATTACCTGTTTGTGTGGAAATCCCTGTAGGAGTGCTCCTCTGCCTGTTTAGTGTCCTTTAGCTGGGATCTGGTTTGGTTGTGGCTTGGTTTTAACAAGTCCTTTTTGAATTGCAGAACCTGTGTATGACATAAAAGCACTTGCATTAATTAGTTATTAAAAGTACAAAACAGAGCGGGGCTTGCTCTCTCAAAATCAGATTGCTTTGTTTTGGAAAAGCATGTTTATATTTTTGGGTTACTTGTTTTTCTCTGGGATTCCACCTCATTTGTTACACTTGATTGACGATAAATTTGCCACCGTTATCTCTAAAGGAGAGTTTAGTCTGTGTATTGCAGTCTATATTTTAGGTCCTTCACTGCCCAGGAAATGTTTAAACATCTCTCTGGCTTTTAAAAGGTTGACAAAGAAATGCTTTCTACAACCAACATTATGGAGTATTGAAGACTGTGATCTCTTTATTTGAACTAGCTCATAACAGAGATAACTTTTTTAATGCTAATACGTTTAAAAACATCATATATGCAATTAACTTCACTTTGCTTTCCCTCTGCTATTTTTCCTAATACATTAATTTATTTTTCTTGCTCTTACCTGTTTTTTAAAATTTCATTTCACTCCCCAAAAAAGCTGAGACCTTCAACTGGTGGTGTGTGATTAGTCTTCCTTAAATAAAATCAATTACTTAAATAACGTCCTCCATCTTCACCAGTAAGAGTTTGGCATCTCTAACAACAATAAACAAACATTATAGGCTCTCTGCTTGGAAGGCTTCCCAGGTTTTTAAAATCATTAATTCCACACACACATGCAATCATGCACACTTACATGCATTTACCACTAGTCTTACTGTACATGTAAGCCCAGATGCACACACACAGACACACACACACACACACACACACACACACACACAACCATACACTGTAATAATTCAGCAGTTTGTGGTGGAGAGATTCACTCTGTACCAAGTGAGAGATTAAGCTGCACTTAAAACATGGATCCAGTGTGGGCCCATCCAGTGTGACTGAGAATGCACTTGTCAAAAGTGTGATAAGTATGTAACATTTATGTGACAACATGATGAGCCAAGCCATTTTTAGCTATTAGGCAGGCTTTTAGAGTATTAGGCAGAATATAAAGCACACACACTTATTGCATCTCACTGCCCTCAGCAAGGAAAAGTTTACACAATGCAAATAAGCTGTTATTTAAAAAGAAATAACATTAATGACAATTTAATTCGTTAATTGATAGATTTTACTTCAACCTAATATGGTCTTAAAAACAGGAATCAATGTTTCATATGTACTTGAATATAAATGGTTCTCAGCTGAAATATTTAATGTATTTCTTTCCCTATGTGTTGCAGGTGGCAGGGATGAGCCTTCCAGCTACATATGTACCACATGTAAGCAGCCATTCCCCAGCGCCTGGTTCTTGCTGCAGCATGCCCAGAACACCCATGGTATTCGCATATATCTGGAGTCCAACCACTCCAGCACAGCCCTCACTCCACGTATAACTATGCCCCCACCCATGGGCAACGACTCCATCCCGCAGTCTCCCCTCACCAACTTTCTTGGTGACAACAACCCCTTCCATCTCCTGAGAATGACGGGCCCCCTGCTCCGGGAGCCTCCCCCAGGCTTCCTGGAGAACCGCCTCCCCAACACACCTCCATTTGTCAGCCCACCTCCCCGCCACCACTTGGACCCCCATCGGCTGGAACGCCTTAGTGCAGAGGAAATGGGTCTCATCTCCCAGCACCCCAGTGCCTTTGAGAGGGTGATGCGTCTAACGCCCATGGCCATGGAGTCCCAGTCCATGGACTTCTCTAGAAGGTTACGTGAGTTGGCAGGGAACACCAACAGCACCACACCACCACTGTCACCCAGCAGGGCCAACCCTATGCACCGACTACTAAACCCCAACCCTTTTCAGCCTGGGCCTAAATCACCCTTTCTAAGCACCCCTCCCTTACCACCGATGCCCCCAAACAGCACCACCCCTCCTCAGACACAGAACAAGATCAAGTCCTGTGAGTTTTGTGGTAAGACCTTCAAGTTCCAGAGCAACTTGGTGGTGCATCGGCGCAGCCATACTGGAGAAAAACCATACAAGTGCCAGCTGTGTGACCACGCCTGCTCTCAGGCAAGTAAGCTGAAGCGCCACATGAAGACCCACATGCACAAGGCTGGATCCCTGACGGGGCGCTCAGATGATGGACTGTCTACCACAAGCTCCCCAGAGCCAGGCACCAGTGATGTCACAGGTGAGGGCATGAAGAATCGTGACGGGGACTTCCAGGGTGAAGGCAATGAGGAAGAAGAAGAGGAGGAGGAAGAAGAAGAACTTGAGAATGAGAGTCGACCAGAGTCCAACTTCAGCATGGAGTCTGAGTTCTACCGGAACCGGGAGAATGGCTCTAAACCACCCTCAGAGGAGAAGTCATCATTTGCCCTTGAAAAGATGGTGGAAGGTGGGGGGCTCACCTCTATACAGCAGTACAATAATTTGATAGTTGACAATCGTAAAAGGATGCCCTTCTCCAAGAGGTGCTCAGATGGCCAGCGGGACACTGGGGATGAGGACTCAGTGGCTGGGGAGATGGACCACCACCAGCAGGAAGAGAGGACAACCATTAATGGCCGGAATTGTGGCTCCGGTGACTCTTTTTCAGGCCTGTTTCCCCGTAAGCCCACCCCCATCACTAGCCCCAGCCTGTCCAACTCCTCAAATAAGAGGATCAAGATTGAGAAAGACTTGGACATTCCCCCAGCACCCCACATACCCTCTGAGAACGTCTACTCCCAGTGGTTGGTGGGCTATGCTGCCTCACGCCACTTCATCAAAGACCCTTTTTTAGGTTTCACTGACTCAAGACAATCACCCTTCGCCACCTCCTCTGAGCACTCGTCCGAGAACGGCAGTCTCCGGTTCTCAACGCCTCCGGGTGACTTGCTGGATGGCGGCCTGTCAGGCCGTAGCGGCACTGCCAGTGGAGGCAGCACACCTCATCTGGGTGGGGGCCCGGGTCCTGGCCGACCCAGCTCCAAGGACAGCAGGAGGTGCGACACCTGCGAATTCTGCGGCAAGGTGTTCAAGAACTGCAGCAACCTGACGGTGCACCGGCGCAGCCACACAGGCGAGAGGCCTTACAAGTGTGAGCTGTGCAACTATGCCTGCGCCCAGAGCTCCAAGCTCACACGCCACATGAAGACACATGGCCAGCTTGGTAAGGAGGTCTACCGCTGTGACATTTGCCAAATGCCCTTCAGTGTGTACAGCACTCTAGAGAAACATATGAAAAAGTGGCATGGAGAACATTTGATGACCAATGAGGTCAAAATTGAACAAGCAGAGAGAACCTGAACCAGGTTCTCTGTTTCCACACTTTGCGCCACACTTTGACTTAAAAAAATAACAAAATGGGGTAGCTAGATACTCTTTTTCTGAAATATTAATTTTGGGTTAGTTTTTGTGTTTTTAAGAAACTGCCAACTGAGAAAAAAGTGAAAACAGATCTTAAAACCAATTGAAGCTGTCTAAACTGCCTCATTTGGGGTTCCTTTTTAAACAATCAGTCAGTTGAGTTATAACATATGTGGAGCCTTTAACTGTGCAATAATTTCTGTATTTATTGAATTTTGTATTTTGGCATGTGCAGGTACATTTTTATTTAGACGTTTTTTAAAATTAGTTTTACTTTGATTTTGCATTGCGTTTAAGAAACCCACAATATCCTGAGAGTTTTTTACAGAGACAAAAGCAAATTTTAAGAAATCTTTTTTGGCCGCTGCTTGTAGGAAATTGTATATTAAGCTAAATGTGTGATTTCTTGAAGAGAAGCTGAATTCAATCTTCAATTTGGAAGTGGCGTTAACTGAGAATGCTAGAATTAGTCTATTTTGTGTGATGACGATACGCGGACAACAATCCTTTGGCATTGTAGCATGAACTGACTCTAAAACATGTCAATATAATTGGATATGTAGCACTGAGTGTCATATTTGACAGTAAATCTAAAATCAAAGAAGATCACAAGGTTTATAAACCCTGTCTCCTCCTGAGAACACCATTACCAGCCAGAAGAAACAGATTCTAGATAAGGCAGCTGCTGACTGGTACATAGTACCAAGCCCCGACAACGCTACGACAACCCTCCCTCATTTCCTTTGCTTTCCACACACCCGCTCAATCTTACCTACATTAATACACCCATGTTTTCTATTTTGCATGAAGCCATATGATCTAGGCTATATTATTTATTAGGAGTAAACTGAGCATGAAGCCATGCAAGATAAGCATGCATAGAGATAGAAAGGAGAACAAGACAAGAGAGTGAGCACAGGGACATCTCAGGGTGAGCTATACTACTTTCCTTTATTGGCCCAAATCATTCCTATGTTTCCAGAAGCTTCCATTCACCCCCCCAGGCTAATGTCAAGCGTAATCCTCATTTCAAAGTGATTTTAATAATTTATATTTTAAACCACTGCTTCTAATTCTAACATTTAAGAGAGATGGTTAACTATGTGCATACATGGCAGATGCCACAACTTTAACTGGATTTCTGCAGAAATTCTAAGATTTTATGCTCAAAATCTATAAAAATCCACATCCTTGTGCATTTTTTGTGCTAAAATATCTAACAATTTGTTAAAAAGTGGTACAGTAAAATTTGACTTGTATTATTATAGTATAATAGTTATCATCTGATTGATGAAGTCACCTCTCCAGGAATAGGAATCCTGCATTCCAAGTTTCACTGTTAGTTTTGTGACAGTTGTGTAGAAGAGGGAAAATATACCAGTGTGTGCTGAAATACTAAGACTAATAGTAAGACAAGCAGTATCAGTTTGCTCCATGCCCCTTTGTTTAAAAAAAAATCATAACCCAAGGTTTTCTTTTGGCACCATCCACCTCATAGTGGCACTTTTTAATTTTTAAATCAGATCTGAATTGAATGCTATCAATGTTCAAATTCAGAGCTCTTAATAACAGACCCGCACTTTATGATTTTTCCGTCCGACACACACACACAGAGCTGGACAGAGAAGGTACTAAGGGGTCTAGAGCTTGGGATCTCCTGATGCTGATGTGCCAAGGCTTTCCCAATGCTGGCACTATAAAATTGAAAAGAAAAAAAAAACAAAAACAAAAAAAACAAAGATTTTAGTTGGGACAGTTTTTGTACTGCCATTCAATTTGACATGAGTGTGCCTTGAATAATGATCTTCCTATTTATTGTCTCAGACAAATGCAACACTTTTTATGATGCATCAAATTGAACAAGAAAACAAAAGGTAAAATTATGTTAACTTTAACGTGTAATTTGACGTTTAAACAGAATTATTTAAATTAATAGAAATGAAACAATGCTGAGTTTAGGTTTAGGAGTACCCAGCACAATAACAATGTGTCTGTGTGTGTATATATGTATGCATATGTACATATAAAGGCACAAACCTATATATAAATATATATCAAATTCCTCACTCATAAGGACAAGAGTCTGTCCCTCAACAGAAAATTCCAGGAGTGGACAAAAGCCACACAAAATGTAAAGGAAGACTCAACAAAAATCAGGAAATGCAGAAACTTAAAAAAAGAATTTAGTGCACTCTGTCTTAAAATAAGTTTACAGTATTGAAACAAGTACAAGGGTAAAATAATATTTGTGTGTATGTGTGTTTTAAACAAATGAGTATTTTTTTCCCCAGGTTTGCTTCTAAAGTTTCTCTGAATGCCGTAGTGGCGATGTGTATATTGTTTCTTTACTTTTTCTTTTTCTTTTTTTTTTGGTGACGGGGTTTTAGTATATATATATATAAATATATATGAATATATATTACTTTTCTCTTGTTTACTGTAAAAGTATACCAGTATTTGTAATATTGGAGAATGCCTGGGCATTTTACAAAAATAGAAAAACTTTGTTTTTTATTTTTTATTTTGCAGTCCAATTTAAATTGTGGGTCTGTTAAACTGTTTCTGTCACTGTAACTGTAAAAGTCTTAAGTTTTAGTAACTTTTATTCTGCCTTGGGTGTAATGAAATAAAAAATAAACAAATTAAAAAATGACTGAGCTGTAACAAACTTGGATTTGGTGGTGGGGTGGCTGTTGGGGTGGGGGTGGGTGCTCCTTTAGCAGATGTAGATTTTCTCCCATAGAAACAACAGAACGCTGGTTCTGCTTTTCAGGAAAAACACACTGAGAATCCTGACTTGTATCTATTTTTCTTCTTTTGGAATGGATTATTCTTCATGGATGGTTTGAAATACATGCGTAGGCACTTGCTGTCTTTCCTAAGGAGCTTTTTTAACTTGTAGGCTATGTACATCCTTATGTAAATAGGGTACTTGGAGTACCTCAGGACGTCTTGCTCTCATATCGGGTGCAGGGGGAGGGTGACTACATTCCAATGACAAGACACAACTCACAGGCTGTCATGATGTATTTTTCCTCTCATGGGGCAGGACGAATAACCTGATGAATTTGTACTGTTGTAATAAATCACATTGTACAGAAGGGGATCAAGAGGTTCTTCAGCGATCAAGTTTAGTGACAAATCACAAGTCGATGTTTTGTTTCATTGCTCCATTGGTTGTGTACACTTTTCTATGACTCATTTTGTTAGATTTTTTTTTCTTATTTGTTTGGGATTTCTAACTGGCACTGGCAGTGACTTCCTGTGTCTAGGGTAGCGTTGGGTGGGGTGGGGTGGGGGGGGTTATTCTGTTTGACCTTTGTGACCTCCATGTCAGTTTTCAGGCACACGCCTCCCCCATTGATATTTCTCGGCATGAGAACAGAGCACAAATACAAGCTGTTACAATTCTTCATCCTCTGCCTGTTTGTCTCATTTTATTCTTTGAGAAGAAAAGGACCATGGAAACACACAGATAATGCAAAAATATCATTCACACACTCTTAAAAGGTTTAGTTTTGAAAACACAGGCTGCATATTAACTGCAAACACATTTACAGCTGATGACACTGACAAAAAAAACCTATCATCGTATGAACACCCGCCAATCAAAGAAATGCTGTGATAACAAAGAAGAAAACAACCTGCAGCAGTACTATATTCCATCCCTTTAATGCTTTTTAAAACTAAAAGAGAATCATTGGTGCTCAGAAGAAAACTTGAAAGCCACTGATTTCCCATCAGTAGCACCTCTTTAAAAGAAACTAATCCAGTAGTTGCATTTCATCATTTTCTGATGACAACAGACTTTTATTGTCAGCCACTTCCTGACACTTTTTTTTAAACGTTTTTATTGGCTTTTATGGCCCACTACATCCTTCCAATCAAAATCAGATCAATCCTTTATTCAGTGACAGCTTGCATTAGATTTACAATAACAATAACAATAAACAACAAAAAAGCAGCTTTGGGATGACGTTGAGAGAATGTAATTTTGATATGTAATAATGTTTGATGCAGAGGGGAGGGGCTGGGGGTGGTCTTTTTTTGGAGTAGGGATGTAATGCTGTTTGTGATGTCACTTTATTTAAATACATGAACTGACTCTTATAGGTTGTTCTCTATGATGTCACTGAGGTGTGGCCGGTGGACACCATTGGCTGGTTACAGTAAACATGACATTCAGACTCCTGTTGTCTACTTCTCCTTTTTTTTAACCCATTAATGTGAAATTTTATAATTTTTTGCACTTTCTGCATTTAAGCATTTAGGAGAATCTATTGTCAGAAATGGAATATAATATCTAAATGTATGTTTTCATTAGTTTATCATCACCTGAAAATAAGAATTGTTGTGTTTTTGTAACCTTAGAATGAATGATGAATGTTTTTATCTACAGACATCACAACTCACCTTTCATCTAGTCTGCCATGTTGAACCACCATGTTACAGTTGCCCAGAATGGACAAACCAGACACTGTTCTAGATAGGGTCGTTGACGTTTTTTGCGGCCACCATAGTTTCTCCCTCGGATTTGGAAAGGGAGTGTGATGTGAGAGAGTTGCAATCTGCAACTACACTACTAACTGTCACTACATCCTACACACTGGACCTTTACAGTTCTGGCTGAGCTAAGCATAAATCCATAAACAAAATGTCTAATCGGTCAAAGTATGACCACAGCGCCTTTTTTTTTATCATACTTTTTCAGTTGTTCCATGAAAACATCTAGAACAATAGGTTAGTTTTATAATGAATTAGTTAATTTCAGATTTTGATACACACATATTCTGGATTGTTACAATATAGAATAAAAGAGAATGACAATCTGTTGCATTTTCTTAAAATGACTGTGCAGACCTTAGAAACATTTTATAATGTACTCCTATTAGCTAAAATGAGTAACTCTTATTGATTATTGACTAAATATAATAATATTATACAGAAATGGCTGTGTCTCAAAAAGAGTTATATTAAATGTTTGGTACCATGAGATTCAAAACAACTTCAATTTCAATAATATGTAATCTAGTGTAAATCTGATATTTGTCAAATGAATGTTAAAATTATTTTTGTTCAGTTTGCACTTTAAAAGAAAATCTTATTCGCCTACCAATCAAGGCATGATAAATATGTGAAAGCATCTTGGTAGACATTTTTTCACAGCAGACTTTGTGTTTCCCTCTCTAGTCATTTGTCATTAATGGGTTAAAATGGGTTAAAAGTGCACCACCAGTTATTGTGCACTACACATGGAAAGCACATAAATGAATTGAAATAAACAGTTCATAGCAAAACAGTCAATTAGATACTTCAGATAGTTTTGACCTCTCATTCAACACATCACAATTTACTGTCATCCTCTGTAGGAAAGTGCAGTTCTGCATTGTGTAGTGATTAACAGGATACTTATATTTATTATATATGTGTTTAAAGTAAGTATAAAGCATTATACACAGTACACCACAGCACATTTCAACTTAGTTACTAACAATACTTTTATGCATATACCAGAAGTATATTTGAATTCCTCTTGAGTTTTAATAATTAAACCTAAAACCTTCAGTGAAAACATCTCAATACTCCAGTTCATTTATTACTTTGTTTTTACCAGTTTAAACCATATACATTTACACTGCAGTGCAGTCAGCATATGTTTATTCATATGCTTTTCGTGTCGTCATTTACAGAATATGTTTTATACATATAATGTATGTATATCTTAATTTCATTTGAGCCTCTATAATTAAATATGTTAAATCATGTAGAGTAGCTTGGACATACCAAAATGTACTGTTATTCCTTTACTGGCTGTATTGATATCGCTAACAGGATACTTTCATATAATGTCGGTATATTCTATTTTCTTTTGGACATCTACAATTATACCTGAAAATATTTATGACAGAGTTAAACCTCATTGACTGTTATCTTGTTAATAGCCACACTTTATTGTATATATAGTTGTATATAAAGTCTGGAATCACATTTTAATTCCTTTCAGGTGTCAATAATTATATCTGAAACCCTATTTTTCAGTGACCACAATGAATAAGGTTAAGATCATGAAGTTACATTCATAAGACAGTGAATGAGTCTTTGGTCAGCTGACATCTGGCTTTTCCATTAAAAGCAACACAAAACGGACAATAACAGATCATTATGGTCTGCATGTCTGTGACTTTAAATGACAACACTGACAATGAAAATTCTACATTGATAGTCTCTGTCATAATGAATATTTACATCATTGTATTTCACTGTCTTCTTAAAACACATGAAGACAAATCAACACCCTAAAAATGGTCACTAACTCTATCGTCACCTGCTTCAACATTTCAGATTTTTGTCTCTTATTATAAGTCCATCTCTCCATTTCCACAGCGGAGGAGAAAGAAAAAATCCTGACCCACAATTAGATAGAGGGAGGTAGGAGCGCAGAGTCAGACGGACTGGGGTGAGTTGTAATTTGGCAAGAGCTTCAAGGCAAATGGGTAATTAAGGCTTTTCCCTGGCCGGCCGGCACTTTGAAATCCCCTATGGGGGGGATTATCCCAGCCAAGAGAAAGAAAGTGAGAGCGAAGTAATGAGACCCAATGCGGGTCGGTGGGTGTGGACCTCGCTGAAAGAAGAGATTACAAATTACAAGTAATTCATTTTAAAATAACTACAATGATGAATCATTGACAGTTTTGTATTGCAGGTAAAACCCAAAACTTCTTGAAATACAGCAAAAGCAGTGACATTAATATTAATCAATTAACTATTTAGATAATCTATGAATCACTAAAGCCATTTTCTCTTACCAAACGTTTCCTGATTTTGAGTTTTGGTTCCGAATGTGAATAATATATTTGTTGGCTTTCTTAGTCCTCCACAAGGTAAACTGAATGTCTTTGGGTTGACTGTTGGTCAGACTGAAGATGAGATGACTGAAGATGACAACTGAGATGGATATTTTTCACTTTTTTCTGATACAATAATGATTAATCATTAATGAATAGTAAAAATATCCGTTTGGATACCAGTAATGTTCAGTATTATGTTATCATAAAGATGACCATTCATAATGACAGAAAAATGTTTTAATTTTAATTAAGGATGCATCTTTGTTCATTAGATCATAGAGTCAATCCACAGTGCAGCAGCAGAACTACAGTCTGCAGTGTGACAGGACAAGGATGTCCTCCTCTCTGCCACACTTCCTCATTATTAGCCTTGCAACCTGCTTTTATTTCCACTACCTTAAAAGTGTGTGTGTATGTGTGTGGGTTGGATTAAGTCAGACAGACACCTCTGGTTATTCAGAGGTATGGAATTATTTCAAGACCCTGACTGGCTGTCAACGCTCGCTGCGCCTCCTCCCCTCCTCATTAAAAAAGAGGCAACTTCAAATGACTTAAGCCGTTGGTCGTCAGCGGCAAAGCCACACTTTTGACAGGTACAGTAGGGTCTTAAGCCTTCAAGATCAACGCCGCTATTCTCCCTGACAAAATCCTCCCGCGGGCCTCCTCCCTGACTGGATGGCAGAGGAATGAAGGAGGGAGGGGGAGGACAAAGAGAGAAGGGGTCAAACGAGGAGGTGTCACAGTGTCAGGAGGTAAAGCTGGGAGGAAAGCGATAGAAAAGCTTGGGCCAGGGCTTTTAATTATGGCAGAGGTTTCACAGCCAATCAGGGAGGAGTCCCTTGATGCGGATGGTAATTATTAACATTATCATTCACCAGGCTTGTCCCTGTCCAATTGATTGGCATGCCTGTTTCATGGCTCTCTCCAAAAAAGCAACTATCACGCTCCTCGGCCTCTGCCTCACTTGTCAATTACCCCCAGCAAATGAATCCTCATCAGACTTTCACTGGGCTCAATTTGATCCCTGAGTGCAGCACTGCACATAAATAAGAGGAAGGACTGGCATTGCCGCCTCTTCAGATCCTAAATAAAGGAAGACAAGGTAACTGATTGTTAGCTAAATACTCCATACATGTAGTGACTTGACTCTTTGTTTCCCCCTTGGATCTGCATATTGTTTCACCACAAAGCCACGTAATGCTGTTTCTAAAATAAATACATCCCAGGGACAATGCAAAAAGCCATCGATTTATTTCATGTCACAATCACAGATACTTAGACAATTACACAGATGTAGTTTGTTATTATCTAAATGAATCAAAGCTTTCATATGTGGGAGAAAACAACCAAAACAATACAAGGAAAGCTAAATGCGACAGTGATTCCTGTTCTGCAACAAACTTCAGAATGTGGCATTTTGGGTTTTATTCCTTTTTTTAATGCCAGTGCAGTGACAAGCAGGGTGAGTTCTTAAAAGGAAGACAAAGAGAAAAAGAAAGATAGAGGGTAGTAGTGCGTTAGTGATGAAAGTACTAAAGGCGCTGTATAAGAGGTGCGTGGCGTCTTTCAGATATTCAGATTCGACTGCCTACACATGGCATTATGACACATTTGGATGATCGCATTGTAGGATTAACGGGCCTGCCTTGTCATTTTCAACAACAATGCCATGATTTAGGGATGCTATTTCTCACACGGCGCTCCGCATTAACGCCCGGCCCAAAGATTTACATAAATCTTTGTCTTAAGATGAAAGCGGAGTGGGGCTTGAGACAATGAAGTTAAGCTTTGGAAATAGGAGAGAGAAGAGAGGAAGGAGAGCCGTCACCAGCGTTGGTGGAGAAGGGGATGAAGAGATGGAAGGGAGAGGGGAAGGGAAAGGGGGAGGGAGGGAGGGAGGGAAGGAGGGAGAAAAGTTTGAGGATAAATCAACCAGTAGTCATGCTGATTTGAAGAAACACTGTGCCTCCTCCCTTCCTTGTTGCCATCCATATAGTAGAAATAATTAAATAAAGGAAATGAATAGGGAAGGAGGAGGCAAATTTGCATTTCCGTATCTCAGAGGAGTTGTGGTGTTGGGGGTTTAGACAAATGGAGGTGAAGGTGATGAATGCGTGTGTGATTTAGTGTTGCCTTGCTGAATGAAAGGCTTCTTCTTCATCGTAGATTCATCTGGCTTTCTAACCCCCCCTCCTCTCCCTCTCTGTCCTCTAATCTCCTGGCCTGCAGCAGTCATTGGGAAAAGTGCCCTAGATTGTTGCGCCTCCCCCTTTGCCTTGATTGGATTCATCCTGGCTGATTGGGAATCTGCTTACATTAAAGCCAGCGAGAAAAAAGATAGCATCAGATAGATCTGACCACTAAAGGCAATTCTTTTTTTTTTTGCTTTGAAATAGAGAGGAGGTTACAGGGGGAAAACAGAGATTACAGGCCAAGAGAGTGAGGGAGAGGTGAAGCATGAGTGACACTATCAGTAGCATTATCATTCTGCTCCAGCCTTGTTTCATAGCTTTTATTTCACACACATGCCATGATTCTGGAGATGAAGCCTTCCAACAAACAGCGAAGTGTGCGTCAAACCATGATGTCACAGGTCCATGAATCTGATTGAATATACAACAGAATTTGAAATTCATATATCTACTAATACTAATCTTCACATAATAATCATTTAGCAGTAAAATATCAGACAAATTGTTAGCCAGTATAATACAGATTCAGCATAGAGGAAAGACTGGTCCTGTCCTTCCAACCTGCTATACACGCAGATGTACAAACAACCTCATGAATCCACAATAGACTTCTCTTATCTTGCCTTTGTAGTCTTCCAACCACTCAAAATGCTTTAGACACATTCATAAACTGATGACACAGCAGTTTGAGGTTTAGTATCTTCCTGGAGGACGACATGCAGCAGGAAAAGCCAGGGATCGAACCACCAACCAAGTCTGCTATGGAGGTCGGGTGGATGGATGGCTTAAACAAACACAGCACTTTGACCCAGAAGACTGCTGTTTGTGTCCTGCGTGAAACCAAAAGTATACAATTTCTTTCAGGTATGTTATGTTTTATTCATGTACTTGTAAGTAATGTCAGGTATGTAACAACAAGTATTCCTTGTGCCTAAACCTTACCAAACTTTCACAACGTTAACCATGCAGGCTTTATTTTGAAAGCGTAACTGGATGTTGCATATTTATTATAGCTAAGAGATTACACTAGAGCGGCACCACAGCATCATATATGCATCGGTGTGTGAAGGATGCTATGCATCGGGAGCAATTTGGGGTTCAGTATCCTTGAGCAAGATACTGAACCCCAAATTGCTCCCGATGCATGGCATCGGTGTGTGAATGTGTATGAATGAGTTAGTTTCTGTTTGATGGACTTCACCATCACTGTTTGAATGTGTGTGAAAGGGTGAATGTGGCACGTAGTGTAAAAGTGTTTTGAGTGGTCGGAAGACTAGAAAGGCGCTATACAAGTACAGGTCCTTTTACCATTTACCATTAATCAAGTAGCAGAATTTGACGAGTTGGAAGTTTGAATGTGTTGCAAGCATACTGTATATTCTCCCTATTCTACTGCAGTATATATGTGTGTGCGTATATGCCTGTAAGTCTGAATGTCTTAGAGGAAGGTAGGATAGGATTGACACATTTCAGACTATTTCAACAAGCAATAAAGAGAAGAATTGACAGCTACCATTATGCTCACTTATCACATGAAGACTGTGTTGCTGGTGACAGGTCACTGCAAAGTGCTACAATTTCCACTTGATTTTGTGATCTTGTCCAGCTGCCTTACAATGTTAGACACGGTCACCCCACAGTATGATTCGGACTAGGCAGCTCAAGTTCCCAAAAACCCACAAAATAAGTGTCTATGAAGTGGTGTATGACATCACATGCACTAGCTGCTGGGACGACATACAACAATTTGTTACCTGAGGAACTTCCGTTTGCTGAAGAAGTTCATAGGATATAGTTCAAAATTTGGAACATTTTCCCACAAATTATTGCTATTTACTACATTACATTATAGATTAGATTAGATTAGATTAGATTGAACTTTATTGTCATTGAACAAGTACAAGTACTAGACAATGAAATGCAGTTAAGCATCTAACCAGAAGTGCAAAGCAGTAAAGTGCAGAATAATGTGCAATAACATTTTAGTATATATATTATACTAGCAGGATATTTACAGTATGAACAGCATTAACAGAATGAACGGAGTGACGTGAATACACTAAGATGTATACAGCTTTTAAAATGTGACTGAATGCTGGTCTGCTGTTAGGGCTCTGTTTCAGCACTG
The DNA here is from genome assembly GCA_019097615.1 of Morone chrysops. Classification (NCBI taxonomy): domain Eukaryota; kingdom Metazoa; phylum Chordata; class Actinopteri; family Moronidae; genus Morone; species Morone chrysops. The sequence goes on along the minus strand of JAGRRF010012892.1, from coordinate 2,309,583 downwards.
CTCTCTGTATATGTTATTTTACTCTTAAATATTTGGTGTTTATATGTAGTACAGCCCACATCAACACACCACGAGCATCACATACGTACATACACACACACACACACACACACTGTCGCCCTCCTTTTCTTTTTTCAGACCCGTCTGTCTCTTTTAGATTGCTTCTTTCTATCATTCTGCATTATTTCTCTATCGCTCTTCCTCTGTCTCTGCTAATCTCTTTTGCCTATCTCCATCCCTCCTGCCTCAGTCCCACTATAGGAGATGTCTTCTCCCCCCTCTTGTAGCCCCACATCCCCTCTCCATGCACCCTGCCCCTACCCAGTCTTCTACCCAACCCCCACCACCAACTCGAGCCTTTCTGTGGTAATAAAATAAACTAATGGAGTTAGAGTGACGTCCCACCTTGAACCAGCAGGGAGGTTATTTACATCAGGAAAGTGTGGGGTGTGGGGGGTGACAACAGCGATTGGCTGCCTCGATCACTCAGCCATGATGGGCTGGGTGAGGCTCATCAGATAACAGAGAGAGAGAGGGAAAGAGATACCAAGGAAGCTGAGGAAGCTTTACTCTCGTCTCCTATTCTCCTCTCGCCTTTACTTCCCTAATGTCTCATCTTGTCTACTTTTATTTTCTCTCGTCCCCTTGTCTTCTCCCCTTGTCTTTATTTTCTCCTTCTTTACTTTTCCTTTTTCTTTCATATGCTCTCATCTTTCTCTTCTCTCCTCCTCATTCCCCTCCCCTCCCCTCCCATTCTCTTCTCTCCTCTCCTCCTTGTTGTCCTCATTGTAAAGACTGTGAAACTGTAATGTTAGCAGTGTCTACTTTAACAAACAGAGATGATTGCTTTTGGGGCGACTGGTTCCTCCTTCAGTAATTAAGACAAAGTAGCTCCTCACCTCCTCCAGGAGGGATTTACCCAAGTTACTCCTCTTGACAAAAAAACACACAAAAATGTAGGGAGAAGAGTCATAAACCTGATTTACCTTCTATCCAGGAACAAATTTCATTATACTTATGGTAAAGCTGGGCTGGGGATCAAACCAACAACTTTCCATTAGTGGACAACCCACTCTGCCACTGAGCCACAGGTGCCAGATCTAGTGCACATTTTTTATTCAAAATACAGGAAAACATTTGTTCAGCCTAGTTGGGGAACACCACACTTTTGTGGTGCTTACCAGAGAAAGGCGTGTGTATGAGTGTATATGTTGGGAAGACAAAGGTGGAGTGAGAAAGAGAGAGGAGAGGCAGAAAAACAACATAGTGTATGGATCTCTTAAAATGAGAGCAGGGGTTTCAAAAGGTCTTTTGTCATGTTTTTTCTCATGGTCCAGACCTTTGAGCCACTAGAGCTGAGCACAATACACCATCACAAACACACACACACACACACACATACACACACACACCAGCCCAGTACTGCTTCAGAGGGATGTTCCTCTTAGATGATAATTAAAAAAATTATAATCAATCAAGTAAAGCATTTCAGAATGTGTTTGCATGTCTGACTGGGTCTAAGTATAAGATCTATCTGTAGATATGAATGTGCAACGTGAAAGCAAATTTTGCAGGCCAGCTAACACACACACATACACACACCTACACACACACACACAAACACACACACACCTACACACACACATACACACACACACACACACACACAATGTATGGTACTGTCTACTCAGTTCCCATCTTTAGTGCCAGCCAAGCCCATGTGGCAAAACAGAGAGGCAAACACACCTGTGTGTGTGTGTGTGTGTGCATGTGCATATGCATATGCACTTATGTTTATGATGAAAAGATTACCATGTCCTTGATTGGTGTAACAGTACGTGATGTACAGAGGCAGACAGACAGGCAGACAGAGCTGCAGGGGTGTCCACCTGTATTAGGCTCATATCGGCTATGCACTCTCCTCAATATATTCCCTTATAGCAGATTCATTTTGCCCTCATTGTGATTAATAGGTCGGCCGACTCTCTTTAAACTGAGGCCCTTTACGTTGGCCTCAGTCAGTCCTCAATTTCTCGTTTCCAACCTGTGCAGAACGCTGCTGCCCGATTTTTAACAAGCACGTCCAAACACGGACACATTACCCCTGTGCTGTCGTCACTCCGCTGGCTTCCAGTCTGTTTTAGAATTGATTTTAAACTCCTGTTGTTTGTTTTTAATGCCATTAATGGCTTGGCCCCCT
>JAGRRF010012892.1:2294913-2306995 GCA_019097615.1 Morone chrysops | reverse complement strand
CTTTGGGTACCTTTCGGCTATTGTAAAGGGCTATTTGAAACTTGATTTAAACCCTCAACATACACTTTCTTCATATTTAAGTAGTTGTAAAGTTGTTAAAATCAACTTATTCCATACTGTCTGAGAGTATTATCTGTTTTTTTACTGCACCACCATCAAATGGAAATATTCTAGATATCTTGTGCACAATTCTCCCTAAATTCAGTCAAATCTTTCTAAACTTTAGAATCTCCCTCACATCTCAACTGTCTTGTTAATGCAAACTTGTACAGCAGATTTTCATTTGGAAATTATACTTTCATTGTGGAAATAACATATCAGACATGCATTATTGTTCCAAGCAGACTATTTGTATATAATAAGCTCACCTGGTAGAGCATCGTATCTAGGCGAGTCCTTGCCACAGCAGCCTGGGTTTGAGTCCAGCCCTGGCCTTTGCTGCATGTCATCCCCTCTCTCTCTCTCACCTGCCTTTCTTGTCCCTCTCTACTATCATGATTAAATAAAGCGGAAATGTTAAAAAAAAACAAAAAATAAACAACACTCATTAGTCTAATGAAAATGGTTGACATAAACTAAAAACTGCACTGATTGACCTAATGAGGGCGCTCTGATTAAATGTCACAGTGTTAACGCAAATGTGATCTCAGGCTGCTGCTTCGATTTTGTCGAAACCAGGAGTGATGGTATATTTTGGCACACAGCTCTGACGTTTCAGACATTCCACTGATTGGCATAGCAGGGGGTGCCTTAATTAAAGGTTAAAATTGAAAAAGGCCAGAAATGCTACGCCACTGGACCGATTTGGAGAAACTGGAAATGATGATGTATCTTGATTGGTCCACATCGTGCCTGAATCATCTGGGGGAAATTAACATCTATAAACTGCAGATATGTGGTGATTTTATTCCAAAGTATACACATTTTAATAACAATGATAATTTGATTTCACTTCACTATCAGAATATTTTCTCTTAAATGTGTCTCGCATCCCAAGATGTATGCTGTTTTATATAAACAACACAACAGTTAAATAACAAGACAAATACTACAATTATATACTACATCAGACATGGTGAATAATCACTTTTACATTCAGTGCTTAGTCTTCACAGGAACACTAAGGCCTACTTAGAACCTAATCTCTGATTTAACAGTTTGACACAATAATAAAAGTCTGTGCGCCCTTTTCCCAGTACCTTAACCTCACTCCACCCTTATCCCAACCCTAACCACAGGGGGTACTATTGGAAACATTATTTTATTGGGAGTGAAACCCATCTTGACAGGGAACACGCTTTGACACATCACCTGACACAATGCTAGCATTTGGAATGCTGGGAAGAGGAAATTTTTAGACTATTGGCAAGGGAGAGACAGTGGGGAATGCCGAAAGGAATCAGAGCTGGTGCAATGCAAGAACAGGAGTAGGGCGAGTGGGCAATGTAACCGGGCTCAGCAGCCTGTTCAGACATGGCTGAGGCACAGAGACACAAGAGGACGTTGAAGGAGGATGATAGGAAAGGAAAAGAAGAGAGGGACCGAGCAAGACAAGACAAGAGTTTGTCTGGGACTGGCTTATAGTTGTTGGGGAGAGCTTGGTGAAATGAAAGGCTGCAGATTGACAATGAGCTGGCCTTCTTGCTATTGGAAGAGTCAGTAATATTAGCTGGTATATCTTGCACATAATTGATGTTTGGCTATGTTAGAAAAGTTTTGACTTGGTAGTTTTTAGTTTTAGTGTTAAGTAATGTAATCATAACAAATGCACATCCATATTTGGCACTGTGGTATTGCACTCCGAAACTGGGGGCGCCAAATCAAAACAAATACAAATGTTGCTTTAAACATTACTCCCTCACTTTAAAGTTATTTGTCACTATAAACCTTTTTTAGTTGTGAATCATTTTGTAGAAAATACTGCCATTAGAAAAAAAAAGAAAAGTAGAGTAAAGTATTGGCATTCTATTCTTTGATTGATGTCTCCAGTAGGCGATTTGTTCACTTTTACAGGGGGGAGGTCCAATGACTGTTAACTCCATTTCATATCTTAACATTCTCAACTAATTTTAGAATAAATGTTCCCAGACATCTGAACAACAGCTTTAGCATCTCCTCTTCTCTTCCCTTTCCTTTTATATCCCACTCCCCAACTATGTCCAGTGAGAGCAGTAATGAAATTAGTGGTTAAAATACAACCTCTCTGTCAAAATTGAATAATTCAATCAGTTATAGGTCTGGATCTGGACAGGACTGTGTTTGGGTTCTGGAGGCCAGTCCGCCTATTGACCTCACTCCCAGGGGTGGCAGGTTAAAAAGGGGGCTGTATTTTGGTCGTTTTGCTAACAAGAGGGATGTTACCCTGATCCCCCCTCAAATCAACTACTGGATGTCTACCATATAAGATCTGTATTATAGTTTTCTTTTCAATACATTTTAATTAGACATTTGGAATTTAAAATATAAAACATAATTTCAGGTGTCTCACCTGAAAAGTAATAAAAGTAAGTATATAACAAAATAGAAAAACAATCAGGTTAAAAACCGACTGCAAACCACACATTTTGTAGCTCCATTGTGGCTCTTTTTCCTTACTGTCACTCGTTGATGTGTTTTTCATCTGCAGTGTCTCTGGAAGATGACGAGCACCTTCTAATTAGTTGCTAATTTACAACCGAATGGATCTGCATCCAGGAGGTTAATGCTGCCTGATTCTACAGGAAATAACTGGCCTGGCTCCAAACAGGAGAGCTGGCTGAGGTATCACATCTTCCCTCCCCAAGGAGAATGGTAACATTAGTAATTACCTCCCGGACCACAGGACCAGATATCTGTCCACCTTTTTTATGAAGTCCACAAATTGAGGTCAGTAGGGTAGAGAGAACCGCTACAAGGTGTGCACCACTGGTTAGAGGGAGTTGTATTGTTGAAAATGCAGATGCACTGAGTAAATGTCCTCAATTAAAATATTGCATTTCAAGCTCTCTTCCTCTCTCTGTTTGTAATCTTGAATATATCTGTTATATTGTGGTGAAACTGCTGCAATTATCTAGAGGAGGCCCGAGGGTTGCAGTCGGGTGACAGGATCGCTTGGCGTGATGGGAAAGACATAACAGGTACATAAGAAATTCAACTCTGTGACTCCTATTGCTTCAAGGTTGTGTTTTGTTGACAAGCCTTAAACACTCCATGCAAACAAGCCTGCAACAAAGACAAGACAGCTAACAACAAACATCCTCCTGTCTGTCCAGCCTGCTACCAGTCTCCAATGCTAAAAACCCACTTTCTTGTTTCACATCAAAATATTAAAAAACCCATTCATACCCACTGAAAGATGTAATCAATGGTTTACTCCTGAGGGCAGTGAACACATGGGGTTAGACCAAAATGACAGGCTTGTATAACACCATGGAAATCTTCCATGTAGTGCTACGCTGCTTATATTACTATATCTGGCTAATAAACAGCCTCTGACTGGCACCCAGCAGGACCAGAGGACATGCTAATAGTCAGTGATCTACAGGTAGCGGCAAGCACAATCCAAAGCTTCTGCCTTAACATTGTGCAAGGTCCTGATGACATAATAACTTGGCAGTGTTAATAGAATATAATTATGACCCAAGCAGTAACACTGCAAAGGCCCTATTGAAACTGATGGGTTATTATTGGGTCTGAGTAGTGACCGCTGCGAGGACCCTATTGAAATGCAAGAAATTATTATTATTTTTCTGCCAAAAGAATCACATTTTTGGAGGTCGCAATGTGCTTGAAACTTGGCATATAACTTGGTGGTAGTGTAAATTTAAGTATTCCAAATTAAATTTATCAACTCTCCACGAAATTCCATGGTAAAGTAAATTGTAGTACTCTATTGGTCCAGTACATGGACATTGCAAAATGGCTTAGCCATGCACCCCAGAATCAATTCAATGTTCATGGGTAAATTTTAGTACAAAACAAGTGTCACAGGGAGTGACAGGCAGATCCATCAATGGTAGGCCTTTTTTGTGCTGTGTGGGATGAATCTACATACGTAACAGTTGCGTGGGTTTGGGCTGTTATCTGCAGGTAATTTAACTAATTTGAGATGGGTGTTGTTTGTGGATTTCTCTGTTTGATAAATATACTCCACTATTATTATTGGTCTGTTTTTTTGATAAGTGTGGATGTTTCACATCTGCTTCTGGGTCTAGATTGCCTGAGTAGCTTCTCAAGGGGAGGAGGCCATCCCAGGGATGTAGTTGACCCCCTATAACACCGTAGGCGATAAAGAAGAGGACCCACCGGATGAGGAGGGACACCGTCGATCTCTGTTGTGACTTGGACCAGTGCGTTTCTCTTTTGGAATTCTCTCACGCAGACCCAGTCCCCTAGTTGGATGTTGTGGCACGGTGTATTACTGGGAACAGACTGGACAGCTTTTCATTGTCTGTGGATTAGTTGTAGATGCAGAACAAAATTATATCATTGATTCATCCAAAGCATGGAGATCCATTTTTTTCATGCATAGGACTGGGTTACTTGGAAGTGTCATTTTTCATGAACATTTAAAACATTTTTAAATCCATACATTTTGCAAACAGAGTCAATTGCTTTTCAACTTCAAAGGATCCCCGTGGGGGAGTGCACAGGCACTGTTGTCTGTAGCTTTTCAACACTATCTGACACATCCCCTTTTGCTAACATGTGACAAGCCATGTGACATGTGAGCAATCCACGGGTCCAGGGAGCTGGAACAAATTATTTACATATCATATTTATATCCATGGTAAATTCACAACCTATGTTCCTCTACATCAGTAGTCTCCTGTAAGAGAACCACATCATTGGGGGAAGAAAGGTTGTTACTGGGAACGGAACAGGGTTTTATATGAAGAATGCCACGTTTGGCAGCGGCATGGTCAGCCAAACAGTGTTTCATAAAAGAGGGTTGGATTTAGTGGACCGTCACATTTAACAACAGCAATTGTCATGTTTCACAGGTGTCCCAGAGGAGGATCTAATCCTCTGTTTGCTCATGGTTTTGCCAAAGTAAATTAAATGTCCAAAAGTATCTCTGGAATCTGTGTAAATATTAACAGTTTTACCTTTTGCCAGGTGACAGGTTACTCATCAATAGCTCAGCTACTTGGGCGGAGTTTGAGGGTGGCAGGGTGGCTCTTTCAATAATTTGAAGAACTAACACAATTTACATACCCTGTGTATGACACTCCATTCTCTATAAGCAACGCCATCAATGTAGAAAGACAAGATTTAAATGAAGGTAAAATCCATTGAATTAATGGGGATCATCAGCATCTCCTGTAGGAAATAGTGGTAGGGTTGAGAATAGAAGTAGAAAAAGATAGAAATGTAAAAGAGCTGTAGCTATGGTTTTCAGACAAGGTGTGTATCCTTTTTCTACAGGATCCAGTCTGAGGAAAAATAAGAAGCTGGTCTGTAAAAAGATTGATGGTGCTAATTGAGAAAAGATTCCGTAAATCTACATTCTCACGTACAAAGGGAATTAAAAATTGGTTCTAGTCAGGTACTCTACACTGTAAAACCTAACAGCATATCTGAATAACTAACTAACTTGAAATGAATTGTTGAAGTAAACGGTAAGTGGACCTGTACTTGTAGCACCTTTCTAGTCTTCCGACCACTCAAAGCACTTTTACACTACATTCCACATTCACCCTTTCACACACATTAACTCAGTGATGGCAAAGCCCCCGATTAGGGGACAACCCACTTTTCCTCTGAGCCACAGTAATAACTCTCTAACTTCAGTTACTCTTAATTTGTTCTGATTAATTCTGTTAATTCAGTTTAAATAAGTTTGTAGAAATACTGCATATGAGGGTAATATATATAACTAAATGTAACTTGTGTATCCCAATTACCTTAACAAGTTACTCCTCAATCCACAACCTATTCTATCCTATTCCGTATCTATTAATAAAATAATAGTTATTCTAAATAAGTGAAAATTAATTTAATTAGAAAAAACAGCTGCAACTGTACAGTTACAGTTACATGTACTGTATCTGTGTAAATGAGTGGGTGTGTACACTCGAGCCTAAATAAGTGTATGTGCCCCAATCTGCTTATTATATTTGATAAGAAAGCCCCCTTTTCTCTTAGCAGTGGTGAATGTGGTAGAAACTTGTCCTTGTATGCACACACACACACACACACACACACACACACACACACACACACACACAGTTTAATGACATATTTTCCTGCCTTTTATTGTCTGAGCAGTAAATTATCATTACATATTTTCCACTCTCCCTCTGCCTCTCTGCCTCTCCTTGCCTTCACTCGCAGATGAGTTGACCTTTAGGAAATCAGGGCCGGTGATCAGATTTAGCGCTTATTGCAATATTCCTGTGTAGTGAGATTAAAAGAAAAAGGGCAGTTTGACGAATGCTTTGTGATATTTGTAAATACTGAACGTGCAATCAGAGGGAAAGTTCCCTCAAGCCTCTCTCTCTCACTGATCCCCCTTTCCCTCTCTCTCTCTCTGACAGTGCTGTGTGCCATCAGGTCTGGTTGTAACCACCACATTCCAGCCCAACAAGACCAGACAGTTTTCAGGTTGATTTAAAGACAGCTTTCTGTTCTGAAGAGGAAATAGTTTGAAGACAGCTCTGACCAATTTGTCAGAATCATCTACTACTTCTTTTGTTTTGTTTTTTAAATCTGTCTCATATATTCTATATAGAAGTCCAGGAATACCACAATTCAAATAAAGTAAGAAAGTAAAATCAATATTTGATGCTTTAAGATGCATAATAAAATGAAAATCTAAATATGAACTTTTTTTTATAATATTCAGTCTAGTCCAAAGTGTGACACTGCCATGGCTAATGGATCTTACTGTGAAAAATATTATTATATTATTATTCATATTATTTGTTTTCAAATTGAACAATGTATAATCTCAAACTGGACTTTGAATTATGTACTGATTTTGATGATTTCTAATGGAAATAAAAGTGAAATGGCTACTGGATGACATATACTGTGACATCTCATTTACTAAAAACACACCGATCAAACACACAAATCCGCTGCTTTGATTTCTGAATGTTGGGCTGGTTCAGTCTCTGAAGGAATAAATATCTGTGAGGTCTCTGAGGTTTAAACATTGTTTTAGAAGTTTCCTGGAAGTAATTGGGTGTCAATTATTAAAATGAATTAATACATTAAAGAGAGACAGTGTCCATATTAGAAAACTTCCAATTCATCAATTCCAATTTGTTTGCTAAACAAGCATAACCAAGAGTCTGTTAGTCAGTGCATAGTAAGTCAGTTGAACAAGGACAAATGTCCATGTTGTCTACAGGCAAATATACAATATAACATACACTCCAGGTTGCCAGGTACTCCTAGCTAGAAATACAATACTGTCAATGAATTTGTGGACATGGGGGACAAAAAATACTAGGAACACCAGGATAACACTTTTTTACCAACAGAACCACAAACCAAAGCATACAGTTGCAAAGTAAATTTTTTGTGTGGCATGATTACGTACAATTTGCGTCTATTAAAATTAATTTAACCATCATTCTGACCCTTTTATTGCAATTAATTCACAGCAAAATATGTTTATGTTGGATTCATACCACTGTTGTAAACTAAGGGGCAAATAGTGAGTACACACAAATGATTCTGAGAGTAAACTCGAGTAAAACAAGGTGTTTAATAAGCATAACGATGATCAACTCCTAATCATAATCAAGTCTTTAGATTTGTGACCATGACGACAAATTAGCAAAGTAGTCCTTTTAACCCAAACCATAACATAGTGCCTATTAACTGTAACTGATATTTACCCTTATGTCTCATCATAAAACTGATTTTCAACAGTAATTCTTAACAGTTTTAGAAGGCACAGACAAACAATGTCATCTTGCTGATAGATCATTGTGTCATTCTACAGGGAATGGATAAATTACGTATTTTATTTTTTGGAGGACTTGTTGAAATAAAAAACAGTTGCCTTTACTCAACAAAACCGTTAGCAGGCACAGAAAAACTAAACTCTCCATTTTCCTGAAAATTAGTTCCAAATTACATAGTTCTTTCCAGAAAGGTAAACTTTCCCTTCAGGTTGAATTAAATAAAATAAGCTGAGACAAATCAGATCTGACACACAATAATCAAACAGCACAATGATTTTTTTTTTCCTTTCAGAGAAGTAAATATAAAATATTTTCTGTAAGAATATAAATCCAATCGTCGTCGTCACCGTCTTCTTCATGATCGTCATCGATCATTACTGTTAATGTAGTTGTTGCTACTGTTGTTGCTGTCATACCTGTTTGCTTTCTCTCTCCCTCTCCCTCTCTCTCTCTCTTCCCCTCTCTCTCTCCCAACTGGTCAAAGACAGATAGCCAACTGTCTAGAGCCGAAGGGTCTGTCCGAGGTTTCTGCCTGTTAAAAGGCAGTTTTTCCTTGCCCCCGTAAAGGCAGTTTTTCCTTGCCCCCGTGCCAAGTGCTTGCTCATGGTGGTACTGTTGGGTCTCGAAGTGCTTGCTCATGGTGGTACTGTTGGGTCTCTGTAAATGTTATAAGGAGTTCGGTCTAGAGCCAAAGGGTCTGTCCTAGGTTTCTGCCTGTTAAAAGGCAGTTTTTCCTTGCCCCCGTTGCCAAGTCTTGGTGGTACTGTTGGGTCTCTGTAATTGTTATAAGGAGTTCGGTCTAGACCTGCTCTATGAGGGTCTGTCCGTGAGGTCTCTACTGCCTGTTAAAAGGCAGTTTTTCCTTGCCCCCGTTGCCAAGTGCTTGCTCATGGTGGTACTCTTAGGTCTCTGTAATTGTTATAAGGAGTTCGGTCTAGACCTGCTCTATTTGAAAAGTGCCCTTTTATAAGGAGTTCGGTCTAGACCTGCTCTATTTGAAAAGTGTCCTGAGATAACTTCTGTTATGAAATAAGGAGTTCGGTCTAGACCTGCTCTATTTGAAAAGTGTACTGAGATATCTCTGTAAATTTTATAAGGAGTTCGGTCTAGACCTGCTCTATTTGAAAAGTGTCCTGAGATAACTTCTGTTATGAAATGGCGCTATACAAATAAAATTGAATTTAATTGAATAGAATAAACTTGAATTGAATCCTCCTGTATTAGGAATGTTATTTGGAAATAACAGACCCATAAAATAATATGTTCCAAAGGTTTCATTTAGAAGGTCTACTTAGCAGTAATTCGTTTTCAAACATTAAAAAGAAAGTGGGATTGTTATACTGTATTTTAATTTTGCCATGAATCTGCAGATATAAGATACAATTTTAATTAAATTAAAAACTATGTACTAAATATGTAACTAATCCATTAGTAATGTGAAAACATACAGTGAGTATCTGTATGAATGTGGTGTGTGCAGTGGGAACAAAAAATACAACATATGGCCATTATTATTTCATGTTTGGACAGCAAATCAAAGGATCCTGCAAATCTCAAGTGTTAAACCACAGGAATCATTATTTAAACTGCGTCCAGCACCCATACTCATATTGTTCTGCCTGGTGCACAGCGGATTAAAATCTGTTGTCTGATATTGAAATCTGAGAAGGTCGACCTGCAGTGGTCCTGCAGCTTATCTGAGAGCTGTTGATGAGAAAGGTCTAAGCAACCCAGATACTGGAAAAGAGGTTTACTAATCCACCATTAGTCTCTCTAATAAAATACTTCACCCCTTCTCTCCTATTTCTATTAATATTCAGTGCAACTGGCCGGAGTCTTTTCCCTGACTCAGACCATCTCACTATGCACTGGGGCCTCTGATCTGTCTCTCATAATTAGACTGATAAATATGCCTCCTCCTCCTCCTCTCATTGTTTTTCATCTTCTTTCTCTTCTTAAATATTTGCTTTCCATTCTTTCCTCACTCGCTCACTCCTTCTCTGGGTCATCAGGGTTGAGGTTTGGACAATTGTTTGTCTGAAGACAACCTGAGAGTGTCAGGTGTCTTTGGCATTCTTCATTCATCAAGTTAATCCACAAATGTAACAAAACAGGTTTTGTTAAGTACATCACTTGAATTAACATCTCTGCCAAGAGGTCTGTTCTCAAATTTACAGCATGTACAATTTTTAACAAATGCATCTTGACATAACACATTTAGACACACCAGCAAGCAGTTCTCAAATGAAACCACCACAGTGTTGTCTCTATTCCTTTGGGAAAATATAACACTGTGCAATGTAAGAGAGTTATATGGATCATATATACATTATGTACAAATTAAGCTATTCCTAGAGCCTTACCAGTTGTGGGATTAATATGGTAAATAGTAAATGGACTGTACTTATAAAGCACCTTTCTAGACTTCTGGCCACTCAAAGCACTGTCCACTACATGCCACACTTACCCATCTGCACACATTCATATGCTGATAGCAGTGGCTGCCATGCAAGGTGCCAACTGCTCATCAGAACGGAAACTAAGCATTCACATACCGAGACCATTTTATTCTCATTTTTACATTCGCTTTGCTAAAAAATGTGTTAGTCAAAGTAAGGTTGCCTTAGCCTTGGTTCTTATTGGCTGTATTAGTCAATACAGACATCTGATTGGAGAGGGGAATTAAGTTACACCCCTCCAGGTTGAAGTTCGGCTAGGCAGTCAAAGCAACAACACAAGCAGACTTGAGTTATAAACGAGTGAAAGTGGATAAATTAAATTAAGGCGACCTTGAGACAACGCGTAGGTGAAGTGGAAGAGGTGATTCTATGATCTGTGTGCCAGAAGTTAAGCGCTTTTGGCAGAGTCTTGGTGAGTTAAGCTAAGTTTTGCTAATGCGGCCGCAAGAGTTTTTTCTCTTCTAATTGATATGTTAACTTGACATTGTATGTACTGCTTAAGATATTGAGAGTGTTACACCAATATTACTGAGAGTTAAAGCAGTATATCTCTGCTATAAAATATAAAAATTATAAAAGTGTAGCAGTCTTTTACTTTGATGGTGTATAAGATTACTTTTGTACTGCTAGTGCTACTAATAATAGGAAGGATAGTGTTTAAGAAGACTACTGTGATTTAAAGGGTCCCATGTTAACTTGATAGTTAAAGTGTTAAATAATCATAATTCAAAATAAAAATACTCCAAATAGTTCATGAATGGTGTAAAGATGATATGAGAAATGCTGTACAGTTACAAATAGTTCATTAATTTAATTACTTTTACTCTTGTGTTGCAGTAGTATTTTGAGGATTTTGATGTGATTTAATTTATCATGGTCATAGTGGACTGGGATTTCATGACTCAATATAGTAATAGCCTTATTTCCATACAGGCTAGGTTTTGAGATTCCCTGGAGATAAACTTAGATTTGGATTTTGGATTCTCCTTGATGAAGGAGATGGCTAGCCAGTACTGAACCAGATCCCTCCTTATTCTAAGAAGTTGGAACCACCTTTTGCCCAAAGGAGACCATCCCAGCCTATATTCCTCATCATTTCAGTTAACCTCAGCGTGGTAGGACTGTGACAATTTCCCACCTTACCATATGACTTCTGACAGAACTAAAGCACTTTGAAACTGAAACTGACTATCTGACTAAAGCTAGCTGAACGGACGACAACTAAGGAATAAACTTTAACTTGAGTGGATCAAATTCAATTCAATTCAATTTTATTTGTATAGCGCCAATTCATAACAGAAGGACACTTTTCAAATAGAGCAGGTCTAGACCAAACTCCTTTTAACATTTACAGAGACCCAACAGTACCACCATGAGCAAGCACTTGGCAACGGGGGCAAGGAAAAACTGCCTTTAACAGGCAGAAACCTCGGACAGACCCTTCCACTTGGCGACGGGGGCAAGGAAAAACTGTCTTTTAACAGGCAGAAACCTCGGACAGACCCTTCGGCTCTAGGTGACAGGGGCAAGGAAGTTAACAGGCAGAAACCTAGGACAGACCCTTCGGCTCTAGGTGGGTGGTTGTCTGCCTCGACTAGTTGGGGTGAGAAAGAGAGAGAGAGAGAGAGAGAGAGAGAGAGAGAGAGAGAGAGAGAGAGAGAGAAGACAGACAGACAGACAGACGCACAGCAACAACAGTAGCAACAACTACACTAATAGTAGTGA
>JAGRRF010012892.1:2205682-2218469 GCA_019097615.1 Morone chrysops | reverse complement strand
AACTTTTGTTGTGAATTGGCGCTATATAAATAAAATTGAATTGAATTGAATTGAATTGAATTAGCTGTAAAACTGTGGGCCTCAAACTTTGGGGAACAACTAGCTGATCACCTAACTTACTGTGGCGAAACAACTGCTCTCCCTTTAGAATAAAGACCTTACTACCTTTCTCTGTCACTTGGGTCAACTCGGGAACACACTTCCCAAAAGGGCTGTAGGGAAGGGTCCTGTCTCTGGAGCTCAGTAACATTGGAGGGAATGGACTGCACCTCAAAACTATCCAGCTCTGGTACTGGCTCTAAAATCTCTGTTCCCTCTGTCCTGCCTTCGCTGTCTCCAGCTTTTCCTCACTCTTGGCTGACTAGCTTCCTCAAGTCCTGGCACCTCACCATCTACAAACGACAATTCATCCCAATTTGACACTGACTGTGCTTCCCTCTGCCTGGACCTTGTGACTGCTACCATACCCTCGCTAGTTCTGTTTGTGCTTTGCTCTACCCCATGTCTAGCAATGAGTTCAAAAAGCACTGGAAGGTCACTACCTAGTACTACCTGGTATGGAAGTCTCTCCATTACACCAACTGCAAGCATATATTGCTGACCCTCAACCTGGATAGGTACCTCAGCTATAGGATATTCTACTTTGTCGCCATGCACACACCAGACACTAATCTTTCCCTCAATGAAAATAACATCCCTGGGAAGACAGTCTGGCCTAACCAAAGTGCACTTACTACCCGAGTCCAGAAGAGCTACATATGGCCTATCCTCAATAAATACATAAGCAGTGCATTCCTCACTCCAACCTTCTGGCTGCTCCCTATCACCCTGAAGACTGACTGTTGATTCAGGTGCAAAACACATGTAGGTCTTACTCACATGCTGCCTTGGACAATCTGCTTCAAGGTGCCCTAATAAAATAATGTAAATTATATTGAGGCTTAAAGTTATGCATAATGAAGGACTTGGGCGTCAGGTGCCATCACAAGTTTCAGTGACCAGGTTTCATTCAGCCTAAGGAAAAATAGTGGCAATGGCCAGAGCCAACCACACTGTTTTTTACAGTCTATGTTTCAACATCACTAAATAGAATACAAACAAGAACTATGCTAGAAGATTGTCCACTATTGGGAAGGTTGTTGGTTCGATCCCAGGCTTCTCCCTGCCGTATGTTGAAGTATCCTTGAGCAAGATACTGAACACCAAATTGCTCCTGAAGCTGTGTCATCGGTGTGTGTGAATGTGCATGAATATGTTTACCATCTGTAATGGCAATTTTTGAGAACCTATACAACCCTTTGACCTGGTCATGACCTGGTAAAACCATACGCAACTGAAGGCTATTATATGCATATAACCTTTAGCCCAGTTTCTATCCACACTCTATGTCTATGTAAACAGCAGGATGTTGAGACTTCACTCAGAAGCCAAGGACATGATCATCTCACCACACTATCTGTTTACTGTCCAAGAACTCAGGAATGTGTAACTATGTTAGAGTGATGCTCCAACAGGGATAAAACCATACTGCTCCAATCGGGGCTCTTTCGGACTTTCACATACAACAGTGTGTGACGGTTGTGTTAAGACCATTCATGGATGACTTGAATAAAACCTTACAGAAAGACTTTGTATGCTTTATTAAACAAATTGCCACCACACATCACTGTGTGAAAGGGCGAATGTGGTACAAACATAGTGTAAAAGTGCTTTGAGTGGTGGCACTATACAAATACAGATCCATATTTACCATTTACCATAATGGAATAAATAAAACTAAATGGTAAAGGGACCTGTACTTGTATAGCGCCTTTTTAGTCTTCCGACCACTCAAAGTGCTTTTACATTACATGCCATATTCACCCTTTCACACACATTCACTCAGTGATGGCAAAGTCTATCAAACAGAAACTAACACATTCACAGCATCGGGAGCACTTTGTGGTTCAGTATCTTGCTTGACACGTGGGGAATGGAGCTGGGGATCGAACCAACACAACGGCCCCATAAAACTAGTGCGTTGAATTTGTCCAAATGTAACAGAGTAAAAGTAATGGTTTTTCCTCTAAAAATCTACTCATGTACAATTCCTGAGATGGACCGAAAAATGCCAGTAACCTAATTCAGCACAAACCTAACCATAATTCTTTTGGTGTTTTTGATCCTTTTTAACAAGGACATTTGCAGTGTTGTTTTCTTAGCATTTAGCCAGCTGTGTTTACACAGAAATGCAGTTACACAGGCATTTAGGATCACCTTACCAACATTGCTGTATGTAGGGTTTTAGAAATACTGAAATCCAAAAACTGAACTTGCTAGATCTCAGTGGTGCATACGGCCCATTTTACTTACGTAAGAGTAAAAAGTATGCTGAGTTATAACTATAACTATAACTGACATGTACAATTTATTAAAAAAAAGTGACTTGGGTAGCTTACATGTAACAGAGTAAATGTGACTCATTACTATCCACCTCTGTTTGCTAATAGTGCAAATCAGCAGACCAAGATGACACAAAAAGATACATACTGATTTTCTTGACTCCTGGATATTGTGATTGTTGCAATTTCATTACAATGAATTGATTGAAAGGTTTGTAAATGCTGCTGTCACTGGGCCTTTGGGAGGGAGTAAAATGTTGGATGGTGGGATGTACAGATCCTCTGACTGATACCTTTGACCAAAACTCAGTGGTTTCTTTTAACGATGACCACAATTGTTGCCTAAACCAAACCAGACCATAAGCATAGAGGTGGCAGACCGTATAAACTGTTTTTTAAAAATAATTGATTCCTTTAAAATAAAATAAAATACTACACTGAATTATTTAGCAATTTACATAAACTTTTTTTCTAGTTGATAGATTAGCTTTTTACACAAAATAATATGATGACAGGGCAATATGTATTTATTTTTTTTTAATATACTTCATCTTGTGAAAGCCAATTACTGGCTGAACGTATTTTTAACAAGAGCCAGCCTCAGTGTAATGGTGCTGCAATGGGTCTGTAGAGACCATCAGTTGCCTACATGCTCTCGAATGCAGAGCAGCCATTGTTTTTCCTCTTCCTCTATTCAGCAGCTCCTTGAAGGCTGTCAGCTGGTTGTGGTTTGGATGGGACGGCCCCAGTTTGGCCACACTCGCCTCTCTCTGTGTCCAGCTTTTACACGCTTTGGTTCAGCAGAACAGAGACAGAGAAACACAATAGATAAAAGGAGGAAATAAATGGATTTTAATTAATTGTCCATACAAAGGGCAAAATCCCCATTGTGGTTATGTTTTTTCATTTGTCTTTTTCTCTCTGTTCAGCATCACTTCAGGGAGGCCCTGAGAGCTCAGTCGCCGGCTGGCCGGCCAAGGCCTCATAGACACACACAGCATATGCCAATCCCACAATCCACCCTGCTCAATCAGGTCTCTCTCTCTCTCTCTCTCTCTCTCTCTCTCTGCTTCTCTGTCTCTCTTAGCCACCCAGCAGTGAAACTGGGCTCTTAGCTGCCACTCATTAAGGTGAACTGTGCCAAGGCCTCTGCTGCTCACTGCCAGGCTTTAGTGGCTGGGTGTATGATGTCAAAATCAGTGTGTGCGTATGTGTGTGAGCTGGTTCCAGAGGTTTTCAGGGTGGAGGGAGGTCCTGTGTTGAGAAGTGGATCCAGGAGTGGATCCAGGAGGAGGGTGTTGGGCCTTGGTTCACCTACTCCTCCTTGGACTCATCAGTAGTGGCTTTAGCAGGGACAAATGGATGAATGGAAAGAGGGGTCAGGTTGGCTGCTGTGTGTGACACAAGGAAAAAATGTACAGTAGTTATCAGTAACAGTTTGTGGTCAATTTAGTGCGCCCTATCTCAGGAAACTAGATTCTGTTAGTCTTGTATAATCTTGCACGAAAGAGACAGTCTTTCAACCTGTCAAACAACCTGACCAGAGCAGCTTTTGAACATGTGAAAAGACATTCATGCTTCGGGATTTAGCCTGTGTTTTTTTCTATTTTTAACTGTTTTCTTACTTTCTTACTACTTTGTTTATGTCACCTATATACTATTTTGGCGTTTTTGAGCACTTTTTATGTTTTGTTTGCACGGGTCTCCATGGCGACGGGGAGTCGCATTGTTTACACCCGCCACAAGATGATCGCCCTGAGGCACCCGAGCATCCTCCATACCAGAGGAGCTGAGGAGGAGACGGCGAGGCTGCAGTCATCACTAGAAACAAACGTGGCTACACAAGCAGATACCGGACTCCAACGTCACCAATCACGGCTTCCAGACGGTTCGAGCTGACAGGGACACCACCGCGACCGGCAAGAAGAAAGGAGGGGGACTGGCCGTGTCTGTGTGAAAGAGCGTGTCTGCAGCCTGGACATCGAGCTTGTCGCAGTTGGATCTCGTCCATATTATCTGCCACAGGAACTTTCCAGTGTTCATCACTGTCTATATTCCTCCGTCTGGGAAAGCAGAAGCAGCGTGTGACGTCATCCACACTGTGACTGCAGGACTACAAATGAAACACCCGGAGGCCTTCATCATTATCACAGGGGACTTCATCCATGTTTCTCTCTCGTCCACACTCCCAACCTTCCACCCGTTTGTCACATGCACCACCAGAGACAATAAGACCTTGAACCTGCTGTACGCAAATGTTCCTGTTTTTTATATCTGTATTTATTTCACTCAAATGTTGCTGTGACAAGTGAATTTCCCCATTGTGGGATTAATAAAGTTATCTATCTATCTATTCTAAACCAGACAAGGACAATTTCTTGATTATGATTAAGCTTACCAAAGAAAAAATCCATTGTTGCCTTATTGTTCTGGTCCGGTTCGTGCTCACAACAATTTATTACAAACAAACCAAAAGAAGTAAACTTATGGATTGACTGTTATTCTTTTTCACTATAAGATTTCTTCCTTTACAGTTCATAATGAGTAGATGGCTCTAACAGTAGCTCAGCCCGCTGGTGCTAGTAGTGCTAGTTGCCTATGCACTTTGATCTGCTCCCCACCTTTCAATGAGGACAGATTTTGTAGTTAAAATCCACTTCAAGCATCTTGGCAATGTGTGTGTACAATGTGTGTGTTTGCATTACTTCATAACGATGTCTGAGTATGTTTGTGTACAGAGGCCTCTGTGCGTGCGTGAGTGTGTGTGTGTGTGGGAGGTGCCACATGGTGAGCCTTAAGCATGTCAGTGGGGCGCACGGCAGATAAAATAGTCCAACTTCATCATTACACACCAGATTCCCTTTTCAAAAGACACGAAGGTTCTACATGAATATTTCCTTTTGTGATATCTGGGCCAATTAGGTGCTCATACACACGCACACCTTACACTCATGTATCATTTTTAGGACACACAGACACCCTAACACTCCTCTATACTTTTCTTCCCAACATTGCTCTCTGTTCTCTTATTCCAGTTGAAACCTTTTATGTTCTCATACACAGATCCTCAAGAAAACATATACACATGATTACAACCTGTACTGTGTATTGGATGGTAGTGTTTCTGACATCTATAGGTTAACGCAGGGAATCAAACAGCAGATAAGGAAAATTAGTTGACTGTAAAGAATTACATAGAAGCTATAATAATGTGTACATAAACATACACTACAAACAATGGCAATGCTAAAGGTTTATTTTTCCATTTAGCCAATATTTAGTTACATTAATTCACAAGACTAAAAGAGAATTTGGCTAATTCTTATTAAAAAACACTTCAAACAAGTGACAGTGACATGAATAGAGTGAAATGCATTGAAATTAGTGCTTTTAAGTGCCAGCACAAAAAAACAAGAAAAAAAAAAATATATATATAGGCACTCTTAAAATGTTAGTGAAACAGCGAACTCCTTATAACATTTACAGAGACCCAAAAGTACCACCATGAGCAAGCACTTGGTGACGGGGGCAAGGAAAAACTGCCTGTTAAGAGGCAGAAACCTCGGACAGACCCTTCGGCTCTAGGTGGGTGGTCGTCTGTCTCGACTAGTTGGGGTGAGAGAGAGAGAGAGAGACAGACAGACAGACAGACAGACAGACAGACAGACAGACGCACAGCAACAACAGTAGCAACAACTACACTAATAGTAGTGAATGATGATGATGAACATGAAGAAGATGACGCAACAACAGCAACGATGGGGGACAATGAGCAGTGACAACAGCAACAACAGTAACCGCAGCAATAATAATACTTATAATAATAATAATAATATCAGTGATATTAACACTCAAGCAGTACCATGGTAGGAGGGTCCACCAGGATCCATGATAACCTGCAAGACGATAAAGCAAACATAAAAGTAAAAGCAGAAAGTAACTGTCAAGTCAAGAAACAAAAAGTCATGAATCTTTTAATTAGGAACAACCATTTTAAAAAAAGTGATAGAAGCAGAGCTAATTTATGGAGGGCTACTGTTTCTTAATTAGCAGCATTGTTTCCTCCATAAAGAGATACATTGTGAATTGAATGCAGACCCATGTGTGTTAATGAATAAACAGTAGCAGAAATTAGATGCAGTGTACAAAAACACTGCAGCTATTTTTCTCACACAGTGTTTCTTTGTTTGGAAGCATGTACATGTTAATGCTCTTTTAAACACTTCTCAATACACACACTCAAAATGATACAAGAGAAATTAGTTGCATTGTGCAGTTGCTGATATATAACAGGCATTATTGTATTACTATTAGGAAGCTCCATAGTTTGGGCACTTTGTTCATATTGCAGTTTCAGATTTGAGATTGGTGTTCTAATCTAATCTTTAGGCTCTCTAGCAACATCTCATGGTTTTTATTCAGG
Organism: Morone chrysops; assembly: GCA_019097615.1. Classification (NCBI taxonomy): domain Eukaryota; kingdom Metazoa; phylum Chordata; class Actinopteri; family Moronidae; genus Morone; species Morone chrysops. The sequence continues at coordinate 2,211,665 of JAGRRF010012892.1, read as the reverse complement.
AAATGGAGATGACAACATCAGCGCGGCAACATCTCTGGGTACAGGTCAAAGGTCATTAGACCAGAACCAACACCTCTGAACAGAGACAGAGATTGTGAAAGTGTCAAAATCAATCAATCAAAATTTTGCCAGTTTTGCTTGACACTTATCAAGCAAACAACAGCATACAAAGACAGGGTACTAGAAAAATGACAGCAGCAGTTGTGTGTCAAGAAATAAATTTTCTTGACTAGCGACCACTTATTTGAATTATCAGCATCAAAGGAATCTGATGTTACGCTGCTGTACAAAGTGCTGCAGAAGAGGTCAAAGTGGATGTCTGGACATATTAAGTGTGGCACTATTCTTTCACTGCGCTCATAGCCACTGAGTAAAAACATGAGGTGTCAACAGCGGCTCGTGATGGAGGTGTAATTCAAAAGGCCTGCACACACCTCTGATGTGGTTTCAAGGGGTTTTGATCCAGTGTTGACTCAGAGAAGGGACACCGAACATGGACATTATTCAATTATTCATTTCTTACAAAACGTCCATTACAAGAGTTATCATTACTGACATTTTCTTGTGCATACACTTTTTTTTTTTCTCACATGTCCAAAGGTTAGAAAATAATTCCGACTTCAAACACTCAAGTCAAACACTAAAGAAGACACTGGCAAAGCACTAACATACTTTCATAAACAACAGAAAGCATGTTACTTGATCTTTGTAATGTAACCAGAGAGTACTTTGAGACATTCATCCAGAATGAAGACTAATAAAAACTACTAATAATTAATAATGTCCTTCCATAATGAAAGGTTTCATGTTTAATTATATCAACATATATCACCAATTCACACAGTGATGGCAAAGCCCATCAAACAGAAACTAACAATTTGGGGTTCAGTATCTTGTTCAAGGATACTTCACCATGCAGCGGGGAGGAGGCAGGAATAGCATCTTTACACATTAGTGGAAGCAAAAATATACTTAAAATGCATACAATATGATTATGCATCTTCAGTCAGTGCTGGTATTATTTATGCTGGACTGTCAGACATGCTGGTTTATGAATCTATACCTCAATGACGGTGGCGATTGTTCTTTTATTTTGGCATAAAATAAGGGAGTTGAAAACAGGTAGTCGTCAACTAGGATGCCAAGCCAAAAACCATCCAACTCCACACACAGATTTCCCAGCAGGCCTTCTACACTTACATTCTTTCCAACCAAAATTACACCTTTATCCATCTTCCCCCACCTGCAACCCTACTCCACCATTTCGCTTTTATCTGCATGCCTCATATCTTCAAATCCCTTTTTATTGGGATTTATCGAGGCTTTTATCACTTTTCATATAAAAAGGACGGGGAGTATTTCCCCTCCTTTTCGCAATGTTGCTCATTTACGACAGAGAATTGGCGCAATTTCCGATCTCTCTACTTTTCTTTCCTGACAGTCACATTAGCATGTCATTACTGGGGCTTTCTCTGCCCTCCCAGTGGATCTGATACTCCGAAGACCAAGCACTGGAGAGACAAAGGGCACCAGCTGCACCCACTTCTCCTCATACATCTTTTTCTCCCTCTCTCTCTTCTCATCCTTCTTTTTCTCTTCATTCCACACTTGGCTTAACTTGGCGACATCCTGACATCACTGGTAGGTTATGACTTGGCCAGCAGCCGAGACACTGGCGATGGTGGCATCTGACAGAGAGATTGTTGTTTTTCATTTATATCCAAGCCTTTAATTTCTGGTTTTGTATGTGAGATATGTCAACAATATATGTGATTAGGTTCACTCCGCTGTTAGAGCGAGTGCTATTTAATCGCTGATAATATCAGGTTTTCAGTGGTAAGGCTCGGAATGGGTAATGCAGACTTCCCTGACTCTGTAATTACTGGGTTAGTTTGCTAGAACAGGTTTATATGCCCATGACCTTCAAACAGACATATCAGGCCACACAAGGCCTCTTTGTGGAGATCTGAGCTAGGCCAGAGTGAATGAAATTACAGTGGAAACCTAGGAAGACCCGATGGTTCCTGAAACCAACCTGAACGACTATTTAATGCCTCTGAAAAGAAGAAAAGACACCCAGAGATCCTGTCTCTAGAACCCTGTCACTGGGACAGACAGGAGCCCTGTATTCTGGAGAGGAGAGCGCAGGATGAATATAAGGTTAAATGTAAGACTGAATTTTAGCTATGTTGTATAGGTTGAAGAAATAGGCAGTCTTGCATAATCAAATGTAACACTGTCAAAACCAGAAATCACACAGTTGAGAGCTACTGCTACCTGATCAAAGTGGTGTCTAAGTTGAGAAGGGCTACTGACAAGAATCTCAGCTGTTTCAGAATTTAGGAGCAAGAAATTAAAAGAGGTTGCTAAACATCTAAACTCTGCTAAACAAGGACTCTGGTAGATCTTGTGGAACGATCTTAACATCCAACATCCTGGAACCCTTTTAAGACTCATGGGACCCTATACGTGAGATCTTTAGAAACTCCTGTTAGGACCTGTAAATTACTTTACAGTGAAACCACTGAAACTTTTTAAAGAGCCCATAATTTCCACTGTCTAAGACTATAGGTACCAATTCAAGAACCCCTGTAGGTCAGTGGAACATATTTAAGAGCTCTGGTCTTTTGGACTCATGGGACCCTGTTTTAAAATAATTAAGTTACAGTGAAACACCTACAGAAGTCTCAAAGACCCCTGAAGGTCATTGAAACATCTAAAAAAAAACACTGACATCTCAAAGAAAGACCTCAAACTCTTGGAACCTGGAAGGTCCCCAGAACCTTAAAAAAAACCCCAAAAAACAAAAACAAACTTGGTTTGTATCAGGAACCCATGGAACAGGCATGGCACTTTAAAAACTATAATGTCAAAAGATAAAAAAATAGATTTTAAAAAGTCTTTCAGGAAGCAGGGGCAGAGGTTTTACTTGCTGGCACAGTCTGACACAACCTGATTATCATTCATGTCATTCATCATTCCAGTAGGACTAAACCTCATTTAAAAAAATCTATCAGTACACCACTGGACTGGCTTAAAGCTCAGAGAAAAATCCTCCTTAACCAGTCTGACCAGTCACATCTCCATGTATGAATATGTCACATAGCAAATTCTGGGACAGTGGGATCTTTTATAATCCACTTTTTAATCCTTAATCCCTAATATGTCCAATCCCATAACCTGACTGACCTGCCATGTTAGAGGAGGTTGACGAGATCAGTGTTAAAGTTAGACGTTCTTTAAGAAATTCACTTTTTTCTTTGCAGTACCGGAGCTTCCCTTTGTGTGCTACATGTCATACCTCTGCTTCATAAGAACCTCTACTGGGTACTAAACTTGATAAAATTTGATTTATGTTTGGTATTCATGCTTGGTACTTTACCTGAATTTAACCATGTGTTGTTTACATTTGGCTTTACTTTTCATTCGTTTGTTTGTTGTCGTACAGTGGGGTCAAGAGAAATCAAGATTTTTTCCCCTTTGAATACTTTTTTATTTTCTACTAACCTAATATGAAGGAAAGTACTTTAGTGCCTTGCTCAAGGGCAACTCGACAGTGCACAGGAGGTTGAACAGGCACCTCTCCAGCTACCAGTCCACACTCCATACTGTTGTCCCTGCTGAACCTCTGGCGAATACCAGGTTCCCAAGTCATCCCTACAGACAGAGCTACATAAACTATAAATCGGGAAAAAAATAAGCTCTTAAATTTGCAATAAAGTCATTAAATGTTTTAGTTTCAAAAACCTTATTTTATATTTTAAATAATATTAATTGATGATAATTTATTTATACTTCTTTAGAAAAACTAGAATTTAAAATTTTTAAATCTGTATTTCACAAATTGTTCAGAAAATTAATTAAAGTGAAAAACAAGATTTTCAGTTGCAAAAAAAATAATTTTCAAACAACCAAAAAACACTTTTATGATGTGTTTTTTCTTTCAGTTTTTCAAATAATAAAATTAACTAAACAAAAGATTATAGGTTGCCAAAACGTTTTTTAGTTTAGTTAAAAAAGGCTTGGGGGGTCTCCAGGACTCTAAACAGATCATTAAAGCATTCTCCTCTAGAGAAAACATTCAACAGTCTCCTTTGAGGATGTATTTGTATTCGAGAATGGTTTAACATCATAATTGTTATAATTGTTGTCTTGTAGGTATTTTGAAAGAGCAATTTGTTCCCTTTTTTATTCAAATTATTTTAGTATTGGGGTGTTTTTTGAATCAGTAGAGATATGGGAAATCACCCTTCAATGGATAAATATTGATATATAAATAAAATATATAAATAAATGATTATTATTATTATTATTAATAAAAACTCAATCAACTGTCAATAACTATTGCCCCTTTTAACATATATGAAACAAGTTAAAACATAATTTAAATCATTTTGCATTTCACTTACAATAAGTTCAATAAGTAAAATCAACATCAAGCCACCATGGCACACTTCAGCAAAAGCCATACTAGCGTCTGCCAAATTTTATAGGAAAAATCACACTCAATTTAGTTTTGAACAAATATTCTAGCCAGTCTTTATTTGGAGTAAGAGCTAATAAATGACTGGTTACTAGCTTCCACTGAATGAACAGACAGGTAACGTTGAATGGGTAACGTTATGTATTAAGGCATACCTGTGGGGCTCTGTCTTCTGGCAGGATTCGTTGTTTGAGATCTGGAAGATGGGGACTGCAGGTTGGAGAACACTGCCAATTTAATGTCCAGGGCTTGCTTTCTAATATTGTGTCAGTCTGCACTGACCTTTCCTATTTATCCATCGACCTCTTGCGAGGGTCTCAACCCCCAGGATGGCAAACAATTGTTACTGTATATGGATGTTTTTTTTTGTGGTTTGCAACCATTGTTTAGTTAAAAGAAAATATAAACACTTTTGAATGTTCAGCCTTAATATTTTGATCTTAGCAAACATGAAGTAACTAGTTGAGGTAGCTATCACAACACAGACACACACACACACCTAAACACACCTACACACACACACACACACACACACACACACACACACACACATATTTCAAATGTGCATGTCCAGACAGACTAGATTGATGCCCTCTGTGAGAGGCAAAGTGTCCTGGGATGAGTGCTCTTCTGCCATCCCTTCCATCCTCCACAGCCCCCCTGGTGCATGATGGGAAAGATATGCCTTTAACTGATGAAAGCAATACCCCCATCTCAGGGCATTAACTGGTTTATCTCTCAGCCGGTGACGACAGAAAAAGGAAAAGTTTCAAGCTCGATTGCTCATTGTGGGCCAGGGAGATAAAGGGAGAGACATGGCAAAACAAAAGGCAGCCAGAGAAATTTGCATGGTGCTCAATTATACATTAGCGAACATCACTTGGCAATCTGTTCATATCAATTTAATTGGATTTTAATACTGCCTGTGATCTTGTTTCCTAATTAACAGCAGCGGCTGGCAATAAAGCAGAAGCATGCACCCAGCAACACCTTTGATCCGGGCCATATGGACTTGCTTGGAGCTCATTGGTAGGGGGAGAGAAAAATATCAGTCACCTAAATATGGGCCTATGACAAGCCAGCAGAAAGGGGACTCAGTGTGTGTGTGTGTGTGTGTGTGTGTGTGTGTGTGTGTGTGTGTGTGTGCACAATGTTGGTTCTTATCGTTGTTGTGCCCTGTGTGTGTCCACGCATGTGTGAATGTGTGTGTGTTTTTTTTTCTCACTACATGTCTCTATTTGCTTCTGTGTGCCCGTGTGTATGTGCATATATGTCTGTATAGGTGTGTATCTATCTGTGTTGGACCATGGATGTGTATGTGTGCATGCCTGTGTGTGCGTGTGTGTGCCTGCCAGGGGGTGGAGGGATGAACGCGACCCCCAGATGGCGGATATCACTCCTGCCTCGCGCCTTCATTGATTAATTTCTTCCCTGATTGGTTGTGATTACTGATAAATAAAACATGATCTGGGGATCAGATGCAAATGGGGGGGGGGGGGG
>JAGRRF010012892.1:2184581-2198716 GCA_019097615.1 Morone chrysops | reverse complement strand
AGTTGCCTTTGTTCATCTGCCCTCTGGCCCTCGGTGACCGGGCAGCCGGTACCACCGGGAGACGGCTAGAGGAGATCAAACGGGTACGCCAGTACCTGGCCCCTGAAGATGCCCCCTGGCACTCACAATTAAATCAGCCAGCTTACAAAAAATGTCCTGGTACCGTCAATCAAAATAATTTACCCGGCTCAGTAGCTTTCTTAAAGGCGCACTGCTGCTTTTCTGATGGGGCCTGTCCACTTAATTTCAAAGCTCTTTATTCAAATCAGGGCCGAGGAGGAAGTGCCGGCAAGTACCGCGACCAGGATTCTTATCCTCTAGCCTGCAGTCGTCTTCAAAAATAATGTGTGTGGGGGGGGATAGAGGAGAGAGGGAGAGAGAAAAGAGGCACCCGGTGAGCCAGCGTGTCATTTGAATAAAACGCTGGACACTTTCAATCTCCCAGAACATAAGAGGGAAGGTTTTTTTAATGCGTTGGGTGCAAGGAAGCACACACAGTGCCCCTGGTCGCCTCGGTAGAGAACAGTTAAAAAGGCATGCATCGAAGTCAGATGGAGGTTAAACTCAAAAGTTGTGATGACCAAAGAAGTGGGCTATATTAGAAAACACTCCAGCTCCTCTGTGTGTTTTGAGTATGTCTGTGTGTTGAATACATGTTGTTTCTGGTCATATTCATCATGAGTTTTTCCGCTGTAAACATAAAAAAACAACAAATATCATATCCACTTTCTGTTTGCTACCTCACACAAAATAAACTATGTGGGAATAAACATGGATTAATATTGAAATTTGAATCGATGCAAAATATGTGTCCCCCTATCTCTTTCCTTGCCTGTGAGGTGTTTGTGGCCCTTAATCAAGGCTATGTTGATTCGTGAGTGATGACCACAGACACCACACAAAAGAATTATAGCCTGGAAATCAAATGTGGCCTCCCTCCATTCATATTACCTGCAGTAAGTGACAGCATCTCGCCATTCAGTGGCTTTCCTGCAGCCCTCGTTATTCTATGGAAGTACTCTGGCCATTGTTCTATTATACTGTGTCCTCACGGCATAAATCATAGGACGTCAGATGCTTTCTCTTAGAATCTTAGAACAGCAGGGTGCATCTTAAAGGCTTTTGTGTCAGTCTGACAGACAGCAAGGTATTGTTACCTGATTTAGACAAAGGTGGGTTTTCATGTTTTCTGTGTATTATGTGTTTTCTTTCTCTAGACTAAAGTACTAGAATGTGGAAGCACGAGCAGGAGAGTGAGGGGAAAAGCAGAGCTTGTGTGTTGTTGCTTAAATGCTCACCATGTCAGCATAAGCATGCATTGTTGTCACCTTGCTTTGCATTTAAACCCCTTGAACGGTGTGTTTTATAATGCTCTTTAAGTCTGCAAGACAAGTTTTCCAGTGACCTCTCCCCATGTCCTTATAGCCAGTGGAGAAGAGAAGGGAGTGGCAGTAATTGATGGGAACATTCCAGGCTTGTGGGCAAATACCCTGGGGGAAAAACTTGAAATAATGACCAAAATATTTTTTGACATGTTAATTAAATGTCAAACCACAATGGTGAATGTGCTGCAGCTGGTATACTTTCAAAGCAAGGTGGAGTAATCAGATTCTTTTGAGTCAGTCCCTTTTTCTTACCGTGAGTGCCTTCTCTTTTCTTTCCCTTCAGAGGAAATAACAGTCCAGCCAAGGCGGCATTTTTCTTCTACCCACGAGTAACTATCAAAAAAGAGAGATTCATCACTGACATGGAAAACAATGAAATCTGCAGCTTGGAGACTATTTTTATCTAAATATACACTTAAATACATTTAACTGACCAGGAGGGGTGTATGCAATGTCTTCCAATAAACCAAGATAAAGTACTGCTATGGTACTTTGATTTGAGCGTCTTGGAACTGAAAACAAAATGGACTCTTCTATAAATCATGATAACACTGTGACTATAGGGAGAAAAAAGAAGGGGGCGGTTATGCGAAAGCAATAAGAGATAAAAAGTAGAATGTTAAAAAAAAGAACTCCATTGTCATGGTATGGGAAATAAAACAAATTCTCAAGGCAAGAGCAGTTTGCATACATTGGCAAGAGATTGGTATGTCTTTGGGAGGGTGCCAACGGGTTGTCAGAGCTGAGTTATGAGCTTCAGAGATGTGGAACACATGAAACCGGACTGGGCCTTAAGCGAGTGCCCAAGGGCACCCTTTGGCACAGACATCAGAGCCACTGGATAAAGCGGTGAGACAGAAAACCTGTCTGTGGTCAAATAAAAAGCCATCAATGTCAACCTGACTCCACTGTTACAGCTGGGTGTAATTGAGTGTGTGGCCACTGATTCTAGAGGTTTCTCTAAAAGGTGGACAGCTTTGGAAAATTTCCACTATTGACTGTACAAGGAAATTATCTGTGGACATAAATTGCACTTTGTAGAGGCTTTACGTAATCTTTGACATACTGAGTAGATCACATAAAAAGTCCTCTTCCTTAAATCATGTCAGTGGGTTATAAACAGATGGTTAGGAATTGAGGCAACCACCCAATTAACATCCATACATAGGAGTGAACAAACACTGAAGTAGCATATACAGTGCCTTTTCCCCTGAGGGAGTGAAACTCAATATGTGATGGTATGCACAGTATGAATGGCAGTGAAAACCTGTTGCATGTCCTCTTCTTTACATGTGTTAGTCTTCCACTTTTATGTAATGAAAAGGGGCAAACTGAGCCTGTTCTTGGGTTTGTCAGATTAGACCATAATTTTAACACATTAAAAGCAAAAGGGATGACTCTAACCCTACCTCTAACCTGAGAATCCAGTTTAGAGTTAAAATACATATCTACAGGTTGAAGTAAGGACACAGTTCAAGTCCAAGTGAGGTCACAGGTGGTGGAAATTAAAAGCTTACAAACAGGAGATAATGCCGTGATTTCTAAGGTGTTGTTCCCCTTTAAAACCTTCGCCTTGACGCTATGGGCAGGGCATTTGACTGTGAGTCTGTATCTTTCTGTATGTTCTACGATAGCTTTCAAAGGCTGGTGGGGGGCAGTGAGGTGTGCATGTGTACAGGAAGGGGGGTTGCTTAGATCATGTCCATCTGAGCCAAGGCCCACTGTGCCTTGATGCCTCGAAAGGGCACGGGTTGCTGAAGCGTGTTACTAATTACCAGAGAGCCAAAACACTAGTCTGCAGCTATTATCACAATAACAAATCAGATCTCTCTGGATTTATTTTATTCATTCCTCCTTACAAGGGCTCAGTCAAACACATTGAAGACACCTTGCTGAGCCAGTCACTCTCTAATATATTGCGGATGTGTAGATCTATAGCACTAATAACATTTGGGGTATAATCATGCATACACGTATATTTTAGTAAATCAGCAGGATGTACTTGTAGCAGCTACTGTATTCACAGTCAGACCAACTGCCGTTCACCAAACAGGGGGAACAAGCTGGACTTGCTTGAGTAACCATAATAATTGGAAAATTATTTTGATAGCCTGAAACAATCTAATATATTACCGATTTTATTAAAATAATATTAAATCAAATTAACTGCTATTCCATAATGAATTAAGTAACAAGTTAGGCAGATATTAATCGCTATCCCCTCCCTTAGGCCATAGCAGACTGGGAGAGAGGATGAGATGGCGAAGAGGGAGGGGTGTGAGGAGGGATGATGGGAAAAAGGGATGTAAGGATGGGGGGTGGGTATTAACTTGCTTGTTAGAACTCAGTAAGGAAGGCAGCAAGTAAACTCCTCCAGAAGGTGTAGATTTCTTTGCCTTGTCCTTCCTCTGTTTTCCAGAGTTTAATTTTAATTTCAGAAGAAGAAAAGGGTGTACCTATGCGAGAAAGGTACAGAACCCCTAGCCTACCTGCATCCTCCTAGACAACTTTTGATTAGCTGGTTGAAAGAAGCCCCCTTAAATTGACCTGTAATTAGGCTGGCGTGCCATGACTTCATCTAGGGCTGCTGTTATTCACTATGACCCTTACTAGCATCTTTGTGGATGCCTTTGGGGGCCTCACAGGCCCTTCATCTGGGCTACGTGGTTTTTAATCAAGTCCAGGTCAGAGTCGTTTGAAATCATAATCAGATGCCTGGCTGGCTGAGCCATGCTAGATATTTAATGTATCAGGCCCGTGCCAGCTCTCCCTTCAGCACAGCAAGTCCCCTCTTAATTCCATCCCGCCAATCAATTACTGTGCTCATGGACGCTGGGCCAGTGAAATAACCAGTTGCAGCACTCTGTGTGCAGGCTGAATGCGTCAGCTCTGATATTATGGCTTGATGCAGTGTTTTCCCAGACCCAACCACACGACTTTGTGAAGAAATTACCTAAATACTTTAAAGGGAGAGGGATGGTCAACTCTTTGCCCCTCTTGCATCGCTGTGTCTGTGGGGATTAAAAGGGGAAGATAACCAAAAGGACAGCATTGATGATGACGTTCTCAGGAGTGGCACAAGGCTGACGAACCCTTATCCCAAGCTACTGTAGCATTAATAGATGAGGCTTAACCTAGTCCAGAGGATCCACGGGTTTTGTCAATTTAGGATCACTTTACCAGGATTTCAGCGGTGTGGCAGCATGGATTATCATTTGCGCCCAGCAGCACAACGGGGATATCTGCCCCCGAACCTGTGATAATAGGGTCTGCTCTCCCAAAGGAGATAAGATGAGCTACTTATCGAAGACATTGCAGGTGTTCGCAAAGTCAATTGCGGGTGAAAGGCGAACAACTAGTGGGGATTTCTCCACCTCCCGTTGAGTCCTTTCGTTGACAAGATTAAACAAGCCCCCAATGAAGACTCACTGCATCACACGTCACTAAGAAGCTGAATTTAGGCATGTTGTCAAACTTCCAGAGGAGAGGAAAGCCCACCAAGTTTCCCAGTGAGTTGTGAGAAATGCATCACCCCTGACACCTACAAAGCCAGCCTCCACTCCCAGCCTTAAGAAAGATGCCAAAGAAATACAAAACAGCCCACTTTTTTATTTTTAATTACTAATTATTTCAGGGAGGCTTTAATGGCTTTATTTTAGCTGTCACAGTCATCAGAGAGAGAGAGAGAGAGAGAGAGAGAGAGAGAGAGAGAGAGACAGAACCATGGAAAAAGAGGGAGGAAGGATTAGGTTTCTCCTGGGGAAAGCAGGGAGGAGGGAGGACAGCTCGTTCCTGATCCAGGGGGTTTTCAGGCCAGGGGGGTGACAGCTGCACTGTCTTTAGCCTGGATTTGAATTTGAATTCTATCTAACGATGCAGCGCAGGCGAGGACTTGGCAGGGCAGTCTGCTAATCTCCCAGACACAAATGCCTGGGCTTTTCTTGTGTGCCCTCGCCGAGATTTGAGTAATTAAAGTTAAATTGAAGGGAATAGAAAATATCCTTCTTGTACCCGGGCTGTCTTGCTAATGCCAAGTGTGAATAGCCAGGTTTGTCCTCAGAACTATAATCCCCAACGCTATTTCTCTTCTCTCTTTCTCCTCCTTCTCTCTAAAAAGCGAAGGTACTGCCAAGTTTTTCGCAAGCTCTAAAGACAGTGATAAGGCGAGGGCGAGGGTTCCAGCCTTTCATCTTGTCGGCATCTTTAAGGAAAAGAGGAAGAAAAAAGTGACGGAGGGAGGGCAAGAACACGGAAGTCTGCAAGAAAAAGTGGAAATGGCAAACTGTTAGAGAGCACCCATCATATTTGAGAAGTCCAGACTTGTCGGAGTTAAGAGAGTTAAGCAGCAAGACAGGCCTCTCTGGCAGCTTCCTCCAGCACTGCTTCAGAGTTGGGTATGCAGACTTCAAAGGGTTACAGGGGTCCTTGAGGGTGGTTTTACTGAGTTCCTGATGAAAAAGAAATAATCCTCATCAGTATTATTAAGACAATTCTACAATTAAATACTAAATCAGCAACAATGAAATTTTCCCAAATGGGACTAAATCATATTAAACAGGTTTGTGCTCTGATACTTGTTAATGTTTGAGTGCCAGAAATTAAACTTGAGGATGAAGTTCAAATGGATGGGAAACTTCAAAATTGGAATACTTAATCATAACACAAAACATGTTTCTGTCTGTGTCTTTGATGTCTTTGACATCAAGCCACTCTCGAGGATCTTTGGCTTTTGGCTGCCTGGCTGCTGCTGCATTTACCATTCTCATGGATTTGGCTACTCTATCTAACCACCAGCAGTGGAAGACAAGAAAACAATTTTTCCAGCATTACTAGTGTCAGACTTCTTTCATTTCTTGGTGTAGATCATCTTTACAACAAGACTAACTTCTATGTAGCTAGTTGATGACACACAGCCAACAGTGATGATGTGGATAATGTGTTTGCATTCTCTAGTGTCTAGCAAAATGGAATTGTGGTTCTCCAAAGTTAAACATCAGATGTGAGAGCAAGTTGTTGTTTTGCAAGTTCTGAGTCAACTCCAAAGTCAAGAGTGCCAGGTTCTACGGTGGATGCGTGTCATAGTATTTAAATAACATCTTTAATCTTTGGGCTTGTGGGAAGGTATTGAGTATTTTCAAGTCAAAAGGCTCAAATTCAAATGAAGTTATGAGTTACTGGTCCAAGTCGGGTTGCAAATCCTTTTGGATTTTAATTTGAAAGTCATCAAATTTGTGACTCAAGTCCAAATCATACTGACTGAAAAAGTCATCTAAAATTAATTTTGAAATGGGCAATTAATTCTAATTTAACAGGTCAGAACTCATAGACATGCCACCATTGACAAGAGCATCAAGTAAGCTAATTGGTTGATCCAACCACTTTTGAGAGATTTTTTACTCTAATAATAATGCAGGTAGTGACACTGTCCACACAGACTTTATGGGCTTGTTGTTCAAGGCTTTATGATTGCAGAGAGTATGAGTAAGTTAGAATGAATTTGATTAGTTTGACCAAATAATCTTCTTAGTAAGGTCCACTACTTACTGTTTTTTTTCCCCCGGTGCTTTCAGATGGTCTTCATATTGAGTTGGCTCTGTATCAGTACTAAGCTGATTTACAGTCTTTATCACTTGAATCCTAATAAGTTTACCTTAGATCAGATGACACACAATTAGAGAGTGGAAAATGGATGCTCTTTAGACAACAAACTGTACAGTCCTTTATATTAAGACATACATTTTCCATTCTCTTTAGCTGTACCTCTCTCAGGTGTTGCTTTTAGCACATTGCCTTTACTTTAGTTTCAATAGTAGTTTAAATTCTGGTTTTCTGTAATAATAGCACAATGCACAGAAGGGTCAGTAGTATTAAAGGTGTTTATTCAAAAACATTAATATATGCAAAATATACTACATATATCCTGGGAATGTTTATGCAGGTGCATTTAAACACATAAACACTCTAAACCCACCCCTTGTTCTCTCTCTCTCTCTCTCTCTCTCTCTCTCTCATAGAGTGTGAAACTCACTCACCCTGAGCCTCAAGTAGGTTTGGTGATGGATCAGTCATTACAGCAGGGACTGGCAATGCAAACTGAGTCAATAGAGGAAGAATTAAGTTCTCCCGTGGCCATCTGTGAGATGATGATGGGGGGGAGCTGCCACAAAATTAACCTGGGACTAACTGCTTCAGTATGTGTATGAGTGCGTGTGTGCATACATAATATTTGAAGCAGAGTGTTTACAGATCAGCGTATGCTTTACGGTATGTGTGTGCAGGTCAAGTGAAAGTAGTTTTTGGCCCTTTGTTTCTTCTGCTGACTCGCAGGCCAAACTGCCTGACGCCCGTACCTATAGAATACTGCTGTCTCTATTCTCTTTCTCTTCCTCTGTCTTTGTCTCTCCCCTCTTCTCTTTTTTCCCTGGTAATTGGAGAAATGCGAACAAAACTGAAGACTGTAAACCAACTCTTCCATTTGCCATCCTCCCATTTGGCACTCAATGCTACTTTTTGTTTCTTTCTCCCCCAACTACGTCCTCCACCTCCTAGTCCTCCTCCTCCTCTTTCTCTACCTCCTTAAAACCATTTCCATCCCTCTTCCCCATTGTCAAACTTGGCCTATTCTGATGAATCTGTTATTCATGTGCTTATCACATCGGATAGTTGTAAATATTTTCTAGATATATGTTAGGAAAACAGCAGAAACTCACAGTGAGTTTGTTTGTAACATCAGAATTAAAGGTGTACAGCCAGTGTGATAAAATATATAATATTATTATATGATAATATAAAATTAAATAAAATGTTAATTGAGAGCTATGGGTTTGTTTGTCTTGTATGTTTTAGCCTCATCTATCGTAGACAACAACCAGCTAAGCAAGCACAGCTTTTTGAGTGATAGGCCTGACTACTGCTATGGGTTCTGTAGGCCACTGATTCCCAATGTGGGGCTCCCAACTGTCGACAGGGGTCGGCAAAGCTTCACTGGTGGTTGCAAGGTCTTCTTTATTTTATGGGGTGTATAATAGGCCTATATCTCAGCATTTCAATTTTAATTTCTCTATAGAAAACTAAATGAAATTGTTAATTTTTATGTTTAGATTTATATTTAAGGTATAAACTTAAACTAAATCTCCCAAAATAACGACATGGCAATCACAAAAGTGATAAACTGCCTCATTCTGAATTAGAAAAGTATGCAGTTAAAACAGCCAAAGAGCAAATAGAACAATAAAACACTGAATTTATCAAGAAAGAAGCCTATTGTTAAAAATGTTGTAAAACCCACAATATAGACAGAATTGTATAAGTAGTTGCTAAACATATAAGGAAAACCTATCTCTGATCAATATTCACAAGAAATTATCTGCTCATAATTCATCCAAATCGCAAATTTTATTAGATGTTACTAGATGTACCTAGAATTACAATAACCTTTGACGTTTTGGGGAAAATGGTCCATGGTTGTACATCATTAAGCATATGTGTGAAATTAGAGTTCGATTCCGATACCAGTATCGGAAATGTCTCCGATACTGCCTAAAATGCTGGCATCAGTATCGGCGAGTACTGGAGTCCAGGCACCGAGCCGATACCACATAATTTATTAAAATAGGAATCTATTTACTGGTTAGCTCCGTCAGCTCTGACACAGTTCTTCTTCGCTGCTCTTAAAACAGTTGTGCTGTACTGCAACCTGCAGCCTGCTGTTTTAGAGGGCCGAGGAAGAATTGATCACCTGACACCTGTTAGACAAGGAGCTAACTAGCACTAACATATCATGTCGGCGGTGTGGCAGTATTTCATGCTGGATGCTCCCACCAGCAAAAAATTTTGTGGCTGCATTTTAATTTTTTTTAAAAGAATTATTCCTAGATTTATTTAGTTAAGTTGCTGTTGCACTACTGTTTTTATACTGTTCTATTTAAAACTAAATGGCTTCAATTTGCTGTATTCATTCATGTTTTACAAAGGGTTTAACCTGAGCCAAGCCTTACCACAATGATAATCATATCACAGTCATGCAGGCGTAGTATGATATTTTTTTATAACATACTGGTATCGGTACTCGGTATCGGCCAATACCCACAGCACAAGTATCGGAATCGATATTGGGAGGGAAAAAATGGTATTAGAACATCTCTATGTGAAATGTTATTTTAATAACCTTGTTGATTCTTGACTTATGACCAAAGACCAAAAGTATCACCAATTCATTTTCTGACCAATTGTGAAACATGGTCATCAGTTCTTGAGTTATGGCCAAAATCTTCGACCACCAAAATCTAATCAGTTCATCCTTGAGTCCAAGTGGACATGTCAAGTTTGAAGAAATTCCCTTGAGATGTTCCTGAGATTTTGTTACTCACACGAATAGGACAGATGGTAACCCCAAAAACATAATGCTTATGTTAAATATCCTAAGTACTGGACCCCATCTTTTCCTCTTTTCAATATTATTCTGGATGTTAAGCTTTGGCAGGTGTTGTGAATCACTACTCTACATGCTGTTTTTTTTTACATTATTTTTCTGCATGTTTTGCTGTGAGTTAACTGGAAGCAACTTTTGGAGATAGTTGAGCATTTTTAATAAACCACCTCATTCTCCTCCACAGGGATGCAGCACTCTGAAACTGCTAGATGTTGTTTTCCTTTAACCTTAACACGTTAGCTGTAAACTGGTTGACAACCAGACGATAAAAGCTTCAAGCATCCGTGTCGAACTTTACAGCAGATAAATGCAGACACTGTGCTACATCTTCTGTTGCTTTATGTTCCCCGCCCATCCATAGCTTTGCCTGGATTCAAATAGCTTTCCCTAACGGTCTGTAAAATCACATGCAGAGTCAATGGGTGCTTATTCGCCATGTGCATCCTGAATTACAGTTTGATATTACGGCCCAGGCTGCAGTTGTGCTGTATTGATAGGCCCATACATCAAACCTCCTCCAGACAATCGCAGATGGCTAATTGGGACTTTTTATGGCCTCCCAGTGTATGCAGGAATTTTGATATAAATTAACCACACAAGGCAACATCCCCTTTCATGAAGCTTTACTTGGACAGGACCTCATTTGATGAATACTCTCTTTATTGGCACAAAGACCTCCAAGGCTTCGGTGAGATTGAATATTGTTTTTAATACGTACCTGTCTGTGGTAATTAATTAAGGCTTTCTGTATTGCCTCCAGTCAAACTTGGAAGAACAATCTCTCCCTTTATCTCTCAGCTCTCTGCTTGTCTCTCTTTCTTCTTTCCCTCCTCTTGTTTTTTATACTCCTGTTTTCCCTCCCTGTGTTTGTCAGTCTCTGCCCCTCCCTTCATCCAGAGTTGGGAGACAGTTTTAATTGCCATGTGGAAGGCAACAAAAGAACAAGGCCCTGTAAATGTGTGCACACATAATTTACAAGCATACAGACTGATACAGCGTTAACATCAGACTGCAAAGTTAGCTGACTGTGAACACAGCACAATTTATAATGTGCAGATGTAAGTTAGGCAGCTCTGGTGTCAGATAAAAACCACTCATCTCCAAAATGTTGACTCATCAGATGAGCGGCTTTTTTTGACGACGATGCATTCCGGATACAATCCAACAGGTTGGATTGAAAGGCTTCTATGAGCTTGAGAGGTTGGAGCTATGAAACTATAACGAGTCATGCAACTGTAGATATGAATGTATAAGGAGCACAGTCTAGTCTGCTCTATTTGAAAAGTGTCCTGAAATAACTTTTGTTATGAATTGGCACTATACAAGTAAAACTGAATTGAATTGAATTGAACATAGATGGTTTTCAATAGACAGCAACGATAAGCAGAATAATCCTATTAATCCTAAAAATAATAATAATCAAGGAAATCCTTATATACCACAAGGTTGTACAACTAAATAAATAAAAGTTTGCAGTTCCTTCATTCAATTTATAACATTAAATAAATAAAATAATATATACACTGAATGATGTAGTGCATTTTTATTACTATTACTACTACTACTACTACTAAAAATATAATAATAATAATAATAATAATAATAATAATAATAATAATAATAATTAAAACTGCAAGTAGTGATAATCGGGCCCTCGCACTCCAAGCAACTTGGGGTGTGCTGCGGACGCATCACGTGCAAGTGTAACATGTGTATGTGCATTTAAAATGGCCGACTTTGACAACAAGCCACAGTCATGCTGTTCGATGAATATTCATGAGAGGCACAACTTCAAATCCTGGAGGTCTTCAGAATGTGCCCACCAAATTTGGAGTCGTTGAGTCGGATGAGTTTGTTGCCAAAAATGGCTGCTAAATCCAAAATGGCTGACTTACTGTTGGGATTGGGATATACGTCTCCCGACCGTGTCATTGGTAAGAGGGACAGTATTCAGTGTCTCAGCACTTTTCTCACCTAGCATGATTGTGACCATGTCCAATGCTCCTGGGAGGTTTAGCTCCTCTGCTATCGTGTGAGGTTTTTTGCACCGTGGGATGTGGCGGTGTTTGTACGAGGCAAACGCTGCGTTTTTATTTACTGATGCCGTGCTCATAAAATGACTATTGGCGATACTCATCGTGTTTTCGATGAAAAAAGTCCAGTGGCTTATTGACTGAAGGTCTCCAGGTGCTATCTTAATTTGTTTGGTTTCATGCTGTAATTTCCGATCATATTCACGGTAAACCCAGAGACTATGTAGGCTTCATCGTATTTCCTGGTCTTATTAAGTTTATGCCGGTTACCGGCACTTGCTTAGGGTTTCCCCCTGCCTTTACTTCACAACTGAAAAATCACTTTCTGTGAGACATACAAAAACTTGAAGACTGAGCAGAGCAGTTGAATAGCTGAGAGACCGAGCAGGTCCCTATACTGCTGTGCATACTTAGACATTTGAAGTAATGTTTCCAACTGCAGGATCAAACCGCCCCTTTGATCCTTTTACAATAGCTTGCTTGTAACCAGCTATGGCTGATTGCTGATTGCAACACCTAAATCTCCAGTTCCAAGCATGTAGGAGACACTACGTTGGCCACAAAACAATGTTTGGTTTGTTTGTTCTGTAGAAACATGGTGGTTCAACATGGCAGACTCCACAGAAAGCTCCCTCTGTAGATAAAAACAGCAACAACAATTCATTTTCAGGTGATGATACAGAGCTGCAACAATTAGTTGATTTATTATGTAATAAATGATTCATTTTAAACTATTAAATCAATTACCAAGTATTTTGATAATCAATTAATTGTTTTAATAATTTTTAAAGAGAAAAAATGTCTGATTTCAGCAATGAAATTGCAAATATCTTCAAATTTCGTTAGTCCTCTATGACAGAAAACTGAATATCTATGGGTTTTGGGGAAAAAAACTGGACAATTGAGGATATCACCTTTTTCAACATTTTCTTACATTCTATGAAAAAAAAAACACTTGATTGATTAATTAAGAAATGATTGATTAACAGATAATTTAAAAAATAGTTAGTTTAAATCCCTATAACACGTAGAATGTTATACGCCCAACCTTTAAGGGCCTTTAATCGTCCCACATAGTTCACTTTACAAGTGTTTGGAAATAACTTACCTTAACAATAAATTAGTTACTTGAACTCAAATAATTTTTTTGCATGCTTAAATTGTTGGAGTTACTTACTTTTACAGTGAATCTTTCTCTTGTAAGTCCTTGTTTGTTGTAGACTAGTTTGTTGGAGAACCCCTTTAAGGTCCTCCCCTCAAAAATCATTTATTTTTGATCCTAGAGTGTGATGTTTGATCTTCACTGTGCAGAATGATGTATGTGTGGAGTCATAATACATGTCTGGAGGGGATCTTTAAACAAAAAAAAAATTAGGAACATGCAGCATGTAAAATGTGACACAGTGCCAGACAGGGAGTGAAGACAGGTCCTGTAATAATGCACAGCCCACCCTGAGGTCCTGAAATTGTGCTTTAGTTTAAATTCACAAACAAATTTGCAATTCATTCCTTTACCATAAACCAACAGACACATTATAATTATGGAGCCTCTGCACCACCTTGGGGTTGCAGTTTTTTCTATACTGACCCTGGCAGCTATTCTTAAATTTTTACTACAGCGTGCGTTACATCTCACATCACCAGGTGTTTTTCATTACCTGAAAGTGATATCCAGATCCAGATCGTAGTTCAACACCAGGTGTGAGTAGAGCCTTAGCCTTAGCTCCTGTGACGTACCCGTGTTTACTTATCCTGCCTGAAATCACCTCCGGCCAACTGTGCTTTCACAACGCAGCTGCCATCAAACACACATTATAGCTCTGTGATGTGCTGCTCTGTTTAGGTTCACTGGTTGTTTTCCAGGTAGTTACATGGCTCAGTGTCCCCCACCCCATTTAGCCCAAACCCCTGCAGGATAAACGTCCAGTCTTGTCTGGGCCACACTGAACAGTCTGAGAGCATAAATGTGTGGATTTAGTGCACAAGAACTAAAAATCTATAGTCATATTGATATTTTTGTGATTGCAGAGTCACTTGGGTTGTATTTACAGTTAGATAGTTGATAGTTGATAGTTGATAGAGTAAACCAAGTTATATTGTTTTATTCTTCATAAGGAAATTTGTTCTCTGGAAAGTTGGCACATCTTAAAAGTATAGGTCCTGTGGGCAGCCACAGTGCAGGATCTTGGGTTCAGTAGTCATTTTCTATTGGTATAGTTGTTGCTACTGTCTCTCTCTCTCTCTCTCTCTCTCTCTCTCTCTCTCTCTCTCTCTCTCTCTCTCTCT
>JAGRRF010012892.1:2172228-2183798 GCA_019097615.1 Morone chrysops | reverse complement strand
TTGGTAAGTGATTAATATGTTTATCAGTTAGTTCAGGAGCAGGGCCACACCTCAATACACCTCTAATCACCTAGCAAGCTACTTATACCTGGTAGACTCCTTCTGGCCCTGTTTGTCTAAGTTTTCCCGACCCACCCTCCCCTTTCCCTTCCCTTGATCCATTTACCTTATCCCTACCCTTTCCCTCTCTCTGCTCATCCCTACCCACATCCCTTCATCCTCTCTCCCCTCCTCCCCTCATCCCTTCCTGTTTAATCATAGCATACCTCTTCCACATCACATTCTAACCATCTGGGGACATGTAAGCAGCTCGGGTGGAAACATGCCTGAGACAGAACTCCCACAATGAGTCTCCCTCTGCCTAGCATTCAGCATGTCCTCCCAGACCAACCTAACAGACGACATCTTCTTCCGTCTCCCCTCCACATCCGCATTGATTAATTTATCCTTAACATCAAAACATCCTGACTTTCAATTGTTTATATACAAATATTGTTTTGGCATGGTCCTTGCTAGTGAATTGATTCTTTGTTTAAGTCACTTTTCAAGCAACAGTGGCAAATATTTGCTGGTGCCAGCTTCTTGAATTTAAATAATTGTTGCTTGTCACTGTTAATAATTGTTAAGTGTTTTAAGTTTTCAGACTATTGACATCAATAATAGCAGTTTTTGTTCTAGGAACTAATGAAGTGAACTACAACTAGATTTGAAAACAGGGCCTCAAGATGAGGAAATAAAGCAAGACCTGTCTTAAGGCCCTTATCATACTGTATCATACTCAATTATTAAATTAGCACAAACCAGATGACATACAGCATACCTGGAGCTGTTGTGGGGGCCCCTGGAGTTCTGGGGTAGATAATGGCTTTGCCAGGTTGCTAATGCAGCCTTAGTATTTGTCTTCACAAAGACTGGCTTTTTAATCATAATAGTCATACTAACATACTCACTCTGGTTAGTGTAATCTCTACTAAAGTGTTGTGTTGTATTTCATTATCTGCAAAGTCACTAACAGCTGTGAAGTAAGTGTAGAGGAGGAAACAGTCCAATATGACTTTCTGATAGCCCTTTGTAGTGGAATGCAGTAAAAATATATAGTCTCACATTTTGGAAATACAAGTCAAATCCTGGTACTTTAGAAGTGCAAATGTAATTAGTTTCTTTTCACCTGTCTGCATGATGGGAGAACAGACAGAAGCAAGCAGAGCAAGCGAGATTCTGGCTTACTTAGACCATAATGGTTAGTAAGTGTCAGTATTTAGATTCAATTTACACTGTGTCATGCTATGTTAGTGTCAATGTGGGTCACAGCCTGTGAGAGATGCTTTGCATGATGAGATGCAAAATGCCGGGTGTCCATGCCTACGTTTTACTGATGATCCTGCAACAACTAAAATCTAAATGAGATCTTTTTATGTGTTTCCCAATCTCTAACAGGATTACGAGTCATGCTGTAACGCCATGACTTGCCACTCAACATGCAATAGATGTCCTGTTTGTAAGTCATTATTGAAAAAAATATTAATCTCACCCCACACTTGTATTATTTGGACCAGAATAATAGAAAATATTCATATGTACGAGTGTAATTTTTATTCGCATAATCGCCTGTGTTGATTACTATGATCCCAGCCATATGCAAGGATAAGGCTACTTTTAAATGTAAAGGGATTTAACATGTTGGATTAGTGCTAAAGCAAGGATCTGTGGAAAACATTTCCTAATATTTCCTCATTTGCGGAAAATTTAACTACAGGGATCTTTTTGATGTGACGAGCATGTGATGGAAAGTTTCTGGGTGTTAGTTGGTCAAGGCAACAACAAACAAGTGTGTGTCACAGCATATGGTTTAATCCCTGATTTTATTTTCCTAATAGTTATTCAAATTAGATTCCCAGAGAAGAAAAGAGGGAAGATATATTACAAATCTATTTTCGGTGTATTGATAGTCATCTAGATGCTTGGACAAAACTAGAAAATCTGCCTCGTAATTTCGTTATTTGCATACAGGCATGAATAGATGAACACATAGCACAGTATGTTGGGAGTGTATGATCATTCAGTCTGTTTTTTTTACCATCCCAGGGGTAAAAGTACAGCAGTGGCTTGCCTGCAAAAGGAGCAACTCTCCAAGTTTATATCTTTCCTTTAAATTAAGTAAACTTTGTCCACCTGGGTCCATAAATCCAGCCCAGAGACCTGGAGCGTAGTGCCTTTTCTTCCTCTCTGGTCAGTGGATTTACCGCGGGAGTAATAACTGTCAGGCCAAATGCCTGGTAAAGTGGCGGACAGGAGCAAGTGGAGGGGGAGTATTTATCACGGTATTGACTTTGTGACTGCCGTGTCGTGAACTCTTTTGTCATAAACTGGAGCAGCGCTGCAGATCGATCTGAGGAAAACTGCTGTCAGCTCGACTCCCTGCGAGCATTGCTTTTCCTACAGCCACTTAGAGGGCTGATAAATGCCCCCACCCCTCCTGCCCGCCCGCCTGCTGCAGCAACGAGATGGCTCTAAAACTCTAACTCTACTCTAAAAGTCAAAAAAGATTTGTAAAATTTAGCAACAAACAAACATTGATAACATCATTTAAATTAAAACTAATATTGAGAAATGTAAAATGTAAGAAAGCAATTAGCAACAGATGTATACACACACACATACCTGGTTGCAGTTGTTTTTTGAATTATTTTTCTTATTTTGATCCTGCAACAAACAACAAAGGAGGAGAAGGGGGGGTGATGGGAGTTTGCCCATCCAAGGTTTAGGGATAGCAGATGCTACAAGCCATTAGGTTCTTATATAACCAAAGTAAGAGCTCTCAGTAGAATTTGCCCCAAATGAAGGAGTTCAAGTATCTTGGGGTCTTCTTCGCAAATGTTAGGGTAAAATAGAGCATGAGGCCAACAACCAGTTCGTTCCAGTGTCAACAGGAATTTTAGAGATACAAAGAGCCAAAAAGAGTTTCCTCCACAGTGTGGACCTTTTCTGGTCCCTTTTCATTGCAACCTAACCAACAGATCCACAACCACTTTAAGTCATGTAGAAAACAACAGAGCTGACAAAGAATGGAAACAATAGGTACAATAGACATTGTTTTTTAGTCAAATTGTGATATTTTGTCTTCAAGTCTTCAATGTTTAATTCAACTGGTACTCTCATTTTCCCATTTTCTACATTTCCCAA
Source organism: Morone chrysops (assembly GCA_019097615.1). Taxonomy (NCBI): domain Eukaryota; kingdom Metazoa; phylum Chordata; class Actinopteri; family Moronidae; genus Morone; species Morone chrysops. The sequence continues at coordinate 2,180,615 of JAGRRF010012892.1, read as the reverse complement.
AATGCTTTTTAAAAAGCCCCCAGAGAAAGTGCTTGAGCTTGTTGCAAATCAGCATTTGGTAGTGGCTTTTACATTACATGGACGACGCAGTAATCATAATAGACAAAGAGTGTAAGAATAAATTACATCTTGGACTGTTGTCAAGCATTCCCTCTACCTCAGAAAGAAAGTGTCAACACAACTTTACATTCATTCATTCATCCGGCCAGACCTTAAAAAACTGGACTATAACATATTTCTGATCACAGAGGGTAACAAATCATCAGCAAGCACTGATGGTGTTAGATTTTGGAATATCAAACAACTGATATAAAACTTTTCCTTATTCTTTTCCCTGCATTAGGACATCATAACATGTTGGAATTGGGTTTTAGGGAACCCAGCTTGTTGGAAAAACGTCCAGGACTGTTTTAGTACCAGTCAGTCACAAGGGCGGTTGCACTTCTCATGCTGAGTGGCTAATTGCTGTATTCTTCACAACACAATCATCTGCATATTCAAACACACAACCTCTGTTTTCTTCTTGGATTGGCACTCTTCCGTTCAGTAGCTGTGAAAAGAGAGGCTGTATGGCTGGAAGACGGTGTAGTATACGATGGCAATTACAGTGACAGCCTTGGGCTGAAGGTCAGTGAAGAGACTCGAACACAACAGAACTAATTTCCTCTTCTTTTCTCTGATATTGCAAAGAGAACCAATATGATCACAATGGACTCTAGAAAAAAAAATATTTAATACAATACTATTACAATAGAGATGTACCTAAGATCCTCTGAAGTTTCAGAGGCCATTATCAACTTGTATTTCTGTGCAGTGCTTACCCCGTTTCTGTTCCAGTTGATCCAAATTTGCTATTGGTGTCCTATATTGACTGCTCACCGCAATCATATTTATATTGTGTATCTTTCCCTGGAATATGCCCAAAGTGAAATAAACTGCACAATGACACAACTCTGCTATTAGCAGTTCTGCCGTCAAAAAAGTAATGCATTACGTTTCATAATCACTCCCTGTAGGAAAGCAATTTGTTACAGTACTCATAACATTAATCCACAATATTGCCTGATTTGGGGGTTCAGTATCTTGCTCAAGTACACTTCAGTATGCAGTGGCAGGAGCCAAGGATTGAACCACCAACCTTCTAATCAGTTGACAATGTGCTCTACCTCCTGAGCCACAGCCACCACAAATCAGCACATGACTGCGCAGGCTGATGGGCAGAGTATTTCATGGATATTGCAGGGAAACAGTTCAGGATCTCCATATCTGACAGTGACTTCAAATATTCAGTGACTTCAGTGTTGGAGTTAAAGGAAGCTTTGTACTCCTTAAAGCAAAGAAGTCAGTCAGGCGACTGCTGCACAAACACGCATGAAAAGGCACGTTTTATTTATTTTTATCTGCCCATTCTGTAGATAACTGAAGAACTTTACTGCAAACAACAGCATAACTGTTTGATTAGTAATGTGTAATGTGTGTGATTACTGAATTTACAGTAAGGTATGGTGTTACAGACAAATGTAATGTGATTGATGTGTTACTTTGTATCTGGAACACAGCTATTAAGTCTTACCCATTCTGTGTTCTTATCTATACTTACGTGGATTTATACATACAGTCAGTCCTCTGGAGTGTCAGGAGCAGTGGGCAGCCACAGTGGAGTGCCCTGGGACCAACTCCAGTTCTTCAAGACATGCCTTGGTCAAGGGCACTGACTGGACATGTTTGATGATGGGGCTAAACTGGAGCATCCGGAGAACACTCATATCAGGGATCAAACCCAGTTCCTGCTGTGAGGCGACAGTGCTAACCACTGAGCCACCCCATGTTGCCACTGACAATTGCTGTCAATTCACAGTGACAACATTTATCCACAAATGGTTCAAATGACTGAAAGTGCCCTCCTGTTTACTGAGATTGCTTTGGTAGCTGACTTGTGTGAACTTGGTGTAGACTGGTAACCCCCACATAGGGGATCAGGAGGTAGAGCGGTTCGTTCACTAATCAGAAGGTTCGATCCCAGGCTCCTCCTGCTGCATGTTGAAGTGTCCTTGAGAAATATACTATACCCCAAAATGCTCCCAATGCTGTATATCGGTGTATGAATGTTAGTTTCTAATTATGACAGCCTTTGCCATCACTGTGTGAATGGGAGAATGTGGCATGTAGTGTAAAAGGGCTTTGAGTGGTTAGCATTTAACATACATACCTCCCTCAGTGTCTTATAAAGAAGCACAAGGGACCCTTTAACATGTGTATGAGACGCCTTTTTAACACATTGTGATGTGACGTTGTGAATCAATTTGATTAGGTTTAGGAAACACAACTACTTGGTTAGGCTTAGGAAACCTCAGTATCCCCAGCCCTACATTTGTTTGAACCTTTCATCCACCATCTCCTGGACTTTCTTGCTCTTGACACTACATCACCTAATTTTGTGACCTGATGGGTTACATTGGAATGAAATCACAGCCCACTGCCTCTCAAATAGATAGTAAATAGTACCTTGTGAATCTATATGGAGACGCCGAAGGGTGCGACAAAATGTTGGTATTTGATGACCTGAGAATGAGAATCAATCTCATTTCTTCACAACCTCATTCTCATGACTATTTTGCACTAGTAGCACTGCTTGCTGCTGCAGCGTCCTCCACCACCCCAAGCTTCACCTCTTGTGCTACCATTTTGGTATTATTGATTTAACCAAGATTTAATAATCATGTGTTCAGGAGGGGCTACTTCTTACTGCAGCTCAGGCTGAAATATAATTAATTTCAGTTCTCATATATCCATCCAAACCACCTCTTTCCTTTAATATTCAAATCTCTAGCTACCTTTCCCCCTAATTTTGACTCTTCTCTTTTCTTTGGTTTGTCTTTCCTCTCCGTTTCCTTTCCTATCATTTTCTGTCCTGCTCTCTCCTAGTTTCTTCGCCTTTCCTCCATTTCTTTTCTTCTCTCAATTAGTTCTGTCCTCTCCTCCTTTTCTTGTTTCTTTTCCCTTTCATTTCCTTCTTTTGCTTTTCACTCCTTCTTCCTTTCCTTTATATCTTTGAATTTGATGTACTACTTTATTTCCTTTCCGTCTCTACTCTTTTTTTACTCATTAATTGATATAATCTTTTTCTCTCCTCTGCTCCTCTGTTATTCCTGTTTGATTTTAGTTTTCTCTCTTCCTTTCTTCCATGGTTTAATATCCCCACCTGCCCTCCTTTTATTTTCTCTCCTCTCCCTAATTCGCTCCTACTTCTCTTTTTCATGTTCATCTTTCTTCTGTGCTCTCAAATTTGTTTCTTCTCCCACCTGCCTTCTCCTGCTTTCCTTTTCCTTTTTTCTTTCCCTTTCCTTTCCTATCTCTTTGGTCCAAATGAATGGGAAATCAATAGTGTCCGTGTTGACATCCAGAAGCAGTCACACACTCAAGTGATGGATGACGACAACCACTCTGTGTGTGTGTGTGTGTGTGTGTATTCCTGATGTTAAGCAGACATTGAGTACTTGACCGTGACCCTCCTGCCTTTCCGTCTCCTTTCCCTGTGTCCTGGGTGGAGAGGTCAGAGGTCAGGGGTCAAGCCGAGACTGTTCCCCCTGGGAGTCTGGGGCTCTGGGGTGGGTTCTATGGTGATTGTAACCTTTGACCCATCCCACAGGCATGTCAGATGGGTAGAGGAATGTGGGGATTACTGTAGGGACATTGAGCAAAGAGGAGGTGAATACAGGGCCAATTCATCTGTCCGTCTTTTTATCTGTTCACATGAGTTACACCTCTACTCTTTCCTGCACATGGAACCTGAACCACAGAGCGCACATTCATTTAGAACAATTTAGGGTTCAGTATCTTACTCAATGACAGGCCAACCTTTCGATTAGTGGACGACCTGCTGTACCTCTGAACCACAGCCGCCCATATTGTAAGGTTTCCAGGTTTTTTGTACTTTTTGTCTCAATCAACCTGCCTTATGTATTTTGCAGTTAATCTTATAATTGTGTTGCATTCTGTATACAGCTCCTGCTCTTTAATTCTTAGGAACTACACTGATAATGTCTTTACAGGCATCACAGAGTCCTTCTCTGGTTGCTACATGGACTACTTATTTTTTTATATGTGCTTTTTTTTATATGACAAAATAAAGTTTTGGGGCACGTCAGAGAAGTGTGTGGTGGAGGAAGGAAGAGACACCTTTTTGGCACTGAACTAATGCATTTTTATGGTTAGAAATACAATAATTAATTGTGCCTGTTTAGGATTTCTAGCAAGCAAGTGATATATTAGGATTTTATAGAAAGAGACTAGGCCTGACCCTGAAGACCTCCACTGATCTGATGGCTAGAAGGAACGCACAAACATGGACATTGAGCTGGACCCTGCAAGAACAAAAGAAAAAACAGAAGAAGTATTGATGAAAAGTAAGTATAAATGGGCCAATGCACATAACTTGTTGTTGCCCCCAGTGTAACTTGGGGGCAACACAAACATTTCACATACATCAGATCACAATCACCACGCAGCGGCTTACTTCCTGTTGCCAGTAGGTGGCCCTATCACTACATCTGAACACTGTCATGTAGACATGTTCAGGGCAGGACTCTCATCAGCCTTGTTAAGTTTCGTTGAGATTGGACAATGTACACTGAAGTTATGAAAACTTCGTTTTTATTGCGAATCGTTGAAATTGGATGCCACAGCACAGGCACGCTGTTCGACGGAATGTCATAAATAGCACAACTTTTAATCATGAATGTCTTTAGATGGCTGTGTCCAAATCTCAAGTTGATCGGATCAATTCCTTAGTAAAAGTTTGTTCAAATACAACGAGTGCAAATCGCCAGAAATGACAGCTAAATCCAAAATGGCCGACTTCCTGTTGGTTTTGGGATATGGCCACTGGATTTTTGTTCATCTGGATAAGATCTACATGTGTGGTGATTTTAATGCATATCAGTGAAAGGGGCCCCTGGTGGTACAGTTTATGGGCCCCTGAGGGGCCATTTTTGCTCATAGTGAATTCTTCCGCAAAGACTGACATATTCTTAGTTGCTTAGAGCAAAAGCCATGGTCTGCAGAGAGCTTCCAAAGCATCAGAGGGATCTCATTGTTGAAAGGTATCAGTCAGGAGAAGGGTACAAAAGAATTTCCAAGACATAAGATATACCATGGAACACAGTGAAGACAGCCATCATCAAGTGGAAAAAATATGACAACAGTGACATGAACTGGAATGCCCTCCAAACACGCAAAGTCAGAGGATAAAATAAGAAGTTCCTCCCATGGTACAGTACAGAGTGTAAAATTGAATCATAATATTATGAATACTATAATTAAAGACGTGGGCACGTGACGCATGCAAGGGACTGTTCAACACTGCTTGCAGCTTTAATTTCTTATTACTTTAATTTCTTTTACATATTTTCTCAATTTCTGCTGTATAGGATGAATTCAGGTTGAGTGGGACACTTAAGCTTTTGGGTACTGTGAAGGGTTAATTTTGTAAGCCAATCACAAAAATTGTTAGTGTTGTAGCTGAATGTCTATTGATTATAAAATAAAGGTTGTGATTGGTGTGACATCACAGATGTGGTCCTGTTGTTATTTTTCAAATTGCTTGACTCCTGGGACCTCATGGTAAGCCACCCGGCAAGTGTAAATCTATTTTAGAAGATTTATGATGTAACAATAACAATAACAATAAAACTTTTTTTTACATACCTGTATACTGTCTGTGTATTAGAGACAATGACAATGAGCATGTAACTGTATTAAATATTTGTGAAAATTTGATTCACAGCACTGTCCCACTCAACCTGAAATGCCCTGTCCCACTTTATCTAACACTGTCAGGTTGAGTGGGACAGTTTTAGGGCTAATGCTAGCAAACACAGTGCAGCCATTCATTTTAAAGTTATAAGGAATAATAATGTGTCTTAATATAACATTTTAGGTTGGTAATTTCTTCAATATACACAAGATGGCGCCCATACAGAGAGGAGAGGGACAGAGAGAGAGAGAAGAAAGGTGTGACAGGGCAATATGGAAAAGGAAAAGACAACAAAGTCGGAAAGGAAGAAAATTAAATCAGTGGAGAATGGCAGGGGCTGTTAAGGAATATGAACTGGAGGTGACTGAAGGACACAAACCTAAATTAAGGTTTTTAGCCAGGGCATGGAACATCCCAAAATCAACACTGCAAAGGTGAGTAAAAGGGCTAGTAAGTGGCTACCGCCATAGCTCAGGCTGAGAGTGAATTAGCTGGCCTTGTTAAAATGTTAGCAAAAAGGGGGTCCCCCCTGGAACGCAGTGATATAAGGCGTATTGCATTCTAGTATGCCAAAATTAATGGCATCCCTGTTTTTTCTGAGGAAAAGCAAAAAGCCAGTCACTATTGGTTTGAGGGGTTCATGAAAAGTAATCCAAACCTAAGCCCCTGCAAGCCAGAATCACTCTCAGCTGCAAGGGCCTCTGGGATGAATCCCACAGTAGTTGAACAATGGTTTCAGACCTACACGTCACTCCTCAACCGCCTACAGATCCAGGAGATGCCATCTCACCTGTGGAACTGCGATGAATCCGGGCTGCAGGTCCATTTCATCTCGAAAAAGGTTGTTAGGGTGACTGGCAAGTCCTGCTTCCAGGTAACATCAGGGGAGAAAGGAGAAACAACGACAGTCCTGGCTGTGTTCAATGCGGTTGGGACTTACACACCCACAATGGTGATTTTTAAGGGAAAGAGGCTCAGGGCAGAGTGGCTGGAGGAACAACCAGAAAAGGCAATTATCCGAGTGTCAGATAATGGCTGGATAAACTCCCAGCTGTTTCTGGAGTGGGGCCAGTGGTTTGTCCAGTAGCTGCCTAAGGAGGATCCAAGACCCCATGTCCCGGTCTTGGATGGCCACTACAGCCATGTCTTTAATCTTGTATTCTTGGAGCTCATGAAGCAAAATAATATCCATGTAGTGAGCTACCCTCCCCACACCACCCACCCCCTCCAACCAGCAGACAAATCGCTGTTTCGAAGCCTGAAACACCACTGGCAGGAACTGGGACGCAAGTGGACAAGGAAGACAGGCGGGAAGAAGCTTCCAAAACAGCTCTTTTATTCTGTGTTCAGCCCGCATGGAAGAATGCCCACATGCACAACTGCATATACATACTCTCAAACACACAAACACATATGTTTAAATCCTCACCATCCTTGTTTCTTTTCATTGTTTTCTCCTTCAGTCTCCTTTTGTCACTCACACACAGCAGCAGGTCATTGGTAGGTCAACTCCAGGTTTGGCATTTTATCCCAGCATATGATGCCTGTCTGTAGTTGACAACCTTGTAATCTGTCTCTCTTCTCTCTCTGTCTCTCTTCTCTCTCTGTCCCTTTAATTCCCTATGTCGCTCACTCTTTCAATATGTTGTATCTTCCACTCCTCCATATGTCTGATGATCTGTCATACCAAACCATGGTGGCTATAAACAATTAATGGAACAAAATGTTTCTCAAACTATCAGCTATTCTGTGACAGGCCTGATCCTCACATTCAGAAAGTCAGCGGTCTGGATGGGAGTTTATTTTATTATTGTTCTAATGTTTTCCTATCACTAGCAGCATTTGATATACAACTTGTCAGTATTCACCTCATCTAACCCCCAGATTTCTTATACAATACATAATGTGTTACAACAAATGAGAAATTTGCTACTTTCTATGAAGGCTCATGCAGAAGGTTTCATATCATCTTTTGGATCAGACCCCTGCCGACCATCAATATATAATAGATGGATGTTGCATCTCTACTTCCTCTAACTGCTCAATAATTAAGCTAAAAAAAAAAAGAAAATCCTGGCTACGGTCACTGCCATCTTTTGGCAGTTGTCTGTGTTGTGTTGGTGACATGCAATCGGTATGATGGCCCATGTGGGTAAATGGTCTGAAAGTGGACAATACATGGACAATCCCATATATATAATGACCCCATGTCAATTTTCCACATGGTCTTCATGCAGGATTACACTTGATGCTATGTGGGGCACAACTGGGCATTCGGCAACCCGAATGTGTGTTTCCCACTCTCAGCCCATGTTCTCATTTCTCATTAGTGACCCAACTAGGACCCACATGGGTTCGCCCATGGGATAGTGAATGGCACCTGCGTTTGCAGCCTGGTGCCACTTATTGGAAATCCAAAGTCACACAGTAGTACTACAGGGGAAATCTGAGAAATGTTTAACTTTATGAAGCAATACAAGCAACAACTAGGTGCCAGACGCTTTCATTTTAATGCCTGCAAGACCACAATGCTATACAATATTGCCAGCTCAGGCGCCATTGTTGTATTAAGACAGTTTTAACAACCTAGACCGCAGAAAACCTATTCCGTACTCACAAAAAAAAAAAAAAA
>JAGRRF010012892.1:2105547-2117280 GCA_019097615.1 Morone chrysops | reverse complement strand
GGAAGATGCTGGTAGACTTGAACCAAAAGCTGTGCTTCCCAACTGAAATCGCATCCACCAACCTGCGACCAGACCTTGTGCTGTGGTCAGCTTCACTCAAGCACATGTATATCATTGAGCTCACGGTCCCCTGGGAGAGCGCAGTAGAGTAGGCCTACGAGCGCAAGAAGTTGAGGAATGGAGCTTGCAGCCAATGCACAACAACGAGGCTGGACAGCGAGGGTCCGACCAGTGGAGGTAGACTGCAGAGGGTTTGTAGCCACCTCAACATCCAGGCTACTGCGGGAGATGGGAGTGTGAGAGAAGGCCCATCGGCAGGCAGTCAAGGACCTCTCCAGAGCTGCTGAAAAGGGGAGTCAGTGGCTATGGATAAAGAGGAAAGACCCTCAAGTGAGTAGATGGGATCTAGGGGGTGAACCTGGGACACTGGGATTCACTGTTGAACCCTCTGGAGGTGTCGTGGGCCGAAAACATGTAGGAAGGAGGGCGCCCACTTGATAACCCAGAGGCTGCCATCACTCACTTGACCATCCCACAGTCTTAGTAGTGTCTTAGGAATGCAATTAGGGATATCAACATCTAGTCCTACACAACAGATCTCAGCAAATAATAAGGAATAGCTAAATATTCCATTATCTGTATCTATACCCGGAATGTCTTAAAGTGGACATGGTTTTTGCTTAAGCCTCAAATGGGCAAGGCTAACTCAAAGTTGCTAATTTAAGCCTGAAATTGATTGATTGATATGGGTTGATCAGCAGTTTTTAGAGAAGATTTCTATTATTAGTACGGATATTGACACAATTTACTCGTTTGGTACTCATACTAGATTATCTTTACTGGATACACGTTCAGCTGACACTGGACAAAAAAGACCTAATCCAGAAAGATCCAGTAGTATGTAAGTTTATGGATCTGTATCCGGATCTGTATATCTTATATTATATCATATTACATCATATAAAAATAAAAACTAAATCATCTTCTGCATACAGATAGCTTACGTTAGCTAGCTCACCTACAGTTGGGAGGTGTATTTCCGTAGAAAGACAATAGTTCAAGAAATCATACTACTCACATATGTACCATGACAGTTCATTAGAATGTGACCAGAGAACTCATCCACTGCTGTGAATCCTGAATGCCTTGAGAGGCAATTCAGGATTCCTTTGAAAAATAATAGAGAACTTCTACTCACACTGTACCACATTTACACTGAATGTCTTTAGAATTGGAAACTTGCATATAGCACCTTTAAAAGAGGTCCCCTTGAAGCCAGTTTTATCCATGTTGGCTGGACATCAAACAGACTTAATATGACCTGCATTTAAGGTCACTGCAACATGCATGCATAGGGCAAAATATTTGGAGGCCTGATAACTAGAGAAAATTAATACGATCTTTAACTTCCATCTAAACAGTTTCATATATGAAAAAAACTGTTGCCAGCTGTTATACACACTGTAATGTTTCTCCATACTAACTACTTCAAGGTTTGTTTTGTTATTTTATCCACTCTTTATCCAGACTTTTATCCAGAGGGCATGGTGAGCTGGAGTTTTCCTGGTGAGGATGCCTTAGCCGGTCATGTAGTAACATTTGGTTCCCATTAGCCTGCTCTGCATTTATGTGGTATTATGTTCAAACACACAATCTAACGAACATTACAGATTATGTACAATATAAATTTGCTATCTGTTAGCAGTGGGAGTATTTGATGTTTTGCTGCCAAAGAAAAAAATACCCTTTTTACACCAAAACACGAGTTTGCCTCTCCGTAAACGGTAAATGGTCCTGACCTGAATTTGGATAGTGCCTTTCTAGTCTTCCGACCATTCAAAGCACTTTTACACTATGTGCCACATTTGCGCTTTCATACACATTCACACAGCAATGGCAAAGCCGAACAGAAACTAACTCATTCATGAACATTGACAAACAAATGACACAGCATCGGGAGCAATTTGGGGTTCAGGAGCCACAGCCGTGTGAGCAATGCCTCTTTCACTTCACATATCCAATATGTTGTTGTACATCCAGTAAACCCAGTGTTGTATAGCATAACCAGATCTATCTATTGCATGTCCTGCATCCCTGTTGCATGTTGTTTCCATAGACCATTGGTTCATGGATTCATAGTGTCATTTACAATGCAGGGTTGTATAATTCAATTTAGATATAGTTCCCTGTATGCTACTTATAAAAGAACAAAAACATTGAATTGATAAGTCATAAAAAAACAAGAGCAACTATTTTGTATGATGTATAGTGCTGAGGAAGGATTTAACAGACTCTCCCAACCTTTGGGGAGCCCTTCGCTAAGTAAACAGACTAAGTGACATATTGTATGGATATTTAATATTACATTCAATAAATAACAATAATAGCACATAAGAACTGATAAACTGGAAATGAACCGAAACTGTTAACACATTGCAGGAAGTTTGTGTAAAGATTTTGATGAAATTCAAGCAGATTATTTCCTGTTAACATTAATCAGATATTAGTTTTCCTGATATTTTTATGAATGGTAAATGGATCTGTACTTGTATAGCGCCTTTCTAGTCTTCCAACCACTCAAAGCGATTTTACACTACGTGCCACATTCACACAGCGATGACAAAGCCCATTGAACAGAAACTAACTGATTCATACACATTCTCAAAGACACTTCGACATGTGACAGGAGGAGCCGGGGATCGAACCACCAACCTTCTGATTAGGGGACGACCTGCTCTGGCTCTGAGCCACAGCCGCCCTTTTTATACAATTCTGTATATAAAGTCTATATTTTCCTTTTTCTTTTTTTTTTGCAATCACGGGCTTCTTTTTTGAGAAATTCAGTGTTTACCTGTTATTGTTCTATCAGGTCTTTGGTAGTTTTAACTTTTCTAATGCAGGACAAGGCTTTTTATTATAAATTAAAGGCTCTAAGCTTGTCTTTGGATCTTAGGTAATAATCTAAACAAAACAAAAAAAACCTTACTTTATCATTAATTATTATTTTCTTCTTTCTTCACAAAAACAACCAAAATGTTGAGATATAGCCTGCAGTGTTATTTTATTTATTTTTGTTAAAGTTTTCTAAAATCAAGGCTTTGTGACCCCCTGTGAAGTGTTGGCGACTTTGAGGGAACTGTTGCGTCTCTGTAAATAATTTTATAAGGAGTACCAAATAGACCTAGTCTATTTGAAAACTGCCACGAGATAACTTTTGTTATGAATATATATATGTATATATAAATCAAATTTCAAAACTTTCAAAATTCAAAACTACTGTAAAAAAACAACAAAACAACAAGGTAGAACTTCAATATGTGTTATAGCATTGCACCAGAGACTGAGTGAAAATTAGCATGTCCACCTGGGTGTCAGAGCTGGAGGCAATAAATACCCAAACTGCAGGACGTGGGAGTTAATACCATTTGTACCTTTTACCACTGAAGACAAAAGCCAGATGTTAGTGTGCATGTTAAAGGGGCTTAAGGAAAAAAAGTTAGAAGATTAATGAAGTGAATATACTGGAACATGAATACAGTTGAATGTGGTTAATGTAAAGCAGAATGGTATCACATCCCAGCTCTTGATTCCTTCCTATTGGTCGTGACTGAATTGACAAGATGCCATGGTATTCAACATATTGCCACATTACTTCTGTTTGCAAACTGCATTCTGGGTGTCGGAGCTAGAAATGTCAGTATTAGGGCAAGGGTGTTGTAAGTCAAGGCAGATGCTGTAACGGCGGCAGTAGTATATTTCACTGATACTGATCTCATGCTTTCTGACAGTAATGGTACTTATGGTAATGTCCTCTGTGAACCAGACATGGCCCTGTGCACTCAGACACACAGCGCATAGCTCCCCGACACCACTCTGATTTAACGCCACACAAGTTAAAGGCCTGCACTGCTGGATATTGAGATTTTAAATTACAAGTTCTGCAGCCCTGTCAATGGCACAATCTCATTGGCACATGGCTAAATGTTTGGGGTTTTAAATACCTGAACTGTGAGATGTTTAAAAGTAAAAACATTTTTTTCTTGGTATGAAATACCTGCATTTGCACCAAAGTATTTAAATATGTAGTAGTAGAGTATAGGACATATCACAATATCATGGACTAAATTAATGCAGGTTAGAAAATCAGTACTATGACTGAGCATGAAAGTTGATTCTTGGCCATGGAAAAATAATGCCAAAAAACTATTTTTCAGACCTTTTTACTGCATCTCACAATCTTCTTCAGCAGATGAAGTTAGCTCAGTTATCATATCAGTTACCTTGTGGTAGCATGTTTTTGTACAATATTCTGATTGTGTACATTCTAATAGGATCCTCATTAGCTGCTCTGTAGGATGCTAGTGCTTTATGTAATCATCTTCATTCTCGCTTTGTGTGCTTGTAGACAGTGTAACTGTAACAGAATCTTGATTCATATTTAAACAGCACAAACTAGTTTGACAGTTTGATCTGAGTTGTTGTACTGGATGGACTCACTGAGAATGACTTGTCAGTCATATCACACCTTAAAGCATATCCTACTTTATACTTCATCTAACAAATCAAGTGAGAAGTAGGGTTATTTTCTAAGACTTTACATGCAACTGGGCTTCTTTTTGCTTCCAACTAAGTTACCCCCTAGTGTCTGTTAGAAGTAATGCAGGTTTAAGGTACATCCACACTGGCCTCATTTCACAGATTTGGAAGCTCTGTCTACTATTTAGTACCGTCTATGGTTGAGACAAAAGTCTTAGAAAGTACAGAAATTTACCATGTACTGTGGATTCACCTAAATGGCCTCCACAGGTCAGAGGAGTCAACATATAGTGCGTTTATCTAGTAGGTGGTGAAATTGTGAATTGTTTAGAAATGGCAAATTTGCCAGTAATAGCTATGTTTGAGCAGTTCAGATACACAGCACGCTCAGTTTTTGCTTTCTTTTGATATTTATCAATGGCTGCAGCTCAAAGTTGATCCTACTTTAATTCAGACTATAATTGGCCTCCTGCCACTCATTTCAATGTAATATGAATCATTAATCAAACAAAATAAAGCAGGTATAGACCGTACTCCCCCGTACTAAAATTATTTACAGAGACCCAGCAGTTACCACCATCAGCAAGCACTTGGCGATGGCCTTTCAAGTCCTCACCTGAGCCAGCCCTAACTATAAGCTTTATCAAAGAGGAACGTCTTAAATGTGGAGAGGGTGTCTGCCTCCAGAACCATAACTGGAAGCTGGCTCCACAGGAGAGGAGCTTGGTAGCTGAAGGCTCTGGCTCCTGTTCTACTTTTAGAGGCTACAATATATAATCTATCATAGCAAGATTTGCATCATCATTGTAATTGTCCTCGACATCACTAACCTGGACCAGTGTCCTCTTTCTGACTACACGGGGTTAACTACAATGAAACAAACAACATTGTGTGTCTTCACAGTCTCCCCTTGCCATATTTCCTCCGCCCCTCCTCCCCCAGTGAAACAATGAAATTTTAAAGGAGTGACTGGGAGGAAAAAAAAGAACTGCATTTTTAATTCAACTTTCTTTAAAGTACCTTCCTAAGTCTCTTACACCACAACATCCATCTCTCCTCAACAGCCAAACACAAACAGACACCTCCCCTCCTCTGTCCCTTTCTTCTCTTTGTTTTTGAATATGTGTTTTCTGTTTATTATTAGCTGACTTGGTGCTTCATCATCCCGTGAAAATTTATATCTGCTGAACATAAGTGGGAAAAACAGTGGGGAATCAATCTTTTGTGCTTGGGCAGATAAACACAAGACACAATCAGAGAGAAAAAGCAAGATGGAGGGAGAGGGAGAAGAGATGAGAAGAGGGCCTCATCCCCTCATCCCGGCCGTGATGGATAGCAGGAGTAAAAGCGTTGGGACAGTATTATGTAAATTAAGGAGGCATCCTAGCATGGCCTTGATGATTATGGGGAGATGTGAATGATGTTTGCAGGTCCCCAGGCGTTCTGCCAGGGCCGTGTTATTCCTCTTTCTTCCAACCAGCCCTCGGGTGAATTCAGTGTGACCCCCTAGACATCCCCTCTCTCCCATTTTCCCTGCTGCCACCTTTACCCATCCACTCTTCCCCATGGGAACCCCCACAAAAAAGAGAAAGAAAACTACTACTACTACTCAGAACAAGACCTCTGTTTTAATTTACTTAACAAATTATCTGTCAGGGAATGTGCCCCCAGTCAGCTAGGAGGTGGACAGGCAGGACTGTGACAGGGATAAATGTTGAGTGAGGGGGAAACAGGAGGAGGAGGTTGGGTTCAGGGCATCTGTAGTCCCTCTCCTGATCTTCCTCCTCCTTCTCCTCCACTTCTTCCTGTTTGAGCTGCACCTTCCCTGAGGTGTATGAAAAAGTGACAAAGTCGTAAAGTGATAAACTGGGACACATGATATATGAATGAATGTATGTTTTTTTTTCCTCTCTGTCACTTATTGGAATTATATCTGTTAGCTTCATCACACTATAACCTCCAGTACAAATCTGATGGCATGATATTACAATAATGGTGGATTGCACCTTGATGAGACTCAGCTTTCCTTTTGGGAAAACATCTCCTTTCCATGACCTCTCCTTTGAGAACTCTGTCCTAGTCCACCTTTAATCAGTTATAATAATACCTTAATCTGGATGTCTGCTGATACTGATACATGTCTGTAAATGTGCATTTAGCCCTCATGATTTCTCTGTGAGACTTTCAGACAACTTGAGAAGTACCATAAGATGCTGGGGCGGCTGTGGCAGAGCGGGTCATCCCCTAATCCTCCTGCCACATATTGAGGTATCCTTGAGCAAGATACTGAACCCCAAATTGCTCCCGATCACTCAGTGATGGCAAAGACCATCGAACAAAAACTAACTCCTACATACACATTCACACACCAATGCTATGCATCAGGAGCAATTTGGGGTTCAGTATCTTGCTCAAGGATACTTCGACACATAGCAGGAGAAGCCAGGTATCGAACCAACAACCTTCCGATTGGGGGATGACCCGCTCTGCCTCTGAGCCACAGCCCCCCTTTGTACATCCATCTTTCACCTCCTTTCTTTCTCTGTCTCTCTTTATCTTGCTGATCCTCACACACATAAAAAAAACAGTCAAACAAATTAACTCCAGACTGCTGTCATAAAACCCTTCAGACTATGGAATCTGGATAGTGCATTGTGTCGTCAGCCCAGTATCCAATAAGTAAATAACTTAAGTATCGGTATTTGATACCTATATTGAATCAGATCTGTCTCAACTCTACAATGGATGACCAGCTGTCTTTCATTGCCAGCTTACCTGCAACAACCTACTCCTGCAGATTCTTTCTCCATTACATCAGGAGGATACATCTGTTCCTCCAGGCTTTTGTCACACCTTGTTGCTAGGCTATTGCAACTCGGTCTTGGGCGATGTGCATCTGACCTCGGCTCATCCAGAGCGCAGCAGCCTGGCTGGTTTTCAATCTACCCAAGGTCTCACACACATTCACTCCTCTGCACCCTGCACTAGTTCACAGTAGAATCCAATTCAAGACACTGGTACTTGCCTACCATGTTGTGAATGGCCATCCTACATCCAGGACATAGTCAAACCATACACCCCAGTATGTCCACTACACTCTGCTACTGTCAATCAGCTTGCTACCAACTCACTACAATGGTATGAAAAAGTCACACTCATATCAAAAACTGTGTTGCAGTGTTATGGAGAAAAGCTTATTGGTTTTCTTGATGAGAGTTAGATGAGAAGATTGATACTACTCACTTGCATAAAGACTGGAAGTAGTGGCAAAACCGCTAACCTTGCTTTGTCCAAGAGTAAAAATATCTGACAACAAGCACATCTCAAGTTCTCTAATTTTCTTGTATATTGTTTCTTTAATTCAAACAAAAACTGAAATGTACAAACCTGTGACATCCTAAAGCCTGGCCAAGCCAAGAAAACATTCTAGCATTTTTGGACATTGATCCTACATTGTAGTACCCTGTCGACAAGTGGGCTCACCTTTGAAGATATGGTGAAGAGCTCAGACATCTGGAACAAGCTCAGAGTAGAAGTATGTCTTCTTGTTGTCGAATGGAGCCAGTTGAGGTTATGTCATCTGATTAGGATGCCTCCTGGAGTGTCCTTGTAAGGTATTTTGGGCATGTCTTTTGTACTAAAATAAAAGTGATGTGTGTGAAATACCCACTAAGTCACTCATTTTTTGCATGGAATGTCCTCTATTTCTTACACTGGAATTGCATTAGTAAGGGGTTTCTTCATGACCAGTATGAACAAGAGGAATGACTAAAGCAAACCAGAAAACTGCTGTTTTTTGTTGTACTAGATGTACATATGGGAATGTGTGACTTGGAAAAAATGTGAACCTATCCTTTCAGACAAAGAACCTACTGAAAGAAAAAAGCTGCCAACACTGCTGCTGAGATGAAGGGAAATCCATGTGTCAGGTGGGTGTGTTTACTTGTCATGGCTTTCAAAATAATAAAGTTTATGCCATTTAGATTAAGGTAGAGGACAACAATTGACATGTGCATAAGCACAGAGTGATAGCTGTGTTGTGAATATTTGCAAATATCAACAACAAAACAAAAGCATCACAATACAGGCTTCCAAAACAGCCATACTGATGAGCTTCAAAGGCCGCAGGAATATGTAAATCTGCACGCATGCATGAATCTGCTCGGCAGGCTTTTGTCCTCTCGCCTCATATGTTACCTGTTTTTAGTGCATGAGTCATCTGGGGAGGAATATACAAGAGATTTTTTGCATTTTTTTGGAAGTCTATCTCAGTCCTCAAAGTTTCCTTTACGATAACGAAAAACCATTAACTGCTGTCAAACAGCCAAGAAGAGAGATTATTTTTTTTATTGAAATAAGATTAAAATGATAAGTTTGACTGAGGGTTCCACCTGATAAAATATTTCAGCTCATAAGCGCGGTGTGGGCACAGGGATTAGAAGAGGAAAGGGAGAGGAAAGTGGAGGGTGGGGGGTAGCAGGAGAAAGAGGAGAGAGATAGAGATAGAGAGAGAGAGAGAAATTCATAATGTATAATAAAACAAAAGGTGTCATGGGAAATAACAGTGATATTAAAATTAGAGTAAGGTGGGATCTATATGAAAAATGCAGATTTTAAAATGTAAATGATGATGAGGGAGAGGAGGACAGATGTGAATTGTGATAGTGGTGTGGAAGTAAAGAGATCTCTTCAGGGCAGCAGAGAGATGCTCTCTGTCTCGGAGTGACTTTAAAGAAGGTTTCAATAAAGGATGATCACAACTAACAAAGAAGCAGACATGAACCCCTTCATGTCTGTTTCTGAAGGGGGTCAAAACATGTGGAGAGCAACACTATTTAGTCAGTTCAGAGAGGTAATGAGGCACAGAAATAATGTTTGGAAATAATTCTGTATTAATATTGTGAAAACACTACTCCTAAAAAGAATTTTTTTATGTACATTTTGTAATTCCAAGCCTCTAAATGACCTTTGTCTAGATCTCTACAGCTTTACTTCAGAGAGAATGTGTTCAGAAACATGATTCAAAAGGTAACTTTTATAAAAAATAACATATTTGCTGAAATTTTCACTATAACCTGACAGTGCTAAGACAGATACTTTTTTGAAAACATTTGATTCTTCTGGGTTTTCTTAGTACTCCTAATGAAGTTTGCAAGAATCCAATGGGCCAGAACGAAAACAACCAATCAGAGTCCAGGAAGATAGAAAGACTTTGGGCTAGTGACTTCAAAATAATTGATTGTTGAGTCTCATTCCCAGTCCATCGGTACTTGATTATCTTACTTGGCTCTGATTGGTTGTTTATAATTTCATATACTGTGAAAAAATTATATTGGCTGTCATTGTGAATAAAGGTTTAGTATCAAAGTTGATTTTATAACTTTTATAAAACAGGTGATATGTATATGATATATATACCATCGTATAAAGTTAGAATTAGATCTTGAGTTTTAAGTTCAAGAGGAAAGGAGGTTATTTTGTACTGGCATACAGGAGCTCCAGATTCTGACCCCAAATAATTTGCTCTAAATCTAAGGGTACTAGTATTTGAATCACACTGCAACAATTATGCAAAGAATTACAACGAAAAAAATTAAGCTGTTAGGCTGATTCTTTTTTGTCCCTCTGTCCTCATCGTCACATCGGACCTAATGTTTCAACCAGGCAGAAACGTTCTTCTTAAAATGAGAATCAGTCCATGGTCATTGCTTTCAGACCATCACAGAGAGAAAAAGAACAGCTTCCAAGGATAATGTCTTTTGTAAACAGAGGAACACTGACACTGTGTTCTTACAACGACTGTAGACAAACTGTTAAGTATATCAAGGTTTCACAGCTTTAAAGGACCAGTTTGTAGGATTTGGTGGCATCTAGTGGAAAAATTGCAACCATCTGAATACAGCTCAGCCTTTCAAATGTGTAGAAGAAACGACAACAGCCTCGTGAAAATGCCAATGCCAGTGTTTGGTATTCTGGACTACAGTAGAAAGATGATGGTTCAACACTGTAGAAGAAGACCACTTCCTCTGTAGATAAAAACAGCTCATTGTAAGGTAAGAAAACGCAACGATCCTTATTTACAGGTGATTTTACACTAATGAAAACATACCTATGAATTTGATATCCCATTTCTGACAATAGATAAATGAACTTTACACACTGGACCTTGAAGTAGTGGTGTATTGTGTGTCAAAGGTTCAGATTGGCCTTACAGCTCTAATGGGGACGGCTAATGGGTGACTGTCGCTCAGAGTTAGAGCGGATCATCCACTAATCAGAAGGTTGTTGGTTTGATCCCCGGCTCCTCCTTCTGCATTCCTTGAGCAAGATAAGAAGCCCAAATTTCTCCCGATGATGTTTCATTGGTGTGTGTGAATGGTTAAATGTGTCATGTAGTGTAAAGCTTTGCGTGGTCGGAAAGATCAGAATGGTGCTACCTGCACATGTAACCCTCAAGTGTGCTCTGTCATACCTGTAACACCAACCCAACAGATGTCACACGGTCCTGAAGTACACCTGTACATCATTGTAGCAAAGGTTAAATATGCAAAAGATTTTCAGGGAGTGTTGGGTTGCCCTTTAAAGACTGCTAAAAGCAGAAATAAATTACATCACAATCATGTTGGCATTGGATGCAAACATTCAGCAGAATTGTGAAATATGAACATAGAGCTGTTTTGTCATTATGTGTATTACATCCATTGTCTATGGGTTACCAACAAAAGGACAGGCAAACTAGTATGTCAGCATTTCTGACCTTGGCCCATTCCTTCAGTATTGATTGGCATGCAGAATTTTGCACTCTGCATGTCTCTATACAAATATGTCATAATTTACACTGCTATAGATCACATTGACCAGACCTCAGCTCACAACTGTTTGGTGACCCCTCCTTTACCCCCTTGTCAGGAGGAGTACAGAGATCCCCCTTTAGTGAAAGGGGAAGGAAGAGTAAAAGGAGCCCCCCGTTGATATGAGCCTCCCTGAGGGGCCCTCCTGCGACTAAAGAATGTTAGAAGTTCAAGTTCCAGCCACTAGCCCCTGAAAGCTGACCTGGTCTGCCATATGTCCTCTGTTACCAGCCAGCCAAGGACAAGAGGAGGCAGGCTGGGCAAGAGAAGTCAGCAAATACATGAAGTCATTTGAAAGAGACATTGGAAGTGACACACAACATAGAAATATATATATATATATATA
>JAGRRF010012892.1:2065660-2076422 GCA_019097615.1 Morone chrysops | reverse complement strand
ATATATATATATATATATATATATATATATATATATATATATATATATATATATTTACATATCTTCAACATATCACTCTTTTTCCTGATTTTTAGAAAGCTTTGATTTTACCCTCCCAATATTCTGAATATATTCTTCAAATATTGCGCCTTTATGTCTGACTTTTGAATAACATAAAATATTATGACCATATTTTTGATTTTGGTGGAAACACTAACAGAAAGGGTATGCTTGCAATATTATGACTTCTTTGTTTTTTTATGTTTTTATTGTAACTTTATGACTCTTCTCAAAACATTACGACTTTACTCTCAAAAAATGCATGGATTCACTATGAAATATTAGAACCTTTATCCAGTATTTTTTTTTTTTTTACTTATCTTAAACATATTTCAACATGTTTCTCATTCTAATCTGAGTATGTATTTCAACTTCATCCTGTAATTAATGGCCCTGTAAATTTGTACCATGAGGAAACAAGAAAATTGTTAAGTTAGTATCTCTTTTGGGTGAATTCAGTAAGCCCACACTCTTTGCAAAATTCAAAAAATGCAAATTAAGGATTAAATGAAAACATATATCAACAGTGTTTTAATTAAACTGGACATAATGTTTGGTAATCACAACTGGGATTAGTGGAACCCTCTAAATGTATGCTAATGACAATGTTTTAAGGTAATTTTTGTCTTTCTTCAGCTTTTTAAAAGAGCAGGGGAAACTATTGTCCCCAGGACTCTTCATCTTTCCTCACCTCATCTTTTCTCTTTTTCATGACAGACACTGCTAATAAAGTCTCAGTTTTTCTCTGGTTGATGAGTCGCCAGCACCAGAGCCCTGCACATCTTTCCCTGGCTGGCTTACCTGGAAGGTGGCATGTAAGGTTAATAGGAAAATGAAGTTGATAAAGTAATTGATGCATTTGTCAGCAGTGTCTTTCTCCTCGCCTGCAGCCATCCTGCAGCGATCAGGCCTTTCTTCTCGCCTGCCTGGCTGCCCTGGCGCTGCCGGGGAGATGCTGCACTGATACAGCTCCCTCATATCCACAAAAAGTCTTTTGTTTTTGGGGGAAAGTGAGGACAATGTCAGTCCACCCCTGATTAACCAGTGACAATAGAAAGCTGGACCAATTTTGTGTGTCTGTGTGTGTGTGTTTGCATGTACTTAACCCATCTGTGGAACATGCTTGTCAGTCTGATCCAGGACGAAAGATGGCCTGTTACAGATGCAGTGTGGAGATGACAAAAATTCTGGATGAAGATTTACCATTTACTGTCAACATCACTGGCTTTGTATTTTAAGCTGTTTTCTGTATTTCCTAAACCACTAAGGGAGTGAACAAATCAACAAGAATGATTGGACAAAAAATGATCATCAGGCCTCCAATGCCACTTTAACAGGGCTACTTAACAGATTTGTATATGAAAGAATGTCGTATACTGTAGGATGTTTAACAGGGCAGATAAACACTACTAAACAATTTTTTTCTCTTTTTCTTCTCAACTTTTGCTCAGTATTGTACTGCTTCTTTTCTACTTTTCCCATTATTTCCTAATTAACAAGGTCTTTGATATATTTCAAAATAAAAGTTGCAAATCATTAAGAAAAAAGAACAGAACAAAAAGTACTGCCTCATCTATAATAGTAATAATAATAATAAGAAAGCCTATATTAAACTGAATAATAAGTATTTGTGGAAATTTGGTCTAACAATATATTCAATTATTATAGTTACTATCATAAAACAAACCTAAGTAATAAGAAAAACAAGAAATATTGATGCATAGTGTATATCAGTTGTTCCCAACCTTGGGTTCGTCAAAGCTTCACAGGGGGTTGCAAGGCCTTCTTGCTTTTAAGGGGTGTAAGAAAACTATATACATACATGTATGTAACATTCTCAAACTATATACATAAAAAATACACACAGTAGACCGTATGAATTTTTTTTTTATTTCTGTGAAGAAAACTCAATGAAAATGTTATTTATAAAGTTTAGATTATTATTTAAGATCTAAACTCTGAAGACCTGAACACGAGCTATACTCATAGAGCCTTCACTCTCTGATAAACAGCCTCATCCTGCATTAGAAAAGTTAAACAACAACAACAAAAGAGCTGAAAGACAAATGAGAAACAAACACAGAATTTATTAATAAAAAAGCCTATTAAATATGTAGGAATCTAAAATAAATAAATAAACATAGCACAGAAAGAGAATTGTATAGAAAATAGAATTCATCTCTGATCAATATTCACAGGAAATACAAAATATTACACTATATATTAAACACCATCTGCTATTACTATGTTTACTATAAGGAAGGAAATTTTAACACTGCATGTTAAAAAGTAATATAATAATAATAATAAGTAATAGTTTTTAAATGTGCTTTATAAATAAATTTGATTTGGTTTGATAATTAAGTTGCACTAAATACAATTGCACTTAAGAATGTTTCTCAAGTGGTCTGCAGATAGTTGATGCACCTTCAGAAACAAAAGTGTGTGAAGTTTTGCAGCTAAATATTGTGACTGACTCATAAAGCAGTTACTAAATACATTAGATACACTTTCTACATTTGAAGCTCTTTTACAACATGATAGCTCCTGGAATTTCTCTCCCTCCCTTTTTTTTTAACACCAACAGTAAGAGAGGGACCTCCCATGATCACAGGCTGCAACAGATAGGAACAGAGCTCCAGTCTGTGGCGGGATTCCTAATTCACCAACTCCCAAGTGGTGCAGATTAATTATAAATGAATGATACGGAGTAAAGCCCTGTGGCCTCAGGGAGATGCTCCCATCCTCTGCCATGAAATATATATGCGGCTTAACTCTTTATTAGTAACATATTTATAAACGGATTATTGATTCTTAGAATGGACACAGCTCTATCTTTGCAAAGGAAATACCACTCCGCTGGAGAAAATGGGAAGGGAGTTAATTTAGAGCTTTTGTCAAGAACTTTTAATTGATGTGTGTAACCCATAGGGGATGCTGTCTGTGTGTGTGTGTGTGTGTGTGTGGAAAGATAAGGGGTAAGAGACATACAACCTTAAGAAAATGAGTCTAATTCACAGATTTGACTAATAATAAATGTAACTAATATTTCATGCTTTTGCACCAGTTGATTGTGACCCTGCTGGCTTTCCTCACAGTGTATAGATAATGTATAGAAAGCGGTAGAAAGAGACAGTAAAGAGATAAATAGGGAGAATGAATAGAAAGAGAACATTATTAGTGTTTCTAAGACAGACCAGGCCAGGCCTAACTGAGTGTAATGACAGTGGGTTAATTAGTGTGTGTGTGTGTGTGTGTGTGTGTGTGTGTGTGTGTGTGTGTGTGTGTGTGGCTGTATGTCTTAATGTTGGCCTCCAGAGAGCAAAGCTAAAGTTGGGTAAGGGAAGGCAAGCTGTTCCACATTGCCACAGCAACACCTGCTATTACAGAGGCCGTCTGTCAGTCAACCTGGCCCAACACACACACGCATGCACACATTTGTACTTTGTGACAAAAATACCTGATTAGCATGCCATGGGGACAAAGAGGAAAGTGATTGGGAGGGACAGTCAAACAAACACTAAACAAGTGCACTGAAAGAGAGGGAAAAAGAGAGGGAAACAGAGAAACACATGAAAGACTAAATCAGTAAGTGCCCATTAGATTAGTGTTTCCAATTACATAAAATCTGCTAAAACCTGGTGGCGACCTCGACCACACTTTATAAATTGTAAAGATACTTGAACATGATAGCAGAATATAAATTGTTGCATAACCTTTCATAATCTGAGTTGCACTTTCCCTGCACCGTCCGGCATGTTGAATCTCCAGTGTAAACACTCTAGCTTCTGCTCGAAATCAGCTGAAACTTCTGGTAGTATTGTGTGGTAGTGACCTGAGTGCTAGATGAATATTAAAGGTCCAGTGTGTAACATTTACAAGTATCTATTGTCAGAAATAGAATATAATCTTAAAAGCTATGATTAGTGTATAATTACCTGAATATAGGAATTGTTTTTGTAACCTTATATTGAGTTATATCTACAAACGCTGCAGGTCGTCTTCCATGGAGTCCACCATGTTTCTACAGTCACCCAGAACAGACAAACCCAACTCGGGCCATTTGTCTTTTTTCGCAAATTTCACGGCCACCATGGTAAATGGTAAATAGACCTGTACTTGTATAGCGCCTTTCTAGTCTTCCGATCACTCAAAGCGCTTTTACACTACGTGCCACATTCACATTCCATCGAACAGAAACGCATTCATACACATTCACACACCGATGCAGAGCATCATCAGTATCTTGCTCAAAAATACTTCGACATGTGTCATGTTGAACCAACAACCTTCCGATTAGGGGACGACTCGCTCTGCCTCTGCAGCACAGCCACCCATAGCTTTCCCTACATACTTCACAGCTCGTTCTCATTCAATTGAATTCAATAAAGAGAGAAGGACAGAGACGGAGACATGGGTGCACAGCAACAACAGTAGCATGCGAATAGAAATGACTGATGATGATGATGATGATGATGATGAACATGAAGAAGACGATGACTCAACAAAAGACAAAAAACGATGGGGGACAATGGACAATAATAATAGATATAATAGAATAATTCCCAGGTCATCAAATACTGATGCAAGTGGTGTTCAGTATTTTTGTCAGTCAAATGGGAAACAAATCAAGTGGCTCTGGATCATCCCAAATAAAACCCAACGGGTCATCAAATATAGACGCTTTGGCAACGCGTCAGTATTTGATGACCTGAGAATGATACAACATCAACTCTTTTTCCATGACTGACATCTCCATTTGAGATCATGACAGACACTGCTAATTCAACAATGGCCACCTGTAGTTTTCCACTAGGGACTCACTTACATGGCTGAAAATCTGAACATTTAGCAAGAGTCTTTAAGTCCCAAGGAGTCAGCAGCTATTTTTGCCTTTATGTTCACTGGAACAAGCTGTAAACATGATATTATCACAGCACCGTTTATGATAATGGATAATATGTTATGTTGCTTCATCCTGCAGACTCAAAGAAACATTAGATTTCAGTTGTGTTTTCTGATTACCCGTGTGTCCAAAATCCAATGTTCACCCCCTTTTAACTTTAAATTTGGTCTTCACCAACTCCTGAGAAGAATGTCTCTTTAGCTGCAAAGTGTTCATCAGTTAGTCTCTAACTGTGTCTGTCTGCTGTCTGGTGCTGGGCAAGTTTCAGAGTTTTCTTACAACAGTGTTTCCTCAATGGCCGACAAGGGCAAACGCGCCGCAAACGGCAAAAAGCTACAAACACGGGAATGATGCAAAACCAAAAACACACAAACACATAAAAACAGAAAAACGCAGCAACAGAAAAGTGCTGCAATCACAGAAACGAACAGAAGCAAAAACTTACAAACCCAAAACAAATGCCAAAGAGAAATGCTGCAAATTCACTCGACAAAACGGAAGTGCGCCAGGGAGAATGAACTTTCGTGCTTGAGTATCCATTAGATTTCAAGCTAACATTAGGTTTCTCCACAGCTGATAATAGCCCAGCTACTGTGCCTGGTAGCCAATATGTTCTTTTAAAATAGATGTGTCTTCTAACAGTTGCACATTGCCTGTGCTGGCTGGTCTGCGGACAGAATTTGGCCCTTCTCCATTTTATTAATATTTCCATATCTACTGATAGTGGCAACTGCAATACCAGCATTGAATCTTTCCATTTGCCCTGTGGACATTACAAGACATGAGAAATGATCAATACACCACATACTCATGAGCTATAGGGCTCACAATTAAATCCTTTCAACCAAAGGCCTGTTACCTTAAAATCACTCTAGATGAAAGTTATATGGTTGTAAAGAGTTAATGGCATATGGCAGTTATTATTTAGTGTCGCAGTGATAACTTCAGAACGACCACTTGTGTGGAGTTCAAAAAGTGTTGGCAGATGTTGGAGCATGAAAAAATAAGACAGAGAAAGGGAGGAAAGAATACAAAGAGGGCAAGAACATAAGATGGGAGAAAAGGGAAGGGGGCAAAAGGGATGATGGAGGAGATAAAGCCAGAGGGAAGGTAAAGCCTGAGGGGCAAATCATGGGCAAGATACCTAGACAGACAGAGACAGAGAGACAGTGAAGTATAAAGAGCTATGAAAAAGGCAGACATGTTGGTCTGTCTCCCAGTAGATTGTGGGAGTCAGTGGTGCAGCTCAGCAGAACCTGTGCTTAGCAGCGTGTTTACATTAATGAGCTAAGAGCTTCTGCAAGTCTCTGAACACACACACATTGAAACACACACAGCAAGCATTGTTTGTGTTAGTGCATGTCTGTCAGGAGTGACAATGAAGCTAGCAGACAGACACAGAACAGTCATGTCACTACTGATATCAAGAGAAAATTCACACTGATTCACTAACCAAAGCCAGAAAACACCCAAAAAAGAACAGTCCCTACTGACTTTTTATGTGGCACAAAGCCCTTAAAATTGATCAGAAACCATGAAATGTAACTCCTATATGTTTTCCGAATAAAGTTATTCAAAAAGGATTCAAAAGAGGCTTTCATAGTAAATGGTAAATGGACCTGTACTTGTATGGGGCCTTTCTAGTCTTCCGACTACTCAAAGCGCTTTTACATGGCACATTCGTCCTTTCACACACATTTACTCAGTGAAGCCAAAGTCCATCGAACAGAATTCATACATGCATGGCATCGGAAGCGATTTGGGGTTCAGTATCTTGATCAAGGATACTTTGACATGTGGCACCAGGAGCCAGGATGGAACCAACAACCTTCCCGTTAGGGGACGACCTGCTCTGACTCTGCGCCACAGCTACCCCCATGATGATTTAAATATTTATTTAAAGGTCCAGTGTTCAACATTTTGTAGGATCAACCAAACCAACGAACACTAGCAAATCAGAGGTAGATTAGAGTAGGTCTACATGGAATGCATGCAAAAAAATTAAGTGTTATGTGGGCATTTACGGGTGCATACTCTACCCACCAGGAGATGGGGTTTTGCAATTATTAGTTGGGGTACTGTGTTTACAAACCTCAAACCCCCTTAGCTAAATAATCCACAGACAATCCAATCCAATAAAAATGCTATGTATGTTATGTATTGAAATATATTTATTTATCAATTAACCATGCATTCAGTGGTTTTCTTGCTGGGTCAAACTGGCCTCTGTCAGTCTCAGATTCAGCTGTGTTCAATAAAAGGCTCATATGCCCTACAGCTGTTGTGCTAGTGCTGTGAAAACCAACATTCCCTGGTGCTCAGAGCTGAGTAGGGGCAGAAAGTCAGCTAACTGGACTGATAGCTACACAGCTAACTGAACTAACTTGCCAACAGCAGCTACAGTTATCAGTAGTTAGCAGTTACTCTAGTATAGATGGCAGTCTAGATAATAAAAAAAAAGAGCTAAAGTTCTCATTGCCATGAAAGTTAATTTGTCTCCACACTAACAACTGCTGCAGCCGAAGGCATTATGTTTTCGGGTGATATGTGAATCTCTGTTCATCATGACTTTTCTGCTGGTCGCTCTGTATTTTTTTCTTTTCTCCCACACCTACTACGCACACACCTACGCGCCTTATTCGCCCTATTCCTTACAGGAGTTAAGTTACTCTTAGAACAGTACTTTAAATAGATGTCCTTGGAAAAATGAGGAGAGGAAGTCAACCGTAAGGTGCTTCATTAGTGTAAATCATGAGTAGCCCTTTGATAGTAATTATCAGGTAAAATTTTAGGGGCAGCCGTCAACATTTTGTAACAATGCAATGCATTTAGTACATTATATGAGCCTGGACAGACATGAACATAAACGGCAACTTGACTAGTTGGTGGAGGCATTCAACTGTCTGGGGGTAAGTCTAGTTACATTGTGGGTCTCCTTAATTCCCTGTAAGACTGGGATAGTGACATTGTGTCATTGCTCCTGCTTCTCTATCTCTTTCTACCTGCAGCTGGACACATAAGGGTCAAAATAACCCCAGATGATGCTGAAGACAAACTTTTACCTTTTATGTTGTGACTATTGGGGCTCAATACTGTACCATCCTGGGGATGTGTCTTTTGTTGTTTTTACTGGTATAAATTGTGTTTGCATTGCTCATTGTGATTTTATTTATATTGTACAACATATATACATACATTACACACTTACCATATAAATGTGCACAGAGCCCACCAGGAGATACAAAATTAATTTCTATTAGAGTTGATAAATTGACCACCTGCAGTTCTTTTAACAGTGTAGTGTGGACCTATATAATATTGTAACTGTATTGAATTAAGACTATTTTGTAGTATTTTGCTGTCACTGCATAATACTGTTACTTTATAGTGTTTGAGAAAGCTTTCCACAAGATTGTGGAAGCTGGTTGTATTAGAAGATTAGTGAGATCCAACACTGATGTTGGCTGATAAGTCCTGGTTCTTAGTCAGCGTTCCAGTTAATTCCAAAGGTGTTAAAAGGGGTTAATATCAGGACTGTGTGCAGGCCAATGCTGTTCTTTCACACCAGACTGGGAAAAACATTTCTTTATGGAGCCAGCTTTGTCCCTGGGGGCAATGTCATGTTGAAACCGGAAAGGGACAAACACAAACTGGTGACCCAAAGTTGGAAGCAACCAAAATATTGTATGCTGTTTCCTGGATTTTCCTTGGATCAAAACAGAAAAAACAGCCGTAGAATGAGAGTCCAGAAAGATGAGAGCACCTGAAATATCTGCTCCATGTGAGTATAAGTGTATGCTGAGGAGGATTATAAAGCTGATCTAGGGCAGGGTGGGTAGGTGTCTGGTGGGGGTAGCGGTTGGTGGTGGGTGGTTGTTATGTGAGGTGCTGTTGACAGCATGTGATCATCTCAGGCTTGCAAAATAGCACAAGCTTTATTTTCTTCCCTCTCAACTCCCTCTCTCTCTGTCGTCTCGAGCGTCTTGGAAAGTGCTCAGATCATATGCAAAGCTGTTTTATGCTAATATGTGTGTACACACTTTGGTAGATGCGTCGGACCGGCATACACAAACTACATCACAGCCTTTCTCTTCCACCTGCCTGCAGTCTCTTGCTTGTTCTTTTCTTTTCCAGTTTAATTTCTCTCGGCTCAAGACAGGTTACTGCCTTACAAGAATGTGGGCAATGGGAAAGCTAAAGGAAAGGAGCTTTTTTTTGGTCCATTTATGGATTCATTATGGATTCATGGGTTCACCTACCTAAAGTTGCTAGCTTCTTTTATTGGCAAAATGACTATAAGGACGAAGGCTCTGCTGGTGTTGCTCCTCATTCAGTAGAGCAGTATTAGGTAAAAGAAAAAACAGCTGTCAAATGGACTCACCCAATCCTAAATAGTGGCAATTACAATCAAATGAATGGTCCAGTGTGTAGGATTTAGGGGCAGATTCCAACTCCCTCGCTTCACTCTGCCCTTCCGAGAGCATAGGAGAAACTACGGTGGCTGTGAAAGTGCGGAAAGCAGAAATGTCCATATCAAGAACCACTGTTTGGATTGTCTGTTCTGGGCAACTGTAGAACAGATTCATGTGAATACACTACTGAAAATATATTTATGCATATTTTATTCCTCTTACAAAAACAAGAGGTAAAGTTTAAGCACACCATTCACACAGATAGGAGACAAACACACAGAGGAAGAGAGAAACAAGGACACCATGCACACAGGGGAGAGAGAGTGGTGGAAACTCCTGGAGGACCAAGATCCAGATCCAAAGCATATGGAATGAGGCAACGATAGCCAGAGAGAATTTGACTTTCGGGGCAGACAGGAGCCCTGTATTCTGAGAGCAGAGAGCACAGAATGGAGATCAGACATATATAAAGAAGAGTGCCCATTTACAATTCTGTAAGACGTCAGAAATCTGATCTCACATGGATATGTCAATGAAGGGAGGCTAAAGTTGGTGTAATATGGTCAAATGTTTCTAGTTTTAGATCAACAAAGTCAGGCAGGCAAGATGCTCTCAGTGGGAATAAGGGTCTCTGCATCAGCGACGGATAATTTTAGCTTAATTGCGTTAATGAGAAAAGGCGGTCTTAGTGATTCAATGCACTTCAATCTCAGAATCCATCCGGAGCAGCAATTAGCAAAAGTTACATATACCATCGTCATGTTTTTCAAAGTGACCTTTTCATGTTTTCTAAGTGAACTAAGTTAAACACAACAGGACAATAGCCCATCTTAGAGTGGCAGCTGGCAGTCCAGAGACAGTGTTTAACACCATGTGGGGGGAACATCAAGGCCTTCAGCACTCCGTCTGTTGACCACTTGGCTAAATCAGTTTCTCTCTTTCCACTCTGTCTCCCTCACACCTTCCAGCAATGTGATACTCTCAGTTTTTGTAGATGAAAATTTATCCTTTTTCAGACCCTAGTGATTTTTTCAAGAAGCTCTTTGAGTGGAGAAAAAAAGGCTTGTATTATTTTTGTTATTGTGGGAGGTTATGAATAACATCCACATGCCTTAGAGTATATAGATCCATGGCAGTGTTGGTTATAAACTTTAATAAAGGTAAATTAACTAATAAAGCTTTCATCACTGCTGGCCTCTGGATTTCAAACGGATTAAACCACTTCCCTTTGGCTTGTAACATTCCTGCTGCATGTGCAACACAGCGCACAAACTCACAAACACACTCACACAATTAAGATATGATATAATTAGGACTAAGCATCTCCAGAGCATTTGGAATGTTCATTAAGCAGTATAGCATATTTAGATTTTGGCATCTAGGC
>JAGRRF010012892.1:2011818-2026374 GCA_019097615.1 Morone chrysops | reverse complement strand
ATATACTGTAAATTTCATTACAGTACAATTACAGTAGTTTATTGTAAAGCAAAATACAGCAACTTGCTGGCAACAGTGCTGCCAGTAATTTACTGTAAATATACAAGGAAATCATTTACAGTGTGAGCTAACTTCTGTTATGAATTGGTGCTATACAAATAAAATTGAATTGAACTGAATTGAATTGAACTAACATGAAAACACTTGACTTAACTTAACAAACTTGACGAGACACAACACACAAGTAGCCCTGCATTCAGAGAACGCAGTGTACTAGTGGGTTAATAGGGTACTATGAGCTCTTTGAGATATGAAGAGGCCTGACCATGAAGAGCTTTGTAGGTGAGGAGGAGGACTTCAAATTCTATTCTAAATTTTACAGGGAGCCAGTGCAGAGACGCTAGTACAGGAGAGATATGATCTCTTTTCCTAGTTCCTGTCAGTACTTGTGCTGCAGCGTTTTGGATTAATTAAAGTCCTAATGGACTTAGTGGGGCAGCCTGATAATAAGGAATTGCAGTAATCCATAATTTCATCGGGCTTGATCGACAGGTATAACAGTGTGTCATCTGCATAACAATGAAAGTTAATGGAGTGATTCCTAATAATGTTGCAGAAGGGAAGCATATATAAAGTGAATAGAATTGGTCCAAGTACAGAACCTTGTGGAACTCCATGACTGACTGTAGTATTTATGGAAGATTCATCGTTAATGTGTACAAACTGAGAACTGATAAGTATGACCTAAACCAGCTTAGTGCGGTTCCTTTAATGCTGCACCAGGTCACCAGATGGTCAATCTCCCATCCCACCAGAGATGAGCCCAATCACGGAGGTGTCATCCGCGAACTTCAGGATCCTGCAGGTGCAGGGAGAAGAGCAGAGGAGAAAAAACGCAGCCCTGGGGGGATCCGGTGCTGATGGTCTGAGAGACATTTTTCCCCATCTTCACATGCTGTTTCCTGTCAGACAGAAGTCTGTGATCAACCTGAAGGTGGAGCTTGTACTGTAACATGTGATGGTGTTGAAAGAAGAGCTGAAATCCACAAAGAAGGATCCGCCGTAGGTTCCTGCGGAGTCCAGATGCTGGAGGGTGAAGTGCAGGGCCATGTTTACTGCATCGTCTACAGACCTGTTGGCTCTGTAGATGAACTGCAGGAGGTCCAGGTGTGGGTCCGTAATGGCTTTGAGGTGGGAGAGCACAAGGTGCTCAAAGGACTTCGTGACCACGGAGGTGAGGGCAACAGGTCTGTAGTCATTTAGTCTTGTGGACCTTGGTTTTTTGGGGACAGGGATGATGGTGGATGCTTTGAAGCAGGCTGGCACATGACATGTCTCCAGCTGTTGGCTGTGAACCAGGGCTTGTCTTTGTTATAACTCACCCTGGTGCGTGATGTTATATAGCAGTCTCCACAGAAGCTGATGTATGACATCACAGCCTCTGTATACTCAACCAGACAGTAGTTAGTAGCAGTCCTGAAAACATTCCAGTCAGTAGAATCCAAACATGCCTGAAGATCCTCCGAAGCTTCACTGGTCTACTGTTTTGATGTCCTCACAATCAGTGGTCAGTAACGAGAGAGAGAAGGAGCGAGAGCAGGAGAGAGGCAGTGTCCCAACCCTTACAGTCAGTGTCAGCACACAGACTGACGCATTTTAACATGATAGAGAAGAGAGATAAGCAATACAGGCACTTTGACAGATGACATACTTACCAACAAAATAATAAACAATGACCACTCCTATTGCACATCGGCAGAAGGCCTCTCCCCAGCTAGGGCACCATCATCTCAGCAAGATCTTGACCTTAGCAGGGAGGACTGTGAAGAGTCACATTACTAATGTGCATTACTGGGTGTCTGGTGAGACAATGACATCAAGTGTGGAGCACCCTACCTACACTCCTCTCTAACTCTGCTGGCTTTCAGCACCTGCAGAAGATAGTGCTTGACAAACAGCTCCTAAAGAAACTGAAAAAAAACACATTGGGCATTCACACAGGAAAGCCTTCACTCCTTGTACACAAATAGAGATAAGTTTTTGAAGGAGAGCTTTGAGGCATGTCTGCTGCACTGGATCACAACAGTATGTAAACAGGAACAGCCAAAACAAAGGAAGGTGAGGAGCAACACAAACACCATTACTCAAAGGCTGCTCAACAGTATGTGGTGACCGCACTGAAGGTGGACAAGGACAAGAACAGTGTGGCAGGAGTGATCAGTAGGTGTAAGTCAACGTCCATCTGAGCAACACTGAAGGAGATGAAAACTGAGACTCTCGTCACCCTGGCCCAGCACAAAGGTGTGGAAAAACCAGACAAAGCGCCCTCTGTTGCCAAGCATCTGAGCAGATTTGCACCCTCATAGCCTCATAACAGGTCACTGAAGAAAAAACAGAATGAATGAACAAAACTAAATGATAAATTCCTTAGTATATTCAGTAAATTGACAAAGTAATAATCCAGGGTTTCTATTCTTTAAAAAAAATGAAATTCCATAATTGCTCCATGATTATATCCGATTTAATTTGTAGGAAATATATTATTATTATATGGATTTGAATTTCTATAGGAACCCTGCAGAATGTTATTGATATAATGTAGATAGTTTTTATTGTTAGGCTCATTTCTGTTTTTAGATTGTTGTGATATTTGAATCCACCATCCAATCTATTTTTACTGTTAAAATCACCTATTTATATATGTTAAATATTCAGTTTCTCTATCCCACCTGGAATTAGTCTTTCTCAGAGGTTGTTGTGAATGTGAATTTCCCATAACATAAGCAATAACAATGTTAGCACCAAGTCAGAGCTCAGTTCAGTGTCACAGAAGCTCTTGTCATTAATTTGGGTTTTTTGTGTATTAGAGCAACTGAGCCTTCAGCAAAAAGATTTTGGATTATGCATTGCATAAAACATAGACACATTATTCATACTATTCTACATTGTTGTTAAGGATGCAAACACACCCCTTGTCAAAAAAAACAAAATACTAAATATATTCATTGCATTATAATTTAGATATATTTTAAAAATGACATGTTAAAAATGGAAATTAATACATATAGTTAAAAATTTATACAGTATACAAAGTATGCAATACATTGTCAGAGGAACTTTTTTTCATACATTTGTAAGCTTATTTTTACTGTAGCAATAAAATATGAAAATATCCAAATATGGCTGAGTATGCAATTTTATATATAGGTCACAACCTCCTATGACACACACACAAACTGCAGCCTACACCTCCTTTTCTATGTCTGTGTATGACTGCTTCTATTATGTGTATTCTCAGTATACATATACACACACACATGCACACCTACACACACACTCACTCACAGATTACACACTGTCTTTACATATGTTTGACTATTGAAGAGAAGCCATCGTTGTGGCTGCCCTCCCAGGCCCATACTTCAGCAACACCTATGGGAATCAAATATGAACAAAGGAAAGCGGGCGAGAGACATACAGGCGTATAGAGGAGAGAGACAGAAGGAGCGCATCAGAGAGGAGAAGAAGAAGACGGGGTAAGGGAGTCGCTGACATCTCCAGTTCAAAGTGGTGCCGAGGCTCCACATACACAACAACACACTCTTTCCTTTGGTCACTTCATCATTATGTGGACTGTGATGTGAGCTGAACTGTGAGTGACAGTGTGTAACTCTTTTTGTCCGTGTGTGTGTATGTGTACAACCTTCTTTTAACCTTTATTTACCCAGGGAAAGATTACAGAGCTGTATGCACTTTTTCCAGAAACACTCCACACATTCATACTGGGAGCTGCCCAGTACAACCACAGTCTGCTAGTGGTGATGACTGAGCAACAGGGCTGTTGGAAGGTCTTAGCCACTCTGGCAGTTAGTGTTTGATGAGTATAAGTGTTACTCATTCACTCTCTCCCAACACACCTGAATGTAACGCTGAAATTCTACCACGGCTTTCTGACATTGGGCCTGCGACTTCCATCACCATCTGGTACGCTGCGGCCACTGTCAAGTACAAGATACTGAGCAAGATACTGAACCCCAAATTGCTCCTGCCTGATGCTAATGACCTCCTCTTGTTGCTGTTTTGCCAGCAGAGGGTGATACTGGGAGAGAGGGAGAACTTTTTTTATGTAATTAATTTCAATGGATTTCCCAGGCATATCCTCTTATTTCGTCTGTGTCACTGAGGGACTCTTTTAGTTCTAAGAAAATAACCCTGATGATGTCATAATGATGTCAACTCAACTTGGAGACTCCATGTTTATTATAGAGAGCCTGCGTTACAAAATGGTCATGAGGTTGATGTGGTTGTTTACAGTATCAATACCATCTAATAAAATAATGCTGTTGATTGCAATATAGGAAAGGAGTACCTTAAAGGGACAATGTGTAGTATTTTAAGTATTTTATTTGCTAAAATCAATGTCTTCATTCATAAATGTGTCCTTACTTTCCTTATTTATAATTTCTTATCTGTTTATGCATTGGACGGGAAAGTCCATGGAGGCTTCCATGTCGTTCCGCCATTTTGAAAAACTACAATCGGCAAGAGGGACATACAGCACAGGCCTACCTGTCTAGCTAACAACGCGTTTTCGTTCATAGCCAGCATCATGTGACTGAAACCAGCTATAACGTTGAAGGACATCAGTGAGAGACGCTTGTCACTGCCCTGGCAGATTTGAAAGTCTGCACTGCACTTTAGTTTATAATGGAGGATCATACTTATGCCGAGCCACAGGACAAGGAATTATCGTTGGGAAGAAAGCGAAAAAGGGAATTAAAAAGGCAACGTGACCGGCGTATTCAGAAAATGAGGGTCAACATCGGGGTAGCTTTTCCTAGGTGGAAAGAGCTAATGAAGGAGAAAGACTTTGAAAGGCACACTGAAGTTGCCTGCTTTCTCCTCGACAGGTAAGTCAATGTTACGGTCTAAATTACAAGTTTTTTTTATTGCTTGGGTGTGTAAGACACACTAATGATTCAATGCAGTTTGTAGTTTGTTTGAAATAACGAACCTCATCACCCGAAAGACAACTCGATGAAGTGGTATTGGAAGACATGTTGTCATAGCTTCTTGGTACATAATGGCTACTGTAGATGCAATATACATTTGAAAACGCAAGGCGCTAGAGAGAGCACTATTCGTTTGAATGCAAAATACAATTTCACTGCTAGATGGGAGAAATTCCTACACAATGTCCCTTTAACCCGTAGTAAGGACTAAAAGTCTGGGTAGTCTGCTGCTGCTTTTATTTGACCTTTTTTACCATCTTTTTTAAATGTGTCTTTTGTGAGTCCCACAACTTTGCGAACATACCAGGGGCTTTAGTTTTACACTGGGTTTTTCCAGATTGTGGAAATCAGTGTTGTCAGCTTTGTCCCATCATGTTTGATTGACAGACACAAAACAGACATCCAAATCATAAGATAAACACATTTGGGTCTCACAGGGCTAGGAACTGGACTGGAAATTGCTGAGTTAATGGTATCGATCAATAACCTTGTTAACCTCCTACAGACAATTATGGTCATTTTGTGCAAGACAGCAATTGCATTTGCACACCTGTAAAACAGCTTAACCTCAACATTTGGCTACGTCATTTTTTACTTTTATTTTTGATATAAAGTTGTAAAGCCATGTGGACACCTTCAAACTGTATGGAACTATTTGTATCTATGTGTGGCTTTGTACAGAAACACTCTGCTGGCCTGTGTAACATCCAAGTGTTACGACATTCACCTCAGTGCTTTACCTCCTCCGTGTCGCTCTGCGGCCCTGAAACAGTGGCCATTAACATTTGAAGCAGGAGCAGAAAAAAGCCTTTAATTGGTGCTCTGGTGATACCACAGGCCTGATGTTCTGTGGAAAGCAGGGCTTCGGAGGGCCATTAATTAACCTTAGTGCTATGATTACTACTTACATTAGAGTGGAATACATTAGAGGTGGCAGCGGGCCCCATTTTTTCTACCCTACACTTCAGAGGGGCCCCGGTGGAGCGCTCCATGCCCCCGCGAGCCACGATATGTTAACGGGGAAGCAACTAATTAGATGTCAAAAATTCATAAGGCCTCTCTTTAATATTGCATATCTATCCCCGGCCTGTCACTTCAAAACAAGGGGGATTGCATAAACAGGGCAACTGCAACACAAACCCCCCCATCCCCATCATGGGAGCTGGGTGGGTGGGGTGAGGTGGGGTGTGGAGTGGTGTACTGCTGATCAGGGTGTAGAGGGAGGAATGACAGCGTGCTTGAAGGTGAAGAGGAGGAGAGGGAAGACAGAGGAAAGAAGAGGAAGAAGACATAAAGAGAAAGAAGAAAGGAGAGACAATCAAAAGAAGGTTCTTGATAAATCCCACAGAGGACGGCTCTGCCACATTATTAAGTCTTCCTTTTTATAGATATGATACTGCACACTGAACATCAGGGATAAAGGCTGAACCCACCAAACTTTGTCCACCTTCTTTTCACCAGAGGTTCAGCTTTATCATGACAATGTATCATGGATTGCACAGTCAATATAAACTTGCAGTCACTGGTTGTGCCTAACCATGCAGATCATTTGTGTTTCATCTGTCTAGGTTTAACATACTTGTATGCCTCAACCCAAATTAATGGAATTTTATTCAGAAAAGTTACATTTGAAGAATTCTCTTTCAACAAACTGTCTTCTAGATAATCTGCAAAACACACTGTGATCCGGTCTCACTAGAGCAACTCTCCACGAAACACAGACCATATAAAACCTATTCTGTGGCTTGAAGCAACATTATGTAAGACTTCACAATCCCACTGTGGTGAATATGGACATCTGCACATGTGCATTTGTTATGATAAATTCATGATCAAAAACTTGAGAGGAGCACCGTTTGTCATCCTCTTCGCCTCTGCCAATAGCTTTGTCCACAAAAGCTGCTCAGCCAGGTAACA
The DNA here is from genome assembly GCA_019097615.1 of Morone chrysops. Lineage (NCBI taxonomy): Eukaryota > Metazoa > Chordata > Actinopteri > Moronidae > Morone > Morone chrysops. The sequence continues at coordinate 2,019,445 of JAGRRF010012892.1, read as the reverse complement.
TTATATTCACAACCTTAATTTAATATTTAGTTTTGGTTATGTGACATGTTTATCATCTAAACTTAGGGCATTTACTTCATTTAGTATGTTTTCATTCAAGTATTTGTTTTGCTCCAAATGCTGTGCATCATTGTTGTGAATGTGTATGAATGAGTTAGTTTCTGTTCTGCCATCACTGAGTGAATGTGTGTGAAAGGGTGAATGTGGCATGTAGTGTGAAAGTGCTTTGAGTGGTCGGAAGACTAGAAGGCGATATGCAAGTACAGGTCTATTTACTAACAAAGACTATTTTGCAGAGTTTTGTTTTGTTTTTGTCCACTTTACCTAAGTTAAAATGTTACGATGATATGCAAGGTTAAATTACTGTTTTCATCTATCTGTTGGTGAGTGATAGCAATATTACAGCTATTTCTCGTTAAAGAAAGTTCTAAAGGTTTAGTTAGCTAGATCATGTCTAGATCCTTTCCATAACGTTGTCAGACATTTAGAATAACAATCTGAGCCTGTCAGTGGCAAAAACAAGAACTGTTAATGGAAGTCCTTTGAACAAGAATTAGCTAACATTACATGGCAGCCATTGTAGTCCTCTTAATGGCTATTTTCTTAACTAAATCAGTGAATTAAGGTTTTATTTTGACCAAACCAGATTTGGGGATTGTTGGAAAGACTAAGGGTGATTTTATTGAGCTTTGTTTCATTTATTTCCAGCTGAATTGCGTTTTATGATTATCTAGGTATGACACGTTACAGTAATTATCAGTATCGACTTGTTTGACCTTTGACCCCCTTAGATCCTTATAATTTGTTACACTAATGAAAAAAGCTAGCATAGCCTGATGCTGCCAGCAGTAGAAGATGTAGACCAATATAAACAGCCTGGACAGTATAGAAGATAGAAACAGAGGGGGGAAGGCACTATACTCCTCTATATTGTCTCCTAACAGTTTCCAGCAGCTGAAACTAGGTTCAACCAAACCTTTATGGAGCAAATTAAGTGTTTATTTCCCAATAAACACAGCGAAACATATTACTTTATGGTTCCATTTGCTACCTTAATGACCAAGAAGCATCTAAAAACCTGACCAGGCAATGTCATCTTAAAGAAAATTAATTCTCTCTTCCCCTCCTGTCTGTAATCACCAGCCTTCCACTCCAATACAAACAGCATTAAAAAGAATTTTATGAGAGCTAGTCTTGTCCATAAACACAGTTTTGTCCATAAACACAAGAAGAAGGATCTGTGTTTACAAACCACTATACTCAAACAAAGAAAACAAAGTGTTTTTTTTGTAGGTGATCCTTGTTGTCTGTACTTCATTCATGTTCCAGATTTAAAGCAGCAGCAATAACAATCACTTCCCCCTGTCATTTTGTGGAGTGTTTCCACACGCCAAGACAATTCATTCATTCATGGATGAGGTCTGACTGTTACATTTCACCTAGCGGCGATGCACCAGTGTGTTACTATGAGGACACGCATTTCAGAAAAGTCTAGTCATCTGTCTAAATACATTTCCTCCACTGTCTGAAGTATCAACATTCATAATAACGTTTTGTGGCTTTATGGAGATGATAAGTCATAGTCAAACTGATTGTAATGATGGAAATAAAGAAGAGAGAATGCTGGAAGATCAAAAGCTGTTTGATTTTCAATGAGGTTTGGCAGGATTCAGATACTTCTAACAGCTCTAATGCAATGTAAAGGTAGATTTGTTAGCATTGGGTTTGCCAGAACCTGGCAAAAACAGACAAGGCTGGCTTAAATAGCAGGTTTCAAAGGTCTGCTCTTATTAGTAGAAGTAAAGTTTTCATGAAAATGCCTCTACTAATTACATACAATGACTGACTGAGTACTTTAAGTGTTCCTGAGTTCTAACAGGCTGCAGTTTGAAGTGAAGCAAAGTTAGCAGCTGGGCTACTGAGATAATGTTACTCTATCAGCGAAGGTCTGGTTTCACCACAGTAGTGGGAACGGATTTTTGGGGGGATTTTTCCCCTGTTTAAAAATAGACCAAGTGACACCCAACTTGCATGTGTCACCAGGCGCTACCTCATGTTTTGTTGCTTTGATTGGTTGTATATTTATTCACTTGTGTCCATAGGCAGTTTTGTCTGCACCCGTTGATAAAGCCCCTTGGAAATCAAAAATTGGAAGCTCCTAGTTTCCAAACTAATTTTCAATTGTGAATGAGCCTGGCGTTGCTAGGCTAGCTAATATGCTATTCAGGTGGAAACATGCTAGGACGCTTCAGTCACAATAGCTTTTGCTGCTCGCTAGCAAGCCTAGGTAGCTTGGTGGCTAACCTGGACAAGACAGTTTATTAAAAATAAATATTTTAACTATTGCCTTCTGTCTTGTTGTGAATTGGCGCTATATAAATAAAATTGAATTGAATTGAATTGTCTCAACTGTCTACAAACCATGTCTCTTTTGAGGAGTAGAGTAAAGCAGGGTTATCTAAAAGTCAATAGGGAAACATAGCTAATAGGTTATATGTTCCTTTGTTAAAGGTCTAGTGTTTAACATTTAGGAGGATCTACAAACCATTTGTTGCACTACAAACCTGTGATATGGACAAGAATTATCCTAAGCTGTAAAACAAACAGATAAAAGGCCATGTTTAATTGGAATTTGTTATGTAGAAAGGTATCTTACATTTTTGTTGTAAAACAATCATATAGATCACATGGAGTTTGTAATAAAATGTAGGTGGGGCATGGGCAGTTTTAACACACATAAAGTGACCATCTGCAAGTTGCTATTACATTTTCAGTTTTTAACTTTCCAGCCATGTTCTTTTCAGGCCTAGCTGGCCCTGTCAGCGCTGGTTGTATGTAGATTTAGAAATCCCTTATATACCTCATACAGGTGTCTCCAGAAATAAAAAAATGTGTATGTTTAAGCTTCAGGTTCTTACAGCAAACGCCATCATGACCCTTTCATTGTTTAAGACTATGAAATTAAATCACAGGCCCCCCATTTCTCCGCATATGCTCCTTAGATCAACCAGAGGAGAGTTCAATTCAATTGCTCGTGTCATGCATACCTGTATCCATTCCAGGTTGAATTAAGTGACACATCCCGACTGCTGGCCACTGAAGCAAAAAATTAGCCTGCCGGCCCAGCGCAAGGTCAGCACAGAGGGGGAAGAAATGGAGGGTCACATTTCTCTAACTGTGAACTCCTGCTGAAAGTGAGTCAAGCTGCCAGCAGCCTTGACAAGAGTCAGACAAGGGAGGTATGCTTGGTTATTTCAAGAGCTGATAGGAGCCCTCCATTTTATCTAAGACATACACTGTCATATAGTTACAGTGATTCATGAAGCAATGCAGTCACAATTTGTAGTTTGTTGAATCTGTTATGTGTGGACAGTTTATTCATTATGCTACCTGCAGCAAACAGATAGCATCCGACTCTATGTCATTAGGTTAATTGAAAATCAGCCAGCTTCTTAGAGACATGCACTTTTGTTCAACTTGTTCATTTAACTCTCTCTACTTAGTTAAAGAGATAAATACACAAAGAAAGGGAAATAGCTTGTAACTGCACTAATTGGAAACAAACACACTGTATCAGTTTTTTTCCCCAACCAAGCTCTTAATGCAGTCAACTCTTCTAAAGGTGGACATTGTATACCTCATTAATGTGAATTTAATTATTCCATAATTGTGTTCCCTTGGGTGTATTAACCCAAAGCAAATAAGAATCACCTGACTTTGGAAAGAATTAAGATGACTCTGTGATCTAATTCATTTTCAAATAGTTTATAAATGAAACAAGATGAGCCGATACACTTTGCAATTTGACATGTCTGATTACAGCACAGTGTGTGTATTTCAAAAGGGAAATTCAAGTTAAAGTTCTTTGGCCAAACTAATACAAACATCTGACTGGATTACACAGTCACTCTGGGAAAGATGAGGTAAGTGCACCTTCCTCTTTCCTAGAATCGGTGCAGGAAGTGTATGCATATAACTGAGCGGTGGAGGTAGAGGTATTGTCATGGCTTGATAGACATGGCTGTCCATATTTGTTTATTTTAGGAGATAATCAGTCCTTCTAAGCATGAACTCTTATCTCTCCCTGTGGAGAAAAAAACAGCTGCAGATAAGGAAAAGATGCAAAAGTTTCAGTTTGCTTGCGTGACACGCATCCTAAAATCTCCCTCTATCACTCCCAGGTAGCTCATCGGGTGCACGTGACCGCCTCTTATCAGCCCTGGCGTCGTGGGTCACGAGACAGCCGGCAGATTGTATGCCAGGTGCTTTTAGCTCATCACCCGGAGGATTTTGATACTTCCATCTCCGCAAACAAGTAGCAGATCCCACTGCCTCACCTGGAGTAAGGCAATTACTGTGAAGTTTTCCAACTGACGGGCTGCCAATCACAACTCCTCAATAAGTAGATAGATTCCCCGCACTTAGTACAATTATTTTGCTATTTTGTTGACACTTGCCTTTCAAAGGCTTTCACACTACATTTTAAGAGCAAAGTAGTTTAATATCAAGGCATGGAAATGGTCTTCAAAGCAGATTTATTCAGAGGGAAATTTCCTTAAACTGTTGACAGTGGTGCAACACAGCTCAAAGAAATAATTTACGTAACGGGCGCAGTTAATGAATTGACAAGTATCCATGCACTATCTCTTGGTTAAACTGTCACCAGCAAATTTGCAGTAGGGACTCCACTAAAGGAGCCTCATCATTAAAATCTCAGCCGGCCACCAAACCACTGCCGCTTATTTCAAAGAAAAAGTGTCTGGACTTTGGTCTCTTCCTGCCCATTACACTGGGAAAGATCAGACGCCATCTTCTTCAGGAGGCCATCAACTGGCACAGCGCCTTCAAATGATTCACCCCATTAAGGAGCCAATCAGGTATAATGAAGCGCAGGGTAAACTCAGTGGCTGAGACAGATAAATAATTTACTGGGACTTGTCATCCCTCTCCCATCGAGGTTGCTGCAGTCACAGAGGAACAGCAAGACACATGAAGGCTTTCTGGGGTGGAGAGACTCCGCAAAGCTGGTGACACCCCCACACACACACTACCCACCCCTCCACATCACCGAGGTCCACCTCCCACATCCTTTCCTCCCTCGCTTCCTTCTCGTTCTCCCCTCAGTCACCCCCTCATCCTCAAAACAGCCCTCCCAACCCCACCCCTTGTTCTCCCCACCTGTCAGACGTTGGGAGATAGAGGGATGGAGCTGGTACCACTTCGTTACCAGCCTCTCACTTGGAGGTTTCAAACAGATTTCAGCTAATGAGGGAGCATTTAGAAACTCAGGGATGCCAACATCTAGAAGAGGAGGGACATGAACGTGTGTATGGGGACACACACATAGTACACACAGTAACATACAAACCTGCTGCATCCTCACAGCTTCTTTCGTGCATGTGAAACCCACACATGCATGGATAGCATACACTCACCTGTACACACTCTCTCACACACAGCTCAGGGTTGTCAGTGCAGGTGAACAAAGTGAATAGGATATGTGACTGACAATAAAGATTTCTTTTAACATCAGTGAGAGGGAGGCGGGCGGGCGGGGCAGGGGTGTAGGGGGAGGGGGTTGAGTCTGGGGAGACAGGCTGCAGAAGTTCGCATTACTCTGAGGGACCCGTCGGCTGCATATGCCATCTTTAATGACAATGCCTTGCCAAACTGGCACCAAGTCAGCCAACCAGGAGAGTGCAAAGTAAGGGAAGAAACCCCCCAAACCTATTATTCCAAACCTGTCTTTTTTTCTTACTCTTTACAACCCCCCCCCCATCCTTCCATTTCCTTTAAATGTGAGTTTTAATAGGCACCGCTAAATTTCCGCTGCCGTCTCCTTAAAGTTTAATTCACCCACTTTTCTTTTACTCCTGCATTCCCATTATGGAGCTACGACGGCAGCTGCAAACAGGGCATTATTATTTCATATTATGAAAACATTTTTTTTAGATGAAGGGGGACCAGCTATGGCAATATTTTCATGGCACAGTTATAATGGCAGGTTGAGAAGTGAGCAAGAGAGGACCCACTTTTTATATGACACTAATATCCTCCATGTTAACTGGGTGGCAAGGCTTATTTAGTGTATTCAAGAGTTTCATTATTTTTCAGTGGTTGTGTAAGAAGTTGTTTGGAGGTGAATTGAAGGTGAATGTGTGGGATTATTGGCAAATAATATTATGTTTGTATCACCAGCTGTGGATAGCAAAATTAATGATGAATTCTAAAATGCTGTACTGTACATTTGTTGCTACTTCTGCATTGGTCTAGATATAGTGATGGTGATCAGCTATGCAATGTTTAGGACTTGGTTAATTTAAAATAACTTAAAATGAGGTTTGGTAACGATTGCTGTCATTAAAAGTGGAAACCAATGTCTACTGTTGGAGACAAGATGGGAGGGTTTTTTTTTATTGAAGCCACATCAATCTGCACAAAGCAGATTGGGTCAAAACCTCCTTGACCAACCCTTTGGTCTATGATGAGGTATTTTTAAAATATTCATTTTAGTGATCTCTTCCTCTAGCACCATCATCAGACCACAATTTCCACTTATCAAAATCAAATTGGTACATTGTGGTGAAACCTTTCGATTTATATGATCCCATTGTGTAACACTATCTTTAGAACAAACTTTACATTTTTAACTTCACTTATTAATACCCAGAGATCGATTAGTGTCATCACTTTTACTCACTGCACTTTTAAACTGTCATCCAATGTCCCCCTGACACCTCCCTCTGATTGGAAGTGTTTTGTCCTGGTGGCATTATCAGTGCATGGCTCAGAATAGAACAAGCATCGAACGCACACCCACCCACCTATACACACATACACATGCATTCATGCAGTGTAGCTTTCCAACAGACACTGAGTTGGTCCCTTTCTCTCTAATTAGTAATTAACACATTCTTTTGTGCCGGCCTCGCTTTATATAAAGGCACTCTCTTGCCAAACAGCAGATCCCTGCGCCAGGATCAGATGGAAGCGGAGTGTGAGGTGGAGCCCCGGCCACTTGATAAATAGAGTGTTACAGTTCGGGACTAATCAACTGATTAGCCAAACAGCTTGTAATGGCTTTTCAAATGAGCGGGTCAGATCATGTTGAAGTGCTGTCATTAAACTCACTGTTGCTCTCAGGTTGACATGCTTCCACAGTCCACTTTGTTTAATATATACCAGATTTGGCAGCACATCATTGGTGTATTATTATGCACTTTAAGAAAGATAATGAATGTAAAGTTTGGTTTCAGATGGGCTTTCTGTTTTCCTTACAACCTAGAGTCAGACAAACTCATGTGGATGGATTATTTTGTCTCTCCATGAAGTTAAAAAACGACATGCTTAGTTTAATTTAGCTCTGTTTAAATGTAGTGAAATTCACTGTTAAAATACTCAAAGGATGGCTGGTCTAACTAAAATCACACATTGTAAATGACATAAGTCATTGATTTTACCATGGGCTTAGAAATACAGGCACAGTGTGGGCGGCTGCGGTTCGGAGGCAGAGCGGGTCGTCCCCCAATCGGAAGGTTGTTTGGTTCAATCCCCGGCTCCTCCTGCCACGTGTCGAAGTATCCTTGAGCAAGATACTGAACCCCAAATTGCTTCTGATGCATATCAT
>JAGRRF010012892.1:1993775-2006007 GCA_019097615.1 Morone chrysops | reverse complement strand
CATTGGAGTGAACAAAAATATGCTCACAAAAAACAGTAAACTGAAAAAGAAAATTGCAGAAAGAATGTGCAGAAAAAATACAGTATATATATAAAAAAAAGACCTGTGGTCTTTTTATAGTGCTTACTTGCTGATTGTGTATTACAGTGTATTACAGTTTTTCTGCATTATTTACACACATTTTCTGAAAGCATGCCTCATTATATTGCAAAATGAAACTTTACATTCAAAACAATGTTATTTCTTCTCAAAATGGTATTTTGTTTTCAAATGACACACACAAACAATCATATGAATAGACATTTATAAGAACCAGTTGAACAATGATGTGCTCAATGTAAAACACTATGATGAATGGAAAACACTTCTTCTCCATTCATCATAATGGACTTAGGCCTTTTTTTGTTCAGTGTTACACTTACTACAGACAGTACATACATAAGTGTGTTATACTCAGAACACACAATTGCGTTATATATTTTATTTTTCCCACAAAAAAAATTTACATAGTGTACATCCCAACCAACACAAAGTTGCACATACAGTGGTCTACATACAAAACAACAGAAGAATTTACTGTATACAGTTACAGTAAAATAAACAAAAAACTATTCTTCATCCTCTCTTCTGTTTCGGTCTGGCCACAGCACCTCATCCACATCACAAGCAATGTTTTCCCTGGCCAAGCAGCGGGGGAAATATCTCCTAGCATGGTGAATCCAGCCATGAAAAGCATCAACTGCTATATCTCCACATGCGTCTTCCATAGCTTGGAGAAGGGGTATACGCGTTTGTGGATTTCGGTCATACACAAAGTTTTTTGATTTGTGTGTAGAGTTCAGAGAGTATGAGGCATGCTTTCAGAAAATGTGTGTAAAAAATTGAGAAAAACTGTAAACTTTTAAACTTTTTAGTTGTTTTTGGAGCCTTTGGGTTTGGATTAAAGAGCAGCGGACCTTGAGACAACCATGTTCGAAAAAATAAAGAGTGTCCTTGTTGGATGTCCCTATGGTAGAAACATGATAGTGTCCTTCTGGGTAACAAAACACAATAAAATGCCCTCTAGGGTGCCTTTCTAGTAGATGAAAAACAAAGTGCCCTCTAGTGTGCCCTGTCAGTGGAGAAAATGTGAAAGTGCCTTCTAGAGTGCCTTCCCAGGGTGCCCTTCCAGTGGGCAAAATGTGATATAGTGTCCTCTATGGTGCCCTTCAATTGGAGAAAAGCTAGTGCCTTTTCCCCTCAAAAGGCCTGAGTCCTCTTCACATTTTTCCAGAATAAGTCAGGAAACAAGCCCATTTCTCAAAATCTTTAACTGTTTTAGGGTTAGACCACAAGGTGAAGAACTTCTTGTTCCACTAAAAGAGGAGGAAGGAATCTGATGCTTTTGATATGTTTCCTTTTAAAATCCTTCGCTGTCACACACACACACTTTCACCTCCTCCTCTGTGAGAGGGGTAATCAGGCTGGATGGCTGATTCTTTTCATAAATTTTAGTATCTCCTTATTTCAGGCTTTGCTGCCTCTCGGCTGCCATTAGTCCCCCGCAGGCAACGAAGCCCATCTCCCTTGCACACAACTCCTTTTATGAGGTTTTCCTTCGCTCACAGCATTACTGCCTGCCAGGCGTCCTAGGTGGGGCTTTCACATACAGACCAAATCTGTCATTCCTCTGTCAGGATGCCTCCCTTTTGACATTTATTTTTTATTTTCTAACATATTGTCCTTTTTCAAAGAGCCTCTGTTGAACTGATTTAAGGTGATAACAAAATCCACTGTAGTCTACCATCAGAAAACCTACACATGTATATTGTATAGTAGGCTGTCTCAGATTTTATGGAGTCTGGGGCTGTGGCACTTGAATCGGGGGAGTCATTTTGTGAATGATGGACTGTGGGTCAAATGCTGGAAAGGAGAAATGTGAGGATGGAGGAGATTTTGTCTGCGCAGTCCAAACAAGGATGTTCGTTTGAACATGTGGTATTAAAAGGTTAAATACTGTATGTGTGTCCTTATGTCTTTGAGAGAATGATTCTACAAACATATACTTTGTGTTTTTCAGTGTTGATGCTGATATTTCCACAATCTCGGAATTATTAATATGTATTATTTTCATATTGGAAAATTCCATTATGTCCCAGTGCTAATGCAGGCAGAAGTATACCCATAATGTTGTGAAATGGTTAGTAAGGGTGTAAAGATTGAAGTGGCGGATGTTCATGTCTCATTGTAGACTAATTTTTCTTTTTTTCTTGTACCATAATCTTTCCCTGAATTTTAATAAATAATTGCTGATATTTGATATTATATTAGAGCTACAACGATTAGTTGTAACTATTAGTTTACTATTAAATTATATTATGATTGTTTTGAGTCATTTTTAGGGCAGAAAATAATAATACTAATAATAATAATAATAATAATAATACTAATAATAATAATAATAATAATAACATACAATAATAATAACAGTTTCCCAAATGATTTGTTTCTGCTTTCTTTTTTTTATGTCAGCCTTTATTTTATTTTATTTTATTTTATGTTAGATTATTTTTACTCTAACCCTGTATTATTTTCCCACCTTTGTATTGCAACTGTTGCACAGTAATTTCCCTCGGGATAAATAAAGCTTCTTGAATCTTGAATATTTCTTTAGTCTTCTATGACATCAACCATGTGAAACTAAAGGAAAAGACCAGTGATTACGATACATCATTAGGGGACCATGAATGACTGTACAAAAGGATCTGCCCATCTATATAGAAGATGTGATATTTCAGTGGAACACTTTGACCTAGTGTCGCTATAGGAAAGCTTAGGGGATCACCAAATTCACTTCAACCTCTGGGGAAACGTCAACATTTCATGGCAATACCTGTCAAGGTATTTCAGTCTGGACCAGTGTCAGGGCAACATTACCGCTGTTAGTGTGGCTAAACACTGTAGCTACTGTGCAGCATTTAGGCAATCATGGAATGCTCCAACTCTCCGCTGAATTCCATATAAAACACAGCAAAGGTCACAGGCTGGATTGGGACAGCCAAGAAACCAGACAGTATATGTCCCTGCACTGAATACTGTGTCAGTGTTTCTCAATGTGGCACCTCTGCTGCTCTCTGTGACCTTTTCTTTAATTAGCAGGGATCTAATAGACAGCAGACAAATCTAATGATTTTTTTCACCATGGAGAGAAAGACAGAATGATTTAAAAAAGTGGATTCTGTATTGCAGCTCAGAGCAGAGGGGTGGGTGACTGTGGAGAGCAGTGGTGTAAACAGTATGGAAAACATTTACTCAAGTAGAAGTACTATTACTGTTATTAGTCAACTTCAATTAAAACTGTACTTAGACACAATTTGTCTCCATTACATTTTAACAATAACTAATCATGATTTACTTTTTAATCGTATCCACAAATATGTATTTCAGAAATTCTTAAAGTGGAAAAACTACTTCATATTTTCAGCTGCAGGCATTTAATTTTCAAATTCCTAAATAATGGAAAATCAGGCTCAACAATTTTTTAAAGTACAGATTTTTTAAGTTTGTGATGAAGAAGAAAAGTAAATTCTTTCTACAAAAGATTATAAGTCAGCAAAACTTTTAACTTTATTTCAAAACTTAAACGTTTGATTTGGACATAATATATTTTTTTAACAGAGAACAAAGTGGTGATAAGTGGTGATAAGTGAGTACACCATTAACTGTATCTGTATTTTGGGCGGCTGTGACGCAGAGGCAGAGCAGGTCGTCCCCTAATTGGAAGGTTGTTGGTTCAATCCCCGGCTCCTGGTGCCACGTGTCAAAGATACTGAATGCCAAATTGCTTCTGATGCTGTGTTTACCATCTTTTCAACCAACTGAATTACCCACACTTCTGTGTCCATAATTGGAATGGTCAGGCTTCAATGGATGGGCAGGACCAACTGGAAGTTGTTTATTAACAAAAAGCCAGGCAAGGGCCTAATCTGTCTCCATTTGGTTTCCATTTCTCCAAAGATTCAGCCCCTAAATTACTCCCAACTCCTGTGCAGTGGTCACCTTTTTCAAACATGTGCTGGCTGCAATGTTTTTTTCATAGTTTTCATTGGCTGGCAGTAGGTTTTCTTGCCAGATTTGCTCAAGGTCCCACACCATGCTGCAGTGTCGGAGTCCAATTGGTTAACTTGGGTACCGAAAGGAAGAAGGCAGCCCTTCCGCCTCCCGGGTATCCCTGGTGATTGGTTTCAATAATGCAAATGAAATGTCCAAGACCTACTCAGTAGCAAATTCTGATTTTAAAAATATTAAGTAGATTACTTGGTGTAATGCACACATAATTTAGAATAAAATTACAGGCTTAAAAGAGCAACTATCACAAAATTAACTAATTATCGTAACATTAGTAGTTTTAATTTGTCACTTACTCCCCTGTTTAAGATAGATGGAAGGGTTTCAGGCTTTGTTGAGGAAAAAAAGGTAAGGGAATGTAGACTATAGTTACTGCAGAGCACTCAACAAAGAATAAAACACATTCTGTCAACTGGGTAGAATGAAATCAACCCACTGATCATTTAAAAATACTTCAAGCAGAAAAGTGAAAGCAGTCTTTTGACAAATCATTAGTAGTGAGCACATTGTTGTTGTTCTTTAGTGTCAGCTAATGTTGTTCATATTTTATTTTTCAATACAGTACAGTCGCCACGGAGATATGGTATACACATGGGGCAGACAGCAGGTATAAATGTTTGAGGTAGTGCTAGAGAAATTTGACATTTGTGACAAGTGAACTTAAGAATGTGACATTCATGACAGCCTGTGTACAATGAAATTGAACCAGCATAAAGAGCACAAGACAACTTTTGTGATATTGATGAAATGTTTTAAGAAATGTGCCAATCAGCTTTTCTTATTCATCAGGCTCATGCAGTCAGAATTAAGACAAAAAGAGCCAGTCGGCTACGCTGAGTGTTTCAGTTTGTTTCCTTTTGATATTCAAGAAGTGATTGCATCTTTTGTTTTTATAAAATCTGGGCTGAAACTACTTCAACAGACATGAATCAATGTCAATTGTGATGAATGTTTAATCAATTATGGAATTTCTTAAGCAAAAACACCCATCATTAAAATGTAATAATACATTAAATACATTTTCTTTGTTTTGCATCATTATAGGTTGAATATTTCAATTTAATTATTTTTAAGCCCTGTTAGGTATTTAGTTTTGGATAGAGCCTTGATTCTTTGCCCAAACCCGATTAGACTGGACCCAACCTGTTGGGACGTGGGTCATTAATATGCATGTTTTATTGAGTGAATTTGTTATTTATCAGTTATGATAATAATTTCTACTATATTATATTCACAGTGTAGTTTACTGTAGCTTGTAATAAACCTTTTTTTTTTGTTTATCAGAAATTCGGGTTTGGGTCAGGCTCTGCCTCTAAACTGCTTCTGTGGTTCGGGCTTGCACACATTTTTGTAAGGATTGGGTCAGATGTAGTTGGGTAATAACTAAGCACTTAATTACAATTTATTTGGGTAATTTCATCACATTTGTTTCCATGTTCAGTCAAAATATGCATCACGCTGGGCCCCAAGAACTTCCAAGAATGGTCCTTACTTTGGAAAATTTTAGAAAACTGCATCATCACATAATTGAATTTGAATTGAAGAATTCAACTCTTTGACTGTTACCAAAGGGCTCAACTTCAGATCACAATCAAAACCTTTAGTTTTTTAATCATTATGTACTAAGACCCTATAAAATGAAAAATCACTTAAACACACGAGAGGTAAATATATCCTGTACTGTTAAGGTGGGGGGGGGGGGACAAAGAAAAGAGAAGTTAAAAAACAAGAATAGAAGTTATGAAACAGAAAAAGAGAGAGAGATAGGCACAGAAACACCTCAGCAGCGAGGAGGCAGGTGTTTAATTTGAGAATTAAGACAGTGTGAAAGTTCATAACTATGCTAATGGCTCTGTGCCTCAGCCTGCCAGATGAAGCTTCCTCATCTGCTCAGGAGGATGAAGAAATCCACCTGAAACGAAGTCATAATAATGCAGTACATTTTCATTGTCACTCTGCTTCCATGGCAAAAAACCCAAACATTTAGTGGCACATGGCTGCCTGTGCCAGCCCTGACCATAAAGCCATCATCAGCCATTACAGTAAAGTAATTTCACTACAGCACTGGGCATGTAATCTGTCTGCCCACCGCTACTGTATGAGCCCTGCCGATGCTTGTGAAATAATGTGTTTTATTGATTCATTGATTTTTAAAAAATATTAATATACAGATTAAGACACATGGATACAATATATAATGGCCTGTGTCCACTCTGAGGTCTGACAGACAAAACATTTGTCACAGGACATTGTATGTATGTACATTTAGTGACTACAAAAACAAGCAGCATTGAGAAAATTGTTGAAAAAGAATTTACTTGACATAAGTAAGTCCCACACTTTTTTGCTCTGTGCTCCAATAACAGTTGAGCAAGCCTTGGTCAGAACCTCAGTCAACTTTCTTGTTTCCTGTACTGAGGTATGCTATGTGCTAGGCTCAGATCCAGAGTGTAACTTTAAGTAGGATCTGTTGATACAAAAGGAATATGCTATAATAATCATAGGTATGTTTTAGTGTATATTCACCTGAAAATAAGAATTTGTATCTACAGAGTCCATCTATAGTAGCCCATAACAGATATCGCAGCCACCATAGTTTCACATTTGGAGGGCTGTGCTGTATTCAGTGCTTGCAATCTGCAACTTCACAGCTTGATGTCACTGTATAGTACAAACTGGTCTGTTAAGCCAGCAAATGTTAGCGTTGACTAGCTAAGAAAAGGAAAGTTATGAAAATTAGCTAGCTAGTTAGCTGCTGTTTCGCTAACATTAGTTCTACATGTAACTAGCAAGCTAAATGTAGGTATACTTTTAATTTATGCCCGTCCTTCAGATAAACATCCTACTCTTGCAGATTTAGATAACCCAAAAATGAGCCAGTAGTAGGCTATTTGCAGATTTTCACTGGACGTTTCGTTAACTTTGGGGAGTACAGATTATTATGAAATTAACATTAGCCACGGAATAGGAGCAGATTTTGAAATCACATGTGGCTCACAGACGAGTGAAAGAACTACTCAAAATTATGCATTTTGAGTGTAAGTTTTCCTTTGTCCTTACCCCATCCACTCTATTTCACAATTATGTCATGTCTTCACCACCCTAGGAAAAACCATCACCTCACAAAATACTTTCGAATGATGGAGAGGGGATTGTGAAGTGGGTATACCCAATGACGACTGTAAAATAAGTTGGTATACCTGTGTATACTGTGCCCTACACCATTGCACTGATGTCTTATGAGAACCACCAGAGGACAGTCAGGCTAACTGTGAGTGAGTCAGTGATAAATCAGTGAGGATAGCAGTGAGTGTGATACAATGGCATTTCAAAATCAGCTTGCAACATGTCTTCTAATATGTCCCCTGTGTAAATGAATATGTGGGCGCTGGAGAAAGTGGTGTGTTCCTGTCAGATCTGGCACTGGGGTTCTGTGGTGTAGGGAGGTGTGTGTGGGTGTGGGTGGCTTGGACGGCCGGTGTCTGCAGGGCCCCGGGGTGTGGCCTCATCCTTTTTGCTGCAGATTTATGGTCCTCAATAAGCATCTCTACACCGACTGCCAAGATCCAAGGCAGAGGCTAATTAAAACCTTTCACTGGAATCCCTGTGAAGTTGCAGACCCACCGACATGCCGCCAGCAGCCAGCCGCATACCTCTGCACACCGCAAACACACACTGTGTGTGTCATGGGGGACTATCCATATGTACTGTACATGCTCAGGCATGGAATCACACACTCGGACGTATATTTTCAACTGCAGACAAGCTCGTGTACAATAATGAATCAGAGTGGGGTTGTACTGTCTCTTTCACACAGATACATTGACTGCTGTTTCCAGGTTGGTGCTTCACTGCAACAGCAGGATTTCTTATATTTTGTGTGCAGTTTAAGATAAAACGTATATAAATTCTGTGTCAGACTTCTGTCTAGCCTGTTGTGGAGCAGCAAGCTTGTCCTTGGTCTCTGTTTAAAGCAGCAAACAGTTTGGAAAGACCACTATGATGGATGGAGCTGACATTGATAGATTACTTGTATTGTAAAGTTGTATGTTGTGGCACCGCTGTTCCCAAAATTCACTTAATTTTTAAAGTAGAATTTATTTTTGTTTTTTTCTGTTCCTTTAGATTTAGAATAGAACCATGGTTCTAAAGTAGAACCTCGAGTTGGGAACCACTGTTGTAAATATATGTACCTAACATCAATGTAATATCATTTATTGTTTTATCCATGGTTCCAAATATAGTATTTCAAGGAATGAGTCTGATTTGTCAGTTGTCCTCTCCTTCTTGTGCCAACAAGCGATAAAAATAGAGAGATGGCAATGGATGAGCAAATTACCAGTAAATCAGAAAAATAAAACCTTATTTTCAGATTTTTACCTAGCAACCCTGCCAAAGCCACTTCATCCTTTGCTCTCTGTGTGTGTAGCTCAGCCCTGCCTGGGTCAGAGAGGCACCCAGACAGCTACGTGAGTCCCAAACTCAATCCCAGAGGATGAATCCTACTGTTGGTGATCCTCTGACTTTTCCATAGCACCGATACACCAAATACCTGCAAAACTAATGACATTCTTGTTTAAAAGGCTTTACTTTACTGCTAATTAACACATATTTATATTTGTATTATTTATTTTTTGTTTTAAATGCATAAATCCTTAGAGAATGGTGGCGGCTATGGCTCAGAGGTAGTTCAGGTCGTCCACTAATCACCAGCTCCTCTGGCTGCATGTCGAAGTATCCTTGAGAAACATACTGAACCCCAAATCGCTCCCAATGCTGCGTCATCTGTGTGTGAATGTACACGTTAGTGCAGTTAGTTTCCGCTTGATGGACTTTGCACTGACAGCACCAGCTCAAGTGTCAGCCCAACCTGCTGCACAACCGCTACCAGAGCTCTCTGCAAAATTCTCCAAGGTTGACATTTGCTTTTCAAATCCACTGCTGGCTGAGCAAATCTTTAGGAAAAATGATTCAAATTAACATGCACTCTCTATCTTTACTTTAGTGTGATAAGATTGAACAGTAGCTCCCAAAGGCCAGCTGTTCCAGCGATATGCAACCTGAGTCTTTGGTAGATTGTTACATTGGTAAAACTGCAGAAATCTCATTACGGTCAAGTGAGCCATCAGTTGCGAAAACCAGAAAGAAAATAGGAGGGGACCTCAGCTTAAATGATATAATAGTATTTGTATTTTTTTTTTTAAATTGAACAGTACAATGACTCCAAACTTCATATGGTTATAGTTAGGGTCCCATAAGAGCACAAATAGACACGTATCAATATCCAAGCAGCAACTTCCTTGACCCCAGTTTGAGTGGTTTCGCCATTTGTACTGTATGTCACCAATTCTGTGTCCCTGTTTGTCTGCAGTTATTAAATCCAAGCTTGCACTGCTCCTACTTACTGTGCAATATTTATTTCAACCAAAGACACTGTGTCAAAGGCTTTGTTCCAATTTTCTTTGGAGCATCCAGAGTCTTCATTCTAACCAAACACACAGCTGATTTCACTATTGAACACGTCTTCAACCACAAAGAAGGAACTAATCAGAGAAAAGAGCTAACGTAGTCTGGAGTGAAAACCTGCAGACCCTTGACTACTGCTTTATTCTTACTTAGGAATCTATTTTTGATTAAGTACAGTCTCTTTCAAACTGGCCAAAGTCCTCTGAGTTCATCCTTTGTCCCTTTCCCTGGAGTCCAGATGTGATCCCAGCTGGATGTGACCATTCACCAGCCAATACGGCCTCCATGTGACACACACTGCACTGGTATGCCAAGACCCTGGCCCTGTCACAAAACACACACACATGCACTGTGGTCCAGGGGTCACCTCCTTCCTAAAGCGGTCAGGTTTCAGATGGGTTATATATTTCATCCACACCTGCCTCTCATCTGAGGCCAGTGGCATCCTCCAGCTTACAGGAAGTGTCTGTGTGTGTGTTTGTGTGTGTGTGTGTGTGTGTGTGTGGTCTAACATGTTTTGTATGAGGCTTTCCTTCCCTCAGATCAGCTGAAATTAATACTCGGACAGGAAGACAGAGAGAGAAGGCGGAGGAGGAGAATAATTAAAAATATTTTTCTCAAAACTGAGTCATTTAAGCAACTGCACAAATGTATCATTATGCTAGATGCACATACTGTAACACTACCTTGACCAGATTTTGTCCCAGTTAGACTTTTTAGAGGATTGGGTTGTAAGTCTGACTGTCCAATTGTAGCTCTTCTCTGAGCCCTGATATTACACTGAGCTCCCTAATTGGGAAAACTTGTCGAGGATATCAACTTTTAGATGTTAATTAACATGGTTTAGGTGAATATGCATGACACTTTACTGTATGCTGGGCTAAGAAAAATGTAGAATGTATGCTCAGTTGTTTCAAGTGTTATTAGTGGCGTTGCTGTTTTATCTTGTCAGCTTTTCTTTATATGCTTGTCATGACAATGGCTGATTTCATTCACAGCCATCATGCATTGTACTATCCACCTGATGTTACTGTTATGTTAAACAGAGGAACCAAAAAGCAGACCACAAACTTGGTTGGTACAATTCTGAAAGATGGGCTTTATTGACAATACGGGGAATGAACTGGTGAGGTAGCTAGACCCCATGCAGAGTGGAACTGGAACATTACAGCAGCGTAGCAGGCAGGAAGCAGCGGACAGGTAGCTACAGTGAACCAGAATTAAGAGAAGTGTTTTTTGCTATGAACATTAACCTTGTTTTTTTCCCCTTGTCTCAGGATCAAGGTTAATGTTCATAGCAAAAAACACTTCTCTTAAATACTCCAACTTGGAAGGTTACTACCAGGTTTGTAGATGCAACAATCTGGCAGACAGTGGATGGAGAACTGGGGTTTAAATACTGCAGGGCTGATGAGTTGATGGCTGGCAGGTTTGAGCAGTCAGACAGGTGAGCAGGTAATCAAGGAGAGTTGGAGGAGTCCAAACACACACAGAGACACAGGGAAACCAAGGAGGAGAATACTACTGACTATAACAGTTACAGAACTTTTTTAGACTATGGGACACAAAGCTTCTAAAACCGCTGCCCTTTTTGATATGTTTAAGTGAAACATTTTTTAAATGGCTATGCATAATGTAAAAGGGAAACCAGCAGATGATTATTAATACCTCAACTGATGAAGTGTCCTCTAGGATGCTCTTCCAGTGAAAAAAAGCCCTCTAAGGTGCTAATCCTATCCGACCATAAATGCATCAAGACTTTCTGTGCAATGAATATTGACATAAAACATGAAAATGTGAGTGTTTGCAGTCTCTAAAAACTATTGGACCGAAATGTAATTGTGACACAAGAATGGTCACTAGAATGGAGGCTATGGACACTTGTAAAAGAAATTATGGCTATCAATTTTTGAGACAGTTGTTGCTGAGATATCTCGATCAGCGCTTAAACATACAATATGTAATTTCTGCAACTAGGGGGTCTGGCACATCAAAACAATAGCAAAAGACCAAGTTTAATGAAGTAGCGAAGTAGTGTGGGACCATAGGAGTTGTTGCTGTCTCTGAGTTTGAACATTGTTGGAAACATTTGGGATAATGTAAGTACACAATTGAATTGAATTCAATTCAATGTATTTGTATAGCATCAATTAATAACACAAACTATCTCAGGACACTTTTCAAATAGAGTAAATTTAGACCATATTCCTTATAACATTATTTACAGGGACCTAACAGTTCCCACCATGAGCAAGCACTTGGCGACAGCAGCAAGAAAAACCTTGCTTTTTCAGAGGCAGAAACCTCGGACAGACCCCAGCTCTAGGTAGGTGGCCATCTGCCTCGACCAGTTGGGGTTAGATGGGGAGGGAGATGGAGAGAGTGAGGGAAAGAGTGAGGGAGATGGAGAGAGTGAGGGAAAGAGTGAGGGAGAGTGATGAGAGGGAGATGGAGAGAGAGAGAGTGAGGAAAAAGAGAAAAGGACAGAGACAGAGACAAAGGTGCACAACAACAACTATACTAATATAAATGACTGATAATGATGATGATGATGACGGCAACAGCCACAACGATGGGGGACAATGGACAATAATAATAATAATAATAATAATAATAATAATAATAATAATAATAACAGTAATATTAGCAGTGGAAGTCA
>JAGRRF010012892.1:1921869-1933767 GCA_019097615.1 Morone chrysops | reverse complement strand
ATATATATATATATATATATATATATATATGCACACATGTACGTTTGCTGATCAGCGGTCGTAGTAGATAAAAGCCATTAATTAATAATTTTGTTCTGTTGACCACTCCTCAGTTGCATAAATGTCCAGACTACTTTATGAAAATCAGGCAAACCCTTGAGTGTTTTGAATCAAGAAATGACTGTTTCATTGGCTACAAAATGATTGTGTTATTTAGTCTTTAAAAAAATCACTCACACATTTCCTCATATTCAAAAAGATACATATTTGGTATCTTTAGTAACCTCCATTTTGGTTCAAAATAAAAGTTTCAAACATCCAGCCTGGCTGCACAGTGTGCATTGTTTTGAAGAGGTTTCTGCACAATTCTGCAAAACATTTTTTAATGTACAATCAAGTGTGAACCTATCGTGACATCACCCATTGGTATGTGGAGTACTGTTTTGAAGCCTTGAATTCGGCCATGACAATTAGACAGAGCCAGTGCGAGCTGGCGGACATGACATACTGCAAGTTGATCTCTTCAGCGTTGGCTTCACTTTTCGGACCCGGAAGCTCTGTCAATTATTTATACTATATCAATGTGTACAATGTAATAATTATTTAAAATTCCTCATTTACATACCATGGCTTTTATTATTATTATGTTATTATTATGGGAATTAAACAGTGCTTATAGTTACATTCCTTAAAGCTGCAGTTGTTAACTTTTCAGGAACCTTTCAGTATTTCCTGACAGTAGTACATGAGATGAATAATCTGTGAAAAAAGCAGATTCTTCTGGCTCCTCTTTGTGCTCCTAATGAAAATGAAAAAAACAAAACAAAAAAAACAATCACTGTCAAGAAACTGTCAAATACCGACACTTTGAGAACTGGCAATCAGACAACAATCAACTATCTTTCTCCGACATTTGTATAAAGTTGAATCTGATCTAATCTAATCTAATCTAATCTAATCTAATCTAATAAAACCACTGCTGATTAAAAATTTCAGTCCTGGTAGTTTGGTGGTAATAGTAAATGTGGTTTAATACTACAGGTTGCAGCAACACAAACTTGTTTTAATGAAGGAGTCAGGCAATTATTGGCCTTTTTAAATGCTTTTTCTGTGACTATTTCATAGTAAAAGTCAAATCATGTTTGGCTAAGTGAGGTCAAGTGCTTTTAATGTGAAGCTGCAGCTAGGAAGTGTTCAGGTTGACTTAGTGCAGCATTTTTCCCGGGATTGTCAGCACAGACATTCAGTTCTTAATACTACATATATATACATATTCCAGTACTTTCATCAGTGGGCCATAAATTCGATCCCCATTGTGTTACCTCATTTGGGTTAGCTTGGTATAGAAACCACATTACCAGATATTTAATTAAAAACATTTTTAGGTGGTTTTCTTGCCAGGTGTGGCTCCTGGAATTCCGGGGCTGAGTCAGTTAGGTTAGCTGTACGGCTAACTGAACTAATGGCAGTTAATGGTTAGCTACTAATCAATGTAACATTAACATGTTAGCATTTTCAATCATCAAAAACACTCTCCATCATAAGAGAGAAAGCATCTCATTGGACGATTCGAAGTCACAACACAATCACCTTCATATCACAAACTATTGACTGATATGTGTCTGGGTCTAATGTCCTATGAGAACAATAACAGCCTCCAAATTGGTATAGTAGTAAAACAATGACAATGGGCAAGGACATTTTGGAGACAGCATGATGGAGCCGTGGCAGGATGAAGGTGGGCAGACATTAGGGATATTAGTATGTATCGAGGAGGAGCCCCTGGCTGTATCAAGCAGGATTTATTAAGACACATTGATTCAGGTGTCTTTGAACACGACTTTCCTCCCACTGGCCCTTCCAGATGGATGCTAATCCCTCTGCTCTGCAGAGAAGACTCAATGATCAGTTCATTTTGACTGGGGGTCATTTCCACTGTAAACTGCTTTTAGAATCATGCTCTGCACTCAGGGTCATTTCATCAACCAGTGCAGAGTTAAAGAGCAGATACAGTATGCTCTGCTTTCAAATATTAAAGTAATATTGCTTGATGCACAAATATCTTTCAATTCCAGCAATGTTGCTCTTTCCCACAGGGTTGTGTTGAGGTGTGGCAGTGTTTCTTTGTGCTTTAGTAAGTAATTTCCCCACGGGGATTATTAAAGTATTTCTGATTCTGATTCTGATTTCTGATTTAGAACATCACCACCCTGAAACTGTCAGAAAATAATGTTTTATTTCTCTGATTCACTGCTTTATTCTCACGAATGCTGCTCCCTCTTTTCATTCACTCTCTAGCTCACACAACCACCACTTCTCTCACTCTCCCTTTCTCTTTCTCATTTTAAAAATGTTTACATTTACTCAGAGTACATTTTAACAGATCTAATGTTTACTTTTATTTAAGTAGATTTTTATTGTTGTCTTTCTGTGGGCAGGGCAAACTAGCTATCCCTTATCGGTTTACGCCACGTTATCTAATGTAGCAAGCTTAAGAGACATCTCAACACACAACACCTGTCTTTAAGACCGCTACACACTTTGATTTTGGGCTGTCCCAGACTGATGTTGACAATCATGGGATAAACTAGGTTTAATCTTAATCTGGCGCCAGTGTCAAAAATATTGGACCCACAACAGCATGATAATGTGTCTCTGCTTACATAGGTTGTTTTTATTGACATGGTAATGTTACAATTCAGGCATTAATTCACTGTAGGTCTGCCATGGCCCAAAAGAGACACAGATTAAGACAATAATATTATTGGACCTTTCTAACACAGCATGAACCAGCACGATGGCTGCACACAGTGTATAGGGGTCAGTAGCCAACAAAATCACACAATAAAGGGCTGTCCGTAATAAAGAAGTTTGAGAGCTACTCGCCTAGTTTCTAAGGAGCATACCACATAATCAGCTTGTTTCGGATGTTCCATATCAATTCTCTTCACAATCCCAAGGTTTCCTGTTTGTTTCTCAACTATTAAATAAAGGAAACACATACTGAGGAAATATGTAAAAAAAAAAAAACAAAATAGGCTAGAATTGTATATATATATTTAAAGATCTGATCGTTGATCCTAGCAGTAATTTGCTTCCTGATGATCATCAATCTGATACCATAATTTATTTATCCTTCTGAATGACAGCATAAAAGCATTTTAAAAAGTTCCCAAACCATCAGAAGATACTGTAACCTTCAACAGAGAAAGCTTTCTGGTGGTACACAGAGAGCTGTCCACTGGAGAGAGACAAAAAGGTTGATACTTCTGGCATTTTCCTTTAAGAGCACAAAGAAAAATGAGCTGGCACATATGTGCAAACAAAGAAGTTAATTAGGGGCTTTTAGAATAATTCATGGGTCATATTTTCCTTTGAAATACCATTCATGATTTAATGACCATTGACATGTTGGCATGATGGGAGATAGCTGTACTCACTCTACCATCTGCAGCTTGTCTTAATTAGGAAATCCAGGACAAAAAGAGGTCAGTCTGAGCAAGCATGCTGCCAGATAACCAGGAAGTGCCTCTAATGGCTGCTTATTTGACCACTGACCTCTCACATCAATGCTTAAGGGTCATGTTCAAGTTTCATGAGGTATGCATTGGTTGTTATGGAGATCTAATAAGGAAAGTTCAGGGTTACGACCCCCAGTCCACTAATGATGACCTCAAATGGCTGCAGTATTTATCAGCCAGAACAATAGACATGTCAGTGTGGTTTCATATGAATATTTCAACATTGACCTTGGGTAAGGAATGACTGATTACCCTGTCTAAGCACTACAATGACTGTAGATAAGGAGCACACCATGGGAAAACACATATTCACATACAGTCACAATATTATTTATTCCTCCAGGTCAGTGCCATAAATAATAAATCCTACATCTGACAGTGGGAATTGTTAGTGGTGTATGCTTAAATAACACCACCTGTTCTAATCTGTTATCTGTTTTATTTATTTGCTGTGTCCCATCATTACTTGCTGCTCATCTAGCCACATGGATCAATAAAGTTTAAACATAAACTAAACATATTTTTTTTCATTATTAACATTAACATTATTATTATTATGGTATTACAGTTTGATATTGCTGGAATTAGTGCTTGGGTCCATGCAAGGCTCCCAGCTCCTCAGAGTCATTACAAGATTAATTCCATCCATATTTGTACATACAATTTGGCTATCCCAGTCCGTTGACCCTGGCACGCCTCCTAATGCTCCGGTCCATACTGCAGCATCTGTCTGAGACTGTTCAATACACAGCACAGCACAGGAGGAAGAGTGTGTAAGTGTGTGTGTGCACTGGCAGTGAAAGCTATAATGTATGTTAGGCAGACTGCGTGGTGTCTGAGGCTGTTGGTAAGGGTATTAAAAGTGAAATGATTTACCATACATTTAAACTAAAGCTCATGGATTCAGATAGATGATTAATAATTCTGTGAAGAAAACTAAATGAAATTGTTTCTTTAGATAGGATGTATGATTGTTAAAAATAGAAAATACACAAAAACTCACCTCTGATGCATTATTCACAGGAAATAATCTGCTCAAAATTAATTTAAATCACTCGTTTTACACAAACTTCCTGCAGTTATTGGATTCACTGTTTGGGTTTGGAATATTGTTAATATTTAGTAGTTTAAAAATGAATATCCAATATGCATTCAGAGCTGGTACCAACGAGTGTTGGTCTCCAATCACCTCAATCCTGACTTTGTTTACAGTAATTATGCTAATATTCCAAGTCCTAATGTGGTGTTGATTTGTTGATTTTAAAAAGATATGTCAGAACCTTTACTTGCATCATTGGACTATATTATAAGGATACACATAACAAATGAATGTAGAAACCAATCACACCATTAACCACACCAGCAGCAGGCCAACATGACCAGCTCACCTGGAATGTATGCTGGCTTCCGTCAAGTTTCCCCTCCAACTACATCTACTAGAAAAAGAGAATAAGAACTTTTTTTTCAGAAAATGATGAAAACCAGGATCAGGTATTAATTCACCTCTCACTCCTAATTCGGATGGGAACGCAGGGCAGCCCTGTTAATAACCGTAGACGGGTGAAAATGCAGCATTGAAGAGAAAGGGGGGAGGAGTAGGAGGGGAAGCATCTTGTGAAAAGAATAACATTTCCATGGCTGATCTGCTGGAGCAGTTGTCAGGAGGTTAAGGTGAAGGCCAATCCAGCTGTAAGAGGGGCCAGGATTAAAGTCTTTGAGATATGGATCCAGGGGCTCTCCTGCTCTCAGTACCAGGGCTTAAGTATCATATCCGTGGACAGACGGATCAATACCCCTTGCCTTTCTTTCCCCTCGATCTTCAAGGAGATTTTTTGGCAGTGCTTTCATGGGGTCCTCTCCATATGCCCCTAATGACACGGAGGGAGCTATCGTTTAGGTTGAGGGGCTGTTGGAGAGTCAGGAAAGGTTGTAAGTCTTAGCTTTTTATATATGTTGCTTGGTGTATATATCATAAAATGTACAGCACATAAGATCTCCAAAGGTGATATATTTCAAAGCATACTATCTTTCTTGTGAGAAAATAATTACATTCATTAAATAAGTTGAAAGCGTATGGATTGAGCTACTTCTCAAAATCCATTCTTCACATAACACAGACCCTTTACATTAGTTTGCTGATATTTCAGATCAGTATTTGCTTGTATTAGACCTTGCACATATTAAAATGTGTGAATGTGTATGAATGAGTTAGTTTCTGTTCGATGACTTTGCCATCACTGAGTGAATGTGTGTGAAAGGGTGAATGTGGCACGTAGTGTAAAAGCGCTTTGAGTAGTCGGAAGACTAGAAAGGCGCTATACAAGTACAGGTCCATTTACCATTTACCATCCATCTTTCAGTGGTCAATGTAGCAAGTGAGTAGGGAAGTCATAGATCCAGAATTTCTCAATGAGGGAGAAAGAGTAGATGTGCTTTGAGTCCGTTTTTTCTTTTTTTTCTTTTTTTTACTTTTTATATGATAAAATCATGTTAAACAAACTAGTATTTTTTTATACTTTAAATGTGTCTAGAGGGGAACCTAAGTCAAAGCACACTGACATCCTACTTCTACAGTGACCCAGAAGGGACAAACCAAATGCTCACTATTAGATGCCACTAAATCCTACACACTTGACCTTTATTACGTAACAGGCATGATGCCTTGACCTACTGTTTTCGTCAGGTTTTGATCCATAACTGTAAATCATGTTGACTTCACATGCACCATTTGAATTAGATTCATTTCATTTACATTATTTCAACTTCCATTCAGCATTAGTAGTTTCCATAAAGCACTGAAATCAGTGAAGAGAAATTTAACCTCATTGCATCTAGCAATCAATTTCCAAGGGGCTGTTTTAATGGGCACAGACCAAAATACCTGTGGACACAAATGGACAAATCTACAGCTAATGACAGCAAAGTGTGAGGCTGAGCAGCACATTGTGGTTTGTTTTCAAAGAGGAAATGCAGGAATGGTGAGATCAAAATGGGACGAGTGACACTCCTCTGTTGAAAATATCACATAAAACCTGACCCATATTAAATAAATGGTTGAGATTGGCCTGACCAGGGCCAAGACTGATGAAATTCTGCTTGAATGGATGGATGGAATATGCAAATAAAACATCATGAGCTCAGCAGATTTGTCTGGCTCCCAGGCAGGTTACATTGCATCTGCATTAATTTTGAATTTCGTTATGAGGTAGTGCAGTTTAATTGCAGATTGATTTTGCAACTCTGCCTTCTATTACCATGCAATGATCATGTTAAAATCAATGTAGACTTTATGTTTACCATCATGGATTAGAATTGCAACACTAACTATTGTTGGAGTGGAGTTAGTGTTGTTTACCAATTTACCTCATACAGTCGTCACACCAAGTTGTCAGCAAAATTTGAGTGAATGTCTAATTGCTGTTTCATGTGATTTTACACTGAGAATGAAACCCTGGGCACAACATGGAAACTTTTAATATTTTTTACTAAATCTGGATATAAATATTATATGTTTCAGTACAAAGTATCAGCAAAGGGCAGAAGAAGTTGTATGTGAAAAGTCCAGAGAGTAGCATTTGGTTTGACCCTAGACATGAAACAAACCTGGGATGAATTTCAGCCACAACCTTTCGTAATGCTCTGATCTGTGATTGGCAGCTGACATGAATCAAAATGATCGATTGACCTGTGGTTCCAACAGAAGCCTGTGGCCTGGAAACAACAGGGTTGGCGACCCCAACTTGTGGTGTAAGGCAGGCCAGCCTGGCACAGACCAATCGTAGCAAAGGGTTTGATTAGGTTTGAAGGTGGATATCATATCAAAGCTCCTGTCCTGTGTCCTCTTAACCAGGACAGGTGTGAAGAAATAGAAGAATCATTTAGAAATCTTCATGAGAGTTTTCTAAAAACAATGGGTGCAGACAGGCCTAGCTTGGGCTGGAAAAACCCTCCAAATTTCCTGTAAGACACTTTTCTCAATCACTGTAGTCCATGCCTCATGAGAGTAGGGACCTTCTCATGTTCTCCACAAGCTGTAGTCGTTGGTATAAACAGCCAGTCAGACTCTGGCGCCTATACAGAGGTGGATTACAGCGATCCATGCAGTAAGCTCAGGGCATGCTGTGCCATGTACACACCCCCCTACAGCCTGGTTTACGCTGCTGCCGGCACGCTGCTCTAAATCCACTCTTTGGGGCACACAGAGGGTGAAAATATGACTCCGACCCCTTCAGATCTCACATTAAGTCCCCTTTTCACCGGTTCCCATTTTCCAGAGGGGTCAGCGTTCAAATTTGATTTAATGCGCTGCGCTGGCAATGCTGGCTGGCAGCGGCTATAAAAGACTCCGGGATGAGAGAGAGATTATCCAACAGTGGAGAAAGCCATGTTACGCTGACCTAATTGAAACCAAACAACCTCTCTGGGCAGCTCACAGAGTGTGATTAAAGCTCGGTCTTGGCCACCTCTGTTTACTTAAAAACCGATGGCAAGTTTCTAATAAATCGACACCCAGCATGAGCAATGAAGTCACTGGAGATGAATTCGGGCCACAGCCGAGCAGACAGCCATGAAAACAGCTGCTTTAAATAGATACAATTAGAGCGGGCTCTTTTTGCCGCCACAGAGCATCACAATGCTTTCATTAAAGTGTCGGTCTGAATTTCCAAAGATGGCCGCCAAAAGATTACTGCTGACACATTCCTGTAAACTGTAAAAGATGCATCGGGTCCCAGCTTTTTAGGGTTTTGCCAGTGCCTGCCTGGCAGCCAACGCTGAGGACAGCAGTGCCAGGAAAGTGATATGGCTGTCCCAGAGTGAGGGCTTCCAGCCAGACATGCTGAAATGGAAAGTCAACCTGCAACGTGTGCGTGTGTGTACATTAAGTGTGTGTGTGTGTGGTTGAGCTCCTTTTTCAGCAAATAAATAAGTGGAGTAATGATTGACTGAACAAGAATGATCAAACTTCAAAATGCGTTTGATATGGCTGTGATCTAATGGCTGCCTCACACACACACACTCACCTCCCACTGTGCTGTCTCTCCCTCTAAATCACCCGTCTGCCTTTAATTCATCACGCTCATCTTATAATTTCATCCGTACAAACATGGAGCTGGCCAAGATTTTGCATCACTGTTTTATCCCTCGTCAAGGCTTGAGTCAGATACTCTTAATAAATGGCTGAAAATAAATCACAAGGGATAAGAGGACCGGTTGGTTTTTCCCATTCTCAGACAGAAGTAAAACACTTTTGAATCCAAGCTGCTGTTGTGTTGAATAGGGAGCTTTAATAAAGCTTTGAACAGCCTCTAAGATAAGCTAAGTTGGTAAAAAAGACCCTTACAAGTTCTGCTTTGGTATTTGGTAAACCGCTTCCTGTGATGTGGTTTTTCACTATGAAAACAAGAGGGGCAATATTAAAACAATCCCTGCACTCTGTTAGCTCTGATATGATTC
Organism: Morone chrysops; assembly: GCA_019097615.1. Lineage (NCBI taxonomy): Eukaryota > Metazoa > Chordata > Actinopteri > Moronidae > Morone > Morone chrysops. The sequence continues at coordinate 1,924,792 of JAGRRF010012892.1, read as the reverse complement.
GAGGCAGCTGTACTGGGCCGATGCATCAGGAGGCAGTGGTTTTTGTTTTGACGCCACCCACATGTTGACTGAATAGAGTGCATTTAGTGAAATTACAATACCACAACAGTGTTAACTTTAATGTTAAAAGGGAAAATTCTCAGTGACTTTTCTCTCTGGGAAAATGTGCAACACTGCAAAAACAAGCCAAGTATATATAAATATATTAAAAAGATCATAGTATTATCTAAATATAATAGTATTTTCTTGTATTGAGCAAATAATTTGCCAGTGGGGTAAAGCCATTTTGCATTACTAGAATTTTTAAAAAAACATGACAAATTATGAAGTGATTGTGGATCTTAAAACTAGAGAACATTCCAGAATTTAAGCAAGTTGTGCATATTACAGTATAACTCTGTTATTTAAGATTATAGATTATTATAGTATATATATATAATATATAGTGTATATATATTATATATATATAGTATTATAAATTTAAGACTTTATTTTGATTACTTTATTGAGCTAAATTTAAGTTTGTTTTTGTAAAGTATTTTTTAAGTTAACTTTGTACCTTCATTTATGATTAGCAAAACATTTTACAATAAGAAAAGCATAAAAACAATTAGTGAAGTATTCTTATTTTTAGCATTTTTTATTTAAACAATTAAAAACTAAACAGCTGCTTAATTTACAACACTGGGACAAGACTACTTTCTTCTGAATTGAGAATTGGGCAAGTGGTCTAAAAAAAGGAAAATGATCTTGTTCTTGGCTGGGATATTATGCAAACAATTGTTGGAACTTGTTACTGGTCAAATCTAGCTCAGTAATAGTTGTAATATCTTATTAAGACAAAATTAGATATATTTTCTTAGAACCATATTACTGCTCTAATGCAAAACATGCTTTATTTTTCTTTTGACAAAGAAACAAGGCCTTTTTACTTTCTTGAGATTCCTTTTTTGCAGTATTAACAAGTATTTACAAGTATTAATGGTGGTGCATTCAGGTTCTAATTTGTTGTTTTCTACCTTGGCTAAAATTATGTGATATATAATATACTGTACAAATAATGTGACAACACAGCCCTGGTCAACACAATCTCAATCTTCCACCTTGGCAAACATTGCATCTTGGTCAGTGGCTTACTTCAAACCAGGATGCTGTAGGTTCCCCTTTATGCCCAAAATCCACCACCAGCCATGACGCGTTATGGCATAATGTTTTTTTTGCATGTATGTGTATTCAATCAAATGCTTTGTGTAATTTAATCTACACAAAGTTGAGTTCAGTATTATGAAAGCAATTTTCGGATCGGCACCATTACAGCACTATCTGTACTATGTTTATTTTGTTCACCCGATTCTATTGTATATAGTTTATATCAACAACAAGATTTATGTATTTTTTGTAATAAAGCTTGAAGTGCAAAAGATTAATTGAGGTCAATCATTTACTTCTTATCATCTTTATAATTGCACTTAGTTAACTTTAGTGAAAGTGGTCCAATTGAATTCCTTGTTTTTCAAAGAACACTTGAACAAAGTATGTAACAGCTGAGTGATATTTCAAGTTCAAGGTTTAATAGTTTCCAGTGAATCTGTAGTAATCTTAAATTAGGAAGGCCTGGTCTTCAGAGATGTTTAACTAATTAAAACGTATTACATCACTCTAGTTTGAGTTCATTATATTAATAATTGTCAAGAGAAAATGTGTTTTGCTCTTGTGTCTGTATGTGTGTGAATATATCAGTGCTCTTGAGACTATACTGTTTCAGGTTCTGCCAATAGTTTAGTGTCCAGTGCCACCATATGTGTTACTGTTAACCTCAATACATGGCCAAGATCTCTCACCCCTATATTTTTTCTGTCTCTCAACTTACCTTTCCTGTTCAAGACACTGACATCTGAAAACCAGGACACAAATGGCATCACATGAAGAAAAAAACAGCACATGGCTGCTCAGTTTCAGCATCATTTTGTATCGAATTAGTGTTATAAAGAAAAACACAGTGCAAAGACTTTTGCTAATCTGAAAAATAACCTGAGTTGACTATGCAACTGTGCCTCCATTAAGTGCCTCTAGGATTTCTGTGATAATAATTAATTCCATAAACACAATGCTCTGAATGCAGTTGTAGTAAGTTTTATTCAGCCTACAAGTGGAAGAAGCATTTTCATATACAATTCTTAAAACCATGAATAATTGACTTTATTGGTCCTATACCTCCTCTACCAAGCACTGTCAGTGAATGTAATGCTGTTTTTCTGCAGACCTCTGCGTGTTCATCCAAGGGACAAATGATCTCTAACTTTTTGTTAATTAATTGGATTATAATAAGTTAATTTAGTGCTAGGGGAGGGGGCGCTATCATTTTTGAGTAATAAATAGTGTGAAAATGGTATATTCAATGGTTGGCTCAACAAGGTTGAGGTGACTGTTGAGCGATAAAGAAACTCAGGAAAGAAGAGTCTGAGTCAAAGCAGTAGCTACAACAAGGCTGTAAACTATGTTTCTTTTTCTTTATCACCAATATAACAAACCCGCTGCTCTTGTCAAAATGTTTAACCATTTAATAAATCTAACTATATGAGTGAATACACTATTATCTGTATCTGTTCAACCAATTTACGTGTATGTGTAGCCATACTTGGAAGGGGCTGGACTTAAACTGGCATGAGTTAAACTGGAGCTTTAGTTAACTGGCTAGCTGGAAGTTGTTCATTTAAGCCTGAAACTGATATGAGTTAATGAGAAGTATATTAAGCTTCAAAGCAATGTTTTTGATCACACAAGAAAGAGAGCTATTATTTATAAATAGCCTAAAACTGGATATTGACACATTTTTTGTTATCTGTACTGGTTACTCGTTTCAGCTGAGTACTCGTTCAACCCTATTGGAAAGATTTATGTAGATAACAGCAGATGATGCAAC
>JAGRRF010012892.1:1886520-1896825 GCA_019097615.1 Morone chrysops | reverse complement strand
AACTTTTTTATGCCACAAGAATGTGGATTACAGTTTGCATCACTATTATTTAGCAGTTGGGGTCTAAACACCCAAATCATTAGTGTTTTTGACAATCTATATATAGTAATAAAATATTTTCTTACATCCTTTATGTTCCAACTGTCAAAATCAAATCTAATCAAGCAACACCCACATAGTCCTCTATGTATATAAAGAAATATTCAAGAAATCTTGAAAATCTACTTGCATCCGTAGTGACTACATAAACCCTGCTCTGAAGGTTTGGAAGGTTACAATTTGGGGTGATTTTTTTAATTTTATTTTTGTATTTATCTTTGTATTTGTACCTTAAAATTGGCATCTTCAAATACTGACTCAGACATACACAAAACAAATCTGGACATACTCATGCAAAAGCGGGGGAATCCATGGCCCAGCTGTTTAGGCCCCCATACATGGCCAGTGGAGAGACGGAGGGGGGGGCGGCAGGGGGGGTGGACAGTGGCCCCCAGCAAGCTGGAGGGTTAAGAGACCTAGGGAGTGTCTCTGAGGCCTGAGGGGGATGTTTTAGTTAAATTATAATTTTAAGCCTAGGGTGTGTGTATGTGTATGTACATGGGAAAAGCATGCCTCCAGTACAAGCCAAATCTTTGTGACCATTATGTTTCTGTGCATATGTGCTTGTGTGTGTGTGTGTGTGTGTGTGTGTTTGTGTGTGTGTGTTTGTGTGTGTGTGCATCCTGTATGATTGGGGTTTAATGGCGGCTGCAGCCCAGTCCCAGCCTCGGTAATGAATGAGCTATTACCTAATGAAATCTGAAGAATGCTTGGCAGCGGCAGGCCAAGTTGGCGGCGCGCACCGGGAGCCTGTTCCAACATGCAGCAGCGATGCCATCGTATTTAGGACTGGCGTTTGTCGTTATGTGAGATGGGGGCCAATGTGTGCTCTGCCCTGATTGTTTGAGTATACTATCATTAGCAGGCTGGCTTTCAATGAGTCTTTCATCCCTGAGACAAGTGTTTGTTGAATGCTAACCAGGGTTACTCCGGTCAAAGGCTTTCCAGCGCTCATGATGTAATTACAACACAACGGATGCATTTTCACACCTTGTTTCCTGTTAGATTGATGGAATAGAAAAGTCATGCACTTTTTTTCACATTAAAACCTGCACTAAACGTTGTTTTTTGCTTGGGGGCAAGTTGGAAAATTAGGGTCACAAATCAGTTTTTTTTTCTGATCTCATACAGTAAGATGAAGGTAAAAAAAAAAAATTTAAATCCAACCCCTGCTGCACACACACACACAGATTCTACCATGTTTTCATAATACTCTAAGGAGGGTCTAATGTGTTCCACAACTGCTGGTGAAAGTGTGTGTGTGTTGGGGGAAAAGGGGGTGTGTATACTCGGGCATATGCACTCGTTCACACACATCCACATGAATGAGTAATTGCATACACTGAGCACGTTGGCAAAGGCACGCTGCACACACACGCCTCTCCAAATACCACACACATACACATAAGGAAAATCTCTCTCACACAACGAGTGGGGTGTGTGTCTAAGTGAAAGTTTGCTTACTTTGTCAATGTCATCATACTGCCCTCTTTTGTCAGTGAGAGTCAGAGAATGCAAAAGAAAAAAACATCTTCCCCTTCTGCCTGTCAAGCAGCATTTTACTTTAACTATCATTTAATGCTCCACTGGATGGATTTTTGTCTGTATTTGCATTTTATTTTACTTTTTTATAATTACCAGTGCACACCTACAGTAGTAATGAATGGCACACAAAGGTGTGTGTGTCATACAGACAGAAAACTCATCTAATGACTGCAAATTAGAATGCATATGGCAAAGCCTTCTGCACTGTGATTTAAATGTAACCCTGGTTATATATGCACCACCCAGTAATTGTTAATCATTAGCGTATTGAGTTTTACATCCAGTCACTAACCTCTGTGGCTTTACTGATCAGCCAGCAGTGTCCTGGTGTCAATCACGTCAGCCAGTGATCGTTTAAAGCTGATCAACGGCTCCATCAGCACATTAAAAACCGAAGTTGCTGATTCTACATGGGAGTGTACAGTGTTATGGCTGCAGATTACTCAACATGAACAGCACCGATAAGTCTGTAGGAGACATTAAATCTCACATATTATGTCCCTTCACTCTATGGAATAGCATTAACAATCATTAACAGAGTCATCCTGAATTTAAGTTTTATGGAGCATGTGTATTCTTTAGGTTTTACACTAGTTGTTGATGAAAAGACATTCCCAATAAGACGATATTATCATCTGATTTTACCTATGACAGTACATAAAACAACAGAAAATAATTTTGTGGGGTTTATCATAACCACTATAACTATCAATCAGCACTCATACATCATAAACAACATATTTCTACATCAGGGTTTCCACACGTCCTGGAAAACCTGTTATATCAGTGATTATATGAGTGATTTTGTTGATCGATTAATCAGCTGAACTATTTTGTATGTATTTGTGTCATGTTTAGAGATTACTCTGAGACACTTTAAAGGTGTAAAGGAACCAGCCAAAGTGACAAATGCAGAAATATGCTGGGGCAGAGTCTAGATCCTTGGTACTTATTGTCCTTCTGCAAAACACTACACACACAGTACAGGCCTGTGTGCAGCACTTTTTTCTTGACTTGAACCCTTGTGATTAGAACAGTTAGAATTTATGTACACACATGTAGCTGCTGTAAAAAATATACATAACATTGTGAAATATATTTGGTCACTTTGGGTAAAGGTGATCAGATTGCAAGATAAAAAGAAGGTCAATTAGGGAGTTTATATCCCAGAATGGATTAAATTGTGTCAGATTTGATTTACTTTTTTACATGTTAGTTGAAAAACATTTCTGCTCCTTTATGCTGCATTGAGAATGAACAGTTTTTTTCTTCCAGAGAGTAAATCCCAAGATGTTTTATTTTCTAAAGATGATAAATAATGGATTAAATGATATTCACTTCAACTTTATTGCTCTTATACCTGCATGGTACAGTGACACATGGTCTTGTCACTCCTACATATATACTTCAAATTAGAAAGTTAGGAGGTTAAAGAAGATAAATTGCAATAAATAATTTAAGAAAACATAGCAATTTTGAATAAAGCTGAATAATTTGAATGAATCAATATATTTGTGGTCCATCAGCTTTATTCTAAGGCATTTATTTCATGTCACAGTACTAAAAACAGGTCATCAGCTGCCGCTGATGAGTCTGAGCTGAATCCTGCAGTGTTCACCCACTGTTTGTTCCTCACTGTAAGGAGTAGTTTTATAGTGAAGGGCTCCCCTAGTGGACATATTGGGTACTTCCCTTCTGTCTCCTTACAGCTCAATCGCTCACATTACAATGTCATTGCTGCTCTCAGTGATTTCTGTATTATTTCGACCGGGGGAGAGAGTGGTGGATAAGACCCTATAATCCAGCTTCAATCAGCGGAGCCGTTAAACCAGTCAGAGGCTGCTCTAACCAGCCGTGGCATTGATTGACAGCTCCAGGAGAGGAGGAAAGGTGACAGCGGAGAGGCCAGACCACACTGTCTCCACATCATACAAGGTCGTTCACACTTCTCGGAAATGTTTTGATGCTGGAAGTCAGAGACAATGCGGACATGCAATCACCTGAGGTGTTACAATCTCAGACTGTTTTTATCTTTGGTCCCTCAGAGGTCCCTGTAAATTCACAATCCTCTTACTGGTCAATGCTTCTTGAGCTGCTAATGCCATAAAAAATCCAATCCACACCAGTTTATCCCTTTAGGAGGACAATGGTTCTCACAAGTTGACCGCTGGGATTATACTGAGTAAATCCTGTGGGAGCGGGAGGTCAGATTGCTGGCCCACTGACAGAGATTCTGATTTTTTGAGTTGTTCTTTGTCAGATGTGGGATCAGGAGAACAATTAAAAAGATGTCAAATGCAATGAATATTTTCCAGGTAGGACTATCCACTTTTATAAGATTGTTATGTCATTGTGTGGCTAATTGGTCCCTCTAAAACTGTAAAATTGCAACATTGGTCATCAATTTATCACAACTCACAAGAGAAGCAAATCATCCAAGATTCAGTCAGAAAGAAGTGGATAACATCTTTTTCTCATTTCAATAATAGAAAACCATTATTTGTATCTATATCTGTAGCGGATCTGCACTGGAGGTGGGCAGGACTAACCAGAAGTTGTTCATTTAAGCCTGGAATTCATATGGGTTGATCAGTAGTAGAACTGACCTTTGGAGTTTTAGAAGTATGTGTACTGGATACTTGTTACAGGTTAGATGAACCTCCTGAGTGACCCAGGGCAAAAAAAGCACTGCAGCTGGGCCCCTAGCCTCTCACTTTCTGTCTAGTATGTACAGTTTCTCTACTGGCTGAGACTTAGATAATCTACAGCACTCACATACTGTATGTACCTGTTGAGTATGAGGCTACAACCCAAACCCCAGGAAGAGCATCGTGCTTTGAGGCCAATTTGACATAGTGGCCAAACCATGTAACTGCATCTGTCACATGACGCACACTGGCCCAAAAAGACTTTTCCTGATAAGCTTACATTATGAAAGAAGTGGCTGTAGAACAGTGGATACATTTATTTTAGCATCAGCACCTCCACGAAATGACTTGTGTCACTATCTTAATTTGATTTGCTCTGATAACATCTGGAAAATCTAAAAGAAGTTAGTGGCTCAGCCGGTAGAAGTCTGTAGTGCGCTGGCTCCATGGTCTTACAGGGAGCTATGTGCCAATAGCAGTATCTTCCTAAAGTCTCTCAAAAAGATTTTTCCAATAGTACAATCATTTTGACTTTATCTTGTCTTCCAAGTAGCTTTGGATAATAATTGATCCTTCAGGACAGGTTCATTCCAGGTTTGCAGGTTTTATGGTATCACACACAGACACACAGACACACATGGTCCTCCATTGTGGTAGTCGACATGTGTGTCAGTCAAACCTTGGAAACAACCTTTTCTAAAGGCTGTCTGTTCATGCCACAGAAGCATGCAATAGGATATTTTTTTTTCTCTCTGAGTTGAGCTTTTACTGTCTTTGTGTCATTCCATGGCCTCAGCTATTTTCTGATCATGGAAGTCGACAGTACATGCTGGAAGGACCCTCTGGTAGTCTGAAGAGCTTCATCAAGAGAGTTGAAGGGTCTGCTAAAGACCATTCGACCTCTCCCCCTCCATCCTCTGTTATTACCAACTCATGTCAAATGGCATTCAAGCATTCGTCTGCCACCTTCTGTGGTGGGCAAAGTCCTTCACAGGGAAGCCGAGCTGTTGGACACGGACCCCTTTGCCGACGACACGCACCATAGACAAAAGGGGCCTCTCCTTCGCTGTCAAGATAACGCCACAGCAACCATTGTAAAGTCATAAGGCTATTGTGTAGTCAATTTATCTGCCGGTTTGCAAAGGCCCGCACAGTACAGCAGACACACAGAGACACACTCCGGCACAAACACACACAAAGACGACAGAGAAATGTGACAGAATTGGACGCTTCTACTCCTCTGAAGACGTTGCTCGGAGGAAAAAAGACGGGACTGAGGGGGGAACAAAAGAGAAGCGTTTCAAAAAACACTTCTGAACGCCCAGATCAAAGGCAAAGAAAAGCATGTGTGCACAGAGGAAAAAAAATAAAATGATAAATAGTGAGTAAACAAGCCGAAATGTAGTGAGTGCTTGAGCAAAGTAGGGGAAGAGAGGTGTCATAGCATCTTAACCACGTCCACAAGGTGTCTTTTCCCACTGCACAGACAAGACCAGGTTATCGCATGGCAGAATTGACTTTTCTCTTGGTGTTGCGGAAGGCCGGCAGGTGTTTGTGCGGTGCGACGAGGCAGCTGCAGCAGAGTGAGGAGATAACAACCAGAAAAACAAGCCCTCCTCCTCCTCCACCTACTTGTCTTCTTCTCCTTCGTTTTTTTCTTTTCTTTCATGACTGGGGTTTTCTCAGGGCGACAACAATCAGACAAACTCACAAGGTCGCCTGTATCTCTTTCTCTCACCAGAATAGCACAAAAAGGCTGCATTGAGCCAGCCCAGTACTGCAGTAATTTGTCCCAGTCGGGAGGAAGGGGGCCGGTGATATTTTGTGGGACAGACAAAATGGGAGGAACAGAAGCATTTGGAATTTTGCACCTTGTTTTCTACTACTTCTGACCTTTTGTCACCTCTTATTAGGGCAGGAAGCTGTGTGCTGGGCTCTCTGCAGTCATGTGCAAAAAAAAGTCTTACTTACATAATAAAATATACAGGAAGACACATTTATGGCACATACAGTATATATGAGTATGTTATTTACTCTACGCACTTTATTAATTCTGCCATTCAAGGGCATACAAGAGTAACTACATAAATAGTGGAAAATAAGGGTTTGACAATTTTTAGTCAGGCCAAGCAAACTGTTTCATCTGTCACATACATTATAATAATTCATGATTTGTGACACAGTCACAAAATGTGTTCTTTTAGCTTAAAAAAATATTATATATAAAATTTGCATGAGAAAGAAATACAGAAACATAATAATTAAATTAAATTAAATTTATAGATTTATTTTGACTAAACAATAATAATGACTGAAGGTGCACTTACTTGCTTTCTCCAGAGCTTTAAAAATAGAAAAACGTCATTATGATTTAGTTAATAAGTAAGTAATATTTACATTGAATTTATTTACAATTTTTTTATCCATTATAATTTGATTTAGCAATCCCTAGTCCCTAAAAATGCATAGGCACCCCAGCTGCTGCCCCAGATTTGTGTTAAATACTAGCAAATTTAAAACAGTAATTTAGATTAATTTAAAAAATAATAATAAAAAAACAGAAATTAATGTAATGATCTGTTATGGACACATTTTAGACTCAGTAATAGACTCAAGTTCATTGAAAAATACATTTATTTGAAAAAAAACAACAACAATACATTGATTTCTAATGCCACCTTTAAATATTTCTATCCAGTGCTTTTCTAATGTGCCACAATAATGTTTGTGTGTTCAAATTGATTTGGGATTAAATCAGCACCCATTTCTCCACACCACCCCCTGAAAATGTATCTAGGTCCACCCCTGAGAACAGACAAATGTTGAATTCAGTAAAGTCATCTGGAAGTCACGGCAGACTTTTTGACTTCCTTCACTTCAGGTAAGATGAACCACAAAAACATGTCACTTTATATGTGTGTGTGTGTGTGTTTAGTTGCTGCGGCTTCCTCCTCTGAATATACTGTGTACCCGCTAATTACACCCAGATTCCACTTTTGATCACAGAGGGGAGGCAACAATAACACATAATGAATAGAACCACCTAATAACCAGATGTTGGAAACATTCCTTACGCAATTTAGCTGTTTCACATTCAAATGGGAGCTTCTCAGGGCCAAATTCTCTTAATGACGTTGCTATATAAATTGACCATGCTGAAGGAACAACATGCAGTCCCTCGCGTTTGGTTTTCCAGGTACATGAGGGAAAAAGAGAAACAATCAGCAGTTAACAGTTTTTTTTCAGTTGACCTCAAACTACAAACTCCTACTTGTGAGACACAAAAATGGCTGAACACATGCCTACCTGCAGCATGGCAGATGAACAGCTGTCCTGTTCAGCAGATATTGCTGCAGCACGAATACACATAAAGCTTTGTTTTAGCTGATGATGTGAGGCTAATAAACAATTACTCTTTCCATATTCTTAATTTATTTTCACCCTTGCATTGCATACTCTGACAATCCAAGATAATTGATATATCTTTCTTTTCTTTTGAATTTTGCAAAGGTAGTTTGCTTATTCACTATCTTTACTAGCAGAGAGAGAGAGATATCCTATATGCCACAAAGCCTTAACACACACTGTCACAGTTAATGGAAGGAGCAATCAAATATTTTACAGAAAACCAAATATGCAGATGTGTCGGTAGCAATTTATCGAGACATATTTTAGAACGAGGGATGGGGGAAGAGAGGAAAAGAGAAAATGATGCCGGGAAAAATTGAATGAGACGTTTGATGAATATTCGCCCATTGTTCCTGGGAATGTATGTTGCCACCTACTTCACAAGATCGGAGGAGGAAATAAGTCAAGCTCCTTGGAGCGCAGGGTGTGGCACGCCGATATTAAGTGGCGTAATTAATAGTATTCTCACATATCTGGAGAGTTATTAGGGTGCGCGGGAGAGAAAGTCACACCTAAAGAGGCTCTCAAATTGCACTCCAAGATTTGTCACTTCCAGCAGTCGATTAATAGCTCATTTGAAACTGTTGACCCCAGTTAACAGAACAAGCCCATTTGAGCTCTTAGTGAATTAGTTCAGATTTAAATGGGCTAAATGAAATCCCACTCTCCTGCACACATACACACACACACAGGCTGCTTCATAGATCACCAGTCAACATTTATTATTAGCAGTTTATTATCGCAAAAGAATAACTGCATTAAAAGTCAATACAGAACATTCTGACATTTAGCTCTTTCTTCATCAGTTCCATCTGCACAAACTTTTCTCTTCTCATATCAACCTGCAGAAAATTAAATGTACAGATAAAAAAAATAAAAGATCATCTTTGATAAGCATCCATTGTTGAAAATAACCTGAAAATATCAGCAAATGTCACATGTAGAGGAGGGAGGAAAAAAATGACGTGATATAATACACTTGAGGAAATATTTGCCAATCTAAAAATTTCATACGGTAAATGTTAGCGGTGAAACAGTGTGCTGCCAATAGAATCCAATTAAAGAAACCCTCACAGTGTTTTTGAGGATTTTCACAGGAATGCCAGCAACTGGAGATATCTGTGCATAAATTAACTGCAGCGGACTTAATTACACACAAGACAAGCAAGAGGTAGAAGGAAAAAAATAGTTGTGGGCAAACAAGGGAGGAAGGAAGGTGTGGAGGGTTTTTTTTGTTTCTTACACCGATAACTCCAAAGTTGAAAAAAAATCTTGCAGACACTCACCCTGCTTCAGGCTCATCCATCTGTCTCTGCTACACATACACACACACACACACACAGCTAAACACACATTTGGTCCTGCAGTCCAGCAGGAGCGGGTTAAAGGTGTCCTCTCTCTCGGTTCTGGTCGTCCTTCAGCCTGGAAAGTCTGTTTTCATAAACATACACACACACACACACACACACACACGTCGGCCAAAGAATACACTTCCAATGCACATACTAAATTCCGTCTCAGAAGTTTGTACACGACACAAAAAAGCTGCATTTCCCCCCTCTGTGAATCAATTTCTTTCTTTTCTTTGCCCGTTTTTTAGTGATAGAGAAGGAGGGGGGGGGGTCTTGTTTTATGCTTTGCACATAAATGTGACGCATAGACTCTGCTTGCTCATATCTGCCTGCATTGTACGTGGGTGGGTGTAAATCCTCATCTTCCTGTATATCCATTAGTAATGCAACACTCCAAAAATAAAGTGTGCCCCGGCGTATCAGTGCCTATGAACATGTTGCCTGTGTAATCACATTTTATATACTTCTTTTTTATCTGTTGTCGGGAGGGAGAGAGACAGAGAGAGAGACACACACACACAGAGAGAGAGAGAGAGAGAGAGAGAGAGAGAGAGAGAGAGAGAGAGAGAGGAGGGATGGAGGGGAGTTTTGCAGGCGCCTGCTGGAGCTCTGCATGGGTATATAGATGCCAGTGATAGGCCAATTGTGAATGCCAGGGTTTTACCTTTTTTACCAAAAACTAGTATTATACCAGCAAGATGGGCTACATTCTGAAAGGTGAGATAAGTCCCATTTTTTTCAATCCATTCCTCCATCCCTCCATCTTCTCCTCTTCCTCTCTGCTGCACTGACACAAATCAGCATGCTTAGAATAAACTGCATAAGTTATCAGCTCCTTGGAAAGCAACGCATAAGGGAAGAGCAGCGGTGGAAAAAAAAGGAGGAGACAGAGAGAGGGGAGACTTCTATCACTTAATGAAAAATAGCTTCCCTTTTGGACAGAACTTCATAGGGCTGCAATCAAGCCCTGGCCCCCACTTCTTGACGTGCAATCGAGGCAAATCAAGTCAGCATCTATTAATAATATTTCCCTGGCTCCTTTCATTCCAGCGCGTGTCCTACCACTGTCAACGCTGTGATGGAGCACTGCCTTTATCTCCACCCCGGCCTGCTCTGTCACAGTGATAAACAATTCTAACAAGAATCAGAATAAAGATCTCCCCAGTAGACTCCCGGAGATAGAGGGGGCCCTTTTTTCTCATTTTCTAGACGGCAAAATTTAATCTAGTGCCTAACCCCCCCCCCCCCCCCCC
>JAGRRF010012892.1:1874813-1886194 GCA_019097615.1 Morone chrysops | reverse complement strand
GCCCTCACCTGCTGCTGCTACGTCCTCACTTCCTTCCTGGGAGGAAGCGTTACATTAAGAAGGAAGTAATCACTTTTTTGGGGTTTGAATATTTTCCCACTGGGGTGTTGACCTGTGGGTTTTTTTCCAGCCTCAACATTTAGACAGTGACCCTTTGGAGGTGAAGACATACTAAATGTTAAATTGTAAACAATATAAAAAGCAAAGTTTCATAGAATGCAAATAATAAGTAAAATAAATCTTCAGGGTTTTGTGTGTGTGTGTGTGTGAGGAAATTATGTTATGGAGAGGCGGTAGAGGGGATGAAGTGTCAGTTCCCAAATTGTTACAAATATTTCTACTAGTTATAAATATAAGTTCTAGATGTTTAAATTTGAGATTTTACCCCCGCCAAATCAGTGTTTTACAAAAAGAATGAATCTATCAAATAACTAGAACAAAGCTCTGCAGAGCATTTAAACTTTCAGCTCATTGTTTTGGTTCGATGGCCCACAACTTTACTGTACACCCAGTACGTCACCTGGACGAGCACCCCATGCACTAAGGCTCCTTACTGCTAGGGGGTTTCTAGACCTTTTTGAGGTGGCACAAGTTGGGCACTGACTTATGTGTCTCAGCTTTCCAGACATTCAAAATTTATGCAATTCAATACCACATGCAAAAAACTGCATGGTATTTGCCCCCAAACTGCATTTAGCATCAAGTGATTATGTCTGCAAAGAGAAGACTTGTGGGTACCCATAGAACCCATCTTCATTCAGATATATTGAGGTCATCTTCACCCTAGTTTTAAAACAGCTGCCACAGGTCTGAAAGATTGTGTGGGGTATAAGGGGTCATGATCATGGGATGGCACTTGGTTTGGCCAATCAAATTTCAGGGGTCGCCAGTGCCACTGGGTTAAATTCCCCTTGCTCCATGTTGTCCCCTCTTTTTTTCTCTCCCTTTTCTGTGTTAAGCTATCTTTTTTATCTCCCTTGTCTGTGTTAAGCTGTCCTCTCCAATTTAAAAAAAGGCTAAAACATCCAAAAAATCTTTAATTTCTTTTGTTTGTTTTCTGGTTCAGCAGGAAAATGGTAAATGTACTGTACTTATTTAGTGCCTTTCTAGTCTTTTGACCACTTATTGCGCTGTACATTACATGTCACACTCACCCCATTCACACACATACATACACTGATGGCAGTGGCTGGCATGCAAAGTGCCAACTAAGCATCCACACACATTCACACACCATTGCACAGTATCAGAAGCAAATTGGGGTTCAGTATCTTGTTGAAGGACACTTTGACATGCAGCGATAGGACCCGGGGATCAAACCACCAACCTTCCAATTAGTGGACGACCCGCTCTACCTCTGAGCCACACCCATCCTTTATCCAATATTCAATTCAATTCAATTAAATTTTATTTATATAGCGCCAATTCACAACAGAAGTTATCACCAATACCAAGTTAGCAACAAGCTGATGTGAATAGTGGTGGATCTTTAGTGGTTAAAGACCCTTTTATGTCTCTCAGGAGATGGTGAAGACCAAACCAGAACTCAAAGGAGAGTGGATATTGAACATGCATTTATCAGCCCACAAGAAGCCCACTTTATAGACAACTGTCTGCTAACTGGTGGTTTCAAGTGGACTTTATTACTTTATTCTATTTTTATATAATTCTTCTCATATCCATCCTTATATCTCTGTTTATACATATACAGCATTATATATCTATTATTTTATTTAACTTTATAATACATATTCTCTGTAACAGTGTAACAGTGTCTCTGTAACTCCCAGCTAAAACATTCATAAAACCGGAGTGACAGTAAAACTAATGATTCATGATAATTTTTATATTTCTGTTGATTTGTGGAGCAAACAAACTATATACAGCATGTTAATTATGGAACTTTAGAGATGTTGGCTGGTAAATCTTTTTGTTTTTGGAGAGAGTTAGACCTTGCTGTTTCCCCCTGACTCCAGTCTCCATGCTAAGATAGGTTAACCTCGGTCTAGTTTATTCCCCACACTGCAAAACTATTTAATTGAGGGGACAGTTTCAGATAATTTCAAATGATCTCAAAGTAACTTGTTCACATTTACAACTCAGTGCTAAAGGACTGAGAGCAGGATGAAGCTTGATGACATAAGGGGTGAGGAGACCTGGGGCAGAGGTGACAGTCAGAGATGCCCCTTCTGGCTCATCACCTCAGACTGGAGCTGACAACTGGGAATGGCCTGCAGTCGATGAGGTGAAAAGGTATTGATCAGACTAGCCGGTGTGAAAAGCCTGCCAGCAGGTCAGCAGGGCACTCCAGAACTCCAGGATGACACTTTTTTATTTTATTTCAATGTCAGACTTTGTATGTTGGCCATTCATAATCAAATTATATTTAGATTTTAATTATATATGCAGTTTACACAATTGCTTAACATAGCCTATGTGATGTTGGGGAGTTAAATAGGACCAGAACTAGAGGACACATGGGGATGATCAGTTTGGTTTCATTATCTACGCGTATTCAAATCCCACTGAGGCATCTCAGTTGACTTGTTTATTTTGTTCATCCTGTTGTTTTGTCTCCTCACCTATGGTTGCTATCACTGCTCTTATCACATGTACGTTATCCATTTGTGTGTCTGTTAATTTCAAACAAATAAACCAGACAGAACAGAACAAAAAAAAAAGATTCTTGAAAATTCACACATTCTCATATACATCCCTACAAAATGACTCTACAGCATTACTTATTTTATTTTATTTTACTTATTATTGACATTAAAATTTGTGGTTCAAGCTATGGGATTCATCTGATTATAAATCTGTTACAGCTGTGTGTAACGAGTAGATTTATAAGATTATTCATACTGATAACAGTATTGGCACTCTATGAGGCTTGTTTGATTACTGTATAAATGACCATTTTAAATGTTAAAACCTCTATATATAGGGTTGGAACATTTCTATCTCTGGAAAATCCTACTTGTAATATCAAATAACACACATAGAATGCACCAATTTTTACTAGGGTTGTCTCATTTTCTAACAGAATATTAGAGAATCAGAATGACTTTAAAGAGGTTAAAATTGACACTCAGGGTTGAGCATATAAATCAGTTGTATTACTGGTGGTGCAACTGAGCAATCAGTTAATCAGTAACTACACTGTATCAAACTTTAAAATAACTTCTTAATTATTGGATACAATGACGATTGTTTTATAGTGAATACTGTAAACGTTCTGTCTACTGTACCCACTTCAGAATCTTTTTTATCTTAATACAACCCAGTGCGGCTTCAACCTGGCAAACACTGGTGGAGCCAGGTGTGGTTGATGTCTTTCAAACTAGAGTGAAGATGCTGGTATCATATGCAACTAGAAGACCTAGGGCATCCATTGGTAGCAACCATGCCAGGCTAGCTTCTCGGGAATTTGGCTAAATAATGCTCCAAATTTATTGGGATGGCTATTTTCAATTATTTAGCAATTTCTTGTATGCGGTATAAATGTGTTACTTTTGCCTAGTATATTTGAATATTTCTGCATACTGGGTATGTACTGGGTAACAGTATTGGGATTGCATAAATTGGGTATGACTGGAAAGCTTATGTAGAGTCAATGAGCCCAATTGTAATCATAATGTGTGATGTTGTTCATCTCTATAGTAGCTGCATTTTCATTGTAGTGAGATTGTTTAAAATGGCCTCAAGGATAATCACAGCCTCATGAACCTGGACAACCAAAACATACAGACCAGTGGCATCCAGAGGATGGATGGCTATCCTACCTGTACTGACACCAGTGATTTCTTAAGATAGGATAAGATAAGATATTTTTTTTATTATATTACAAAAACAGTAGGAAGTTGGCATGAAGTTAGTATGGAAGTTGACATGAAAAAGTTCACTACCGTATTACGTCATCCATAGCTGGATGACCCCACTTCAACACTCATTCTGAAACCACTGCCTTGTGGTTGATAAATCATAGATCAAACAAGTGCCATCTAGGGGCCCTCTGAGTAGAGAAAACATTATGCAGAGCCATACAGAGGCTTACATGCTAGAAAATGAGTTGGCCTCTCAATAGCTAAAGATATAATAGTGCATTGTGTGTTTTTATTACAGATTAGTAGTAGTTATGCATATACTGAACTGAACACTGCAGGTAAGTGAGGGAATGGGAGAAATAATGGAAGGACGACAGTGAGACAGCAAAGGAGGGAGGAGGGAGGAAAAGCCAACTCATCCTAAAGGACAGGTAAGAGAGGAGTCTGCTGAGGGAGGAACCGTGAACAAAAGAGGTGACTATGGCCCTTTTTACACCTGGCATTAAAGCCATCATGTGACTTTTCTACCTTAAAATAACAGCTTCAAAATCATGTTGATGCTACACTTGTAACAGGGTGAATGGTTCCTTAGTCATTCCCACTCTGCAACCTGCTTGTTCCGTTTATGTTGTAACAAGGGCACTTTAGGGCAGTAAGTCATGCACACCAGAGAAACTGGATCACATTTCATGGAGAAAATGTTTTCTGGTTTCTGGTCTGGATGAGTAATATTGCAACTGGAAACTGGAAATCATGTATATTAGCATGTAAGTGGGTTCACTCAAGACCCGTGGAGGTGCACTGTAATGCCAGGTGTGCACTGACATACTTAAACATGGCCTGAATGTCTGCTGAGGGTGGAGTCTTCAGTAATGGAGGGAGGAGCACGAGGAAAGGATTTGGGAGGGGGATTGGCCACCTATCCATCCGTCTTCCCTACATCCCCATTCTATTCCTCCAACCCCCATGCCTCTCCCTCCCTTTTTGTGACAGCTTCACCCTCTGGATCAGTAGAGCCGCGTGTCATGCATCTAATCCGTTCTCTGATGCATTTTTAATTGTGTGGGAGAGCAGAGGAGGATGGGACTGGATGGGGTGGTGGTGGGTGTCATATCGGGAATGGTGGGCTCACCTCCAAGGTGTCATACGTGTCACTGAGCAGGTTCAGAATACATAGTTTAGCCACATTTGACAGCAGCAGTCTAACAGAAAGGCCCACGGGGGTGTAATATTATCAATGACTAACCCTACAGTTGTATAATCTTACTCAAATGAAACATAACCTAAAGCAAAAGTAAATCAGAGGTTAGATTCCTGAAGCCTGATGACAGTGCGCACACTTAAAATATAATTTGGGACTAACAGGAACAGTAACATTGTAATCATCAAACTACTTGATGCTAGCTCATAACGCTAGCTGCATAGCAGTAGGGGCATAGCACCCACTCAGTGCTATTAGCTATTATAAACTTCAATCAACTGCTTTTTTTGTGTTTTTACAGGAAACATGTAAATTTGAGGAAGTATGAGGAAGAAACCACACTGCTTTTCTGAATCATGGGGACAATCATCTAATGTTGTTGTATTCTTGAGGTTTCTGTCTATACAAAATCAACAGAATTGTTGCTTGAATGAAACCATAGTTTTCTCACATTTTTGTGGTTTACATGGTAACTGAACAATGTTTTATGTCCATAATTAGTACGTATCATTAATTAAAGTGCAATGACATTTTCATCTGATATAAATCGTCAGATAGATAAAATCTCAACATGTGTACACCAATTATTCCCCCCCTAAAAAATTATTTTGGCAATATAAAAATAATCAAAGAAAGAAAATATCCCCTTTCCTGGACATTAACAGAACACAAAAGATAAGAGCCTGGAAGCCCTCTGGGATAAGTTTGCTAGCCTTTCAAGTGGCAAAATTATTACCATAAAATGTCCATTTCAGAGGCAATTTATATCCCCACAGCTTTTATGCAAACTCACCAAAAACAAGCTTTTTCCCTGACTCTGAAGAGACAAATAGGCAATGCACAGTTAAGTATAAATGACATGGGATGCCTCACAAAAGGCGTGAAAAACATATGATGGCCATTAAGAATTGTAGGCTTTTTGAAAAGACATCCAGTCTAAGTGCCTCTTTCCTTTCCTTGATGCGCTGAGTTGAATGGAAGTTCAAATTGTGCACTGTAAACTATTGTCTATCAGATTCTCTAAGAAGCTATCTGTACAGAATGGGGAAAATGCTTCACAATTCACAAGTGAAGTGCTGGTACAGGTAATTTTAACCACCAAGGCAACTGAAAAATGGAATGCTTGCTCTCCTTTTTTTTTCTCCCTGTGTCACCGCAAGCTAACAAGTCCTGTTCATGATATGAACTTCCTGAAAACAAACTGAGGCACCTGCTTCCTTATCTTCTTCATGGTGTGGGTATTGTGGGAGATGGTAGCACAAAACTTTAATCTCACTTTTTTTCACCCCTTACTTCCTGTAACTTGAAATATTATTTTTCTCTGGGTTACAGCAAGACCAAAATGTATTTTTTTATCATATATTTGAGTGCATAGTACCATTCTAAATATTTGAAATTGAATTCATATATCAAATCTATCTCAATCTTTATATCATCATTATATCCATTCGCATATCACCTACTCTGTTCCTGAACTAAAAAACAAGCATATTTCTTAAAACAAAATACCCTTGCCTGTGTGACCTATTTCATTACTTCACAGTTTCCACACTGCAAATTAAAGTTGAATTGCTGATCAACTTTCTAAACTTTGAGCCTGATCTGCAACAAGGCAATTTATGGAAGTATCCATAAATGGAGCCAAAGCGGATTTGCAGAAAGATACGTGCTTCATTCCACAATGCCAAGCCACCAAATAGGTAAACAAGGGTGTGTGCGTGTTTGTCAGTGAACGTGCGTGCATGGAAATAACACCTTGGGAATGGTCTGCGGTTCAACGTTTCCTCATGAAATATGATTTTGTAAATCCTTCCAAAAAATTATAATAACCCAGATAAGCTTGGGGCTTAAGTGATCTGCAGAATCAGTGGTTTGAGAGTTTAACATCAGTACCTCTGGAGGTAATTCTGATGCAAATGTGTGTGAAGACTCAAAGATAAATGCCTTTGGCTGGTGAATGAGGTCCAGGTGGGAGTGTGCTTTATATGTTTCAGAGACTGAAAGGGAGAAAAAAAAGAAGATGCCGTGCAGTGGAGAAAAAAAAATACAACAAATCCTAAACAAAATGCCTATGGCAGCTGTGCTGACTCGCCTCTTAGTGCATTGTGACGGGCTTTGCTCTATTTCATATGGGTATCATCCCTGGTCCTCATCCCTCTCTCCCTCCCTTCTTACCTCTCTTTCACCCATTCACTCACCTCCTCTATCAGTTGGCTTATAAATCAGCCGCTATTCCAGGCAGTGATTAGCCCTGCTTCTCCTCATCTTTCACTCAAATGACTTTTTTGACCATATCCACTGTAGGACAGATGCTACAGCAGCTATAGAAAGACATGTATAGCTGCTGCATGTATGCAGTACGTTGCATGAAGTCAGAGTGTATAAAAGGATTACTGCGACATTAAAAGGAATAGTTCAGCATTTTGAGGAATACTATGTTTTTGAGAGATGAAAAGATTCCTGTCGACACTAAGCTCACTAATTGACATGATGCATCTTGATTACAGAAATGAAAAGTAATTATTTTAAGGTTAAACTATGGAACCAACAGCAGTGTATTTATCTGCCAGCACGTCTGCTTCTATAGCAGGGGTTGTCACATGGAAGCTACACACAGTCAATGCTGACTCCTACAGCACTAAACCCTTCTAATATGACCAAACTGGCAAAAATAATTGACAGAATAACAGCCTTTGTGTGCCAGAGGACGCACTTTGCTTCGTAACATCCTGTATAGATTTATCTTCATTAAAAGACCACCATCTACATTTGATAACATTTTTGAAAAACTAAAAAACCACCCGGTAGTTACATTAACAAGGCATTTGTACATTTATTTGACCATTTATGGACAGTGGAGAACAGAAGTTATTAAGAGCCCATTTCAGCCACGTTCAATGGAATGTAACTGGAGCACTTAAGAAATAGAGTAGAGATGTCATGGCTTCTCAGATCTGATCATGGAGTCATTGTCTGTGTAGTGTTAATTACTTGCACATACACAGACCCTAATGCCTTTCAAATTAACTCCCCAATACCCCCTTCTTTTATATCTGGGACTCTAATGAATGGTGAAATTGAAAATCCCCATATTGATGTCATCTTTTGCCAATGTGATACAGTGATGATTTTTTCTACCAATTATTAACCGTGCCGTGCCTTTAAAAGTGAAATAGCCCCCTGCTGTTTCAGTTTCCCTCAAAGGCCATCACTAGCCATTTTAAGCACATACTAATAATTGCCTTGACAAACTCAGGGCTTGGTATCAATTAGCACCTGAATGGAGGATAGCGGGGCGATTTAATGGGAGCTGTTAGTCCGCCAGTAGATTGTGCTGCATCAAACAAATATTTTCACCAATAGTATACTAGACTAAGGCTTTATTTTCATTTTTGTCTGCTTTTGACCAGCGAATGGAGCTGGACTTCCCATGAGCCATCACTAAGCCTGAACAGGAAATTAAAACACAAACTAATTATCCGAATGTAGAAGAATAGATTATTAAGTAAAAGATTAATGTGTGTTATTGTCAGATATAATTGAGGCAGGGCAAAACCTTGGCATTTTGGGTTTTGTAGCAAATCTGCATTGTACATGACCATAACACAAATACAAAAACAAACAAAAGTGCGTAAAATAGTTTTCCCTTTACATTTTAAAAAAAGTTCCTTCATAGGAACACATTATGAAAACAATCCTTGTGCACATGGAAAAACGATTGAAAACAAATAGTTTCCTCTGCAGTGCAATGAGTATAAATAGGAAGAGAAGGTGGCGAACGTACACACGAAAAACAGATTTGTTTGTACCAACAATAAGGGTGGTTGTTACTAAGAGAGACTCTGCGAGGACTAATGCCAGTCAAAATATATGGATATTTTGGAAGCAGGGCACACGGCTCGTAATCGTTGTCAAAAGTCAGTCAACTGATACAGCTTTATCTGGACTGTCAGGAGAAACAAGGAGTAATCAAATTAATGTTATTATTGTTGTATTTGTTTGATTGTTTGTGGTCGAGGAATGTAAGTAAGTGCGTTATAACTCATATACCATACTATAAAGTGCATTATAACTCATATACAGAAACGCTTCAGACTGAAATATAATATATACCACAAACTTTTTAAGTTAGGTTCACCCATGACTGGTGAAGTAACTAAAGCTCAAACTAGACTGTTGAGTCAAAGTCCTAGCCAATCACAAATTAGCATTCCCTGCCACCATGATATATTGTTCACAGTATATCATATACAAAACATGTAATCCGGTTGCATTATGATGATATATTGTTCACAATATATCATATACAAAACATGTAATCCGGTTACAAGTTTTTGTTCTTTTCATAAAATAAGACTGCATACTTTGAACCCAGCTAATTGTAGGTTTTCAAAAAAAAGGGAAGTATGATGTATGATATATGAAAGATAGGTAGTATTTTTAAGTGTGAATGGTATTCCCGAGGTGTATGTATGTAAAACTTTAGTTATACAGAAGTATAAGCCCATAGATGAGCACAACACAAGCTCAAGATGTGTACACATGTACACTTTGTGGTGCTCTGCTTCTTGTAATGGACACAGATATTAACAGGGAAGCACATACATGAGAAGACAGAACAGCGACTGCGATCTCTTCCCAGCCTTCATCCGCAGGCTCCAGAGGGAATGTGTCCCAGCCTGAGGGATAAGGAATGGCCTTAATGAAGTTGGACAAGTCGGAATACATGCATAAGAAAGATTTTAAATATTGATATGATGTCACCACGCAGCTGCATACATGGGTTACAGTGGATCAGTTAGCTCTTGATGGCCCTTGTCTAATACAGCAGCACAAGGGGGATGATTAGGCTCATCAGAGGCGATTGTGTATTCTGTGGGAGGTACAAACACAACGCACACACCATTTGAATCAAAGAGGCCTCCTGTCTTTTTGTGCAGCTCCAATGGACTGCTGTACTATCAATTTATTTTCAGACTGTAAATTATTCACAGGCACATGTAATTAACAGCTAGTGCATTTATATTTAATGCAATTAATGGGATTTTATTAAAGGGCTTCATCAAGGTACAGGAGGATTTTCAGGGGCCTGGAATAAATGGTACTGTAATTGTTCAAAGAAGAGGTGTGTGGTGGCTTGATGGACGTGATCAATGTTTTTTGTGAGGCCAGGGCTGTTAGCCTAGGATGCTCAATTAGCACAACAAAATCAAACAGATCACAAACATTAACAGAATTTTAATGCATGAAAGGCATCAGAAGTCCCACAACAGACCAGTAGAGGAGATAAAGCAGATCTGAGATTGTGGGGCAAAGTAAGGAGAGGCTTGAGGGTTGAAAAAGGGGTCATGTTCAACATTACATAAACATGAGAGACACGCAAGTTTCCATGCCGTGCCGAGATTCATGCAGCGTTTACTTTGAGCTTTCGCAGTTAAAACAAATCTTGAGGTCAAACTTCAGGCCCATCAGGCGCGGGTCAGTGTTAAATTATTCAGCCAGCCGGGGACTACCGAAACAGACCAGATCAAGCAAGTCGAGTGATGCCAGTAACACACCCAGTGGTATCCACTCCAAAAGACTGTAAACACCACCCATTTTCAAGCCACAGACACTTGTTTATTTGAATAGCAGCAACATATTTCTCACACTATATCTCGACATGAGGGTAAAGGGAAAGTGAAATGCCCAGAGTCTGGGCTGAACTTTGATCTCCCTCATCAGTTAGTCACTTTGAATTTGTTGTTACTTACTTTGTTTGTATGTGGTTTCGGAGTTCTTTGGGAAACGATAGTGTTGCATGAGATGTTAACAGCTCAACTAACCCTGATCCAGGATCCTGTCATACTACTTGACACGGGTCCTGGGTGGCCATCTCCCAGAACCCATCACTCATGGAGTTACACAAGTAATCACAGGAAAATGTGAAAAAGATGAATTCACCAGATGGCAGACAATCCTCTTAGTCAGGCATGTTCAAACTTTTTCCCTTCGGGGGGGGTTGAACCTCAACAGTGGGACACGCGCCACGGGCCACAAGCAAACAAGTATTGTATTGTAGTGTTAAAATGTAAAATGGTTCTCAAGCAAAAAAAGATCTGGTGGGCCAAACTGAACCTTACAGCAGGCCAACGTCCACAGGCCCCACTTTAGGCAGACCTGCTCTTAGTGATTCATAAAGTGAAATAAACCAGTGGTTTCCAACCTTTTTCCTTAAGAGACCACTTTCCTATCATAAACTTACCAACCGTGACTAAGCGACATATTTTATGGATGTTAACAGTACAGGACAACTGATTCAATTCAATTCAATTCAATTTTATTTGTATAGCGCCAATTCATAACAGAAGTTATCT
>JAGRRF010012892.1:1855734-1866204 GCA_019097615.1 Morone chrysops | reverse complement strand
TATGAATTGGTGCTATACAAATAAAACTGAATTAAATTGAACCCTAACACCTGTTGGATAAATTGGACTGTGAGCCACACCTTATCCTCCAACATTAGTGTTGGACTTCACTAACCAAGTTTAACATCAACTAGGAAGACTGAAACCAGAAGAGTAGAGGTTGGTATAGTAGTGCAATAATGCCTGTGGTTTTGGAACTACAAAAGTTCAGTTTTAATATGTAATGTTGTTCAATTTTCAATTCAGTTTTATTTTTATAGTGCCAATTCATAAAAAGTTATCCCAGGACACTTTTCAAATAGAGCAGGTCTAGACCAAACTCCTACATTTACAGAGACCCAACAGTACCACCATGAGCAAGCACTTGGCGACGGGGGCAAAGAAACTGCCTGTTAAGAGGCAGAAACCCAGGACAGACCCTTCGGCTCCAGGTGGGTGGTCATCTGCCTCGACCAGTTGGGGTGGGTGAGCGAGACAGTTATGGTTTCAGTTAATGGGTTTTTGAAGACTGTTTATCGACGTGCTTCAGCTGACTTTCACTGATTCACCTTTTTAAAAACTACGAAAAACCTAATTCAAACACTGCCATTTATATGGCATGAGTGGTTCATTCAAATGCATTATCTTCAGTGCTTTTATGAAGCGCAGCAGCTACTGTATCAGCATCTGCAGTGAGAAACCTTCAAAAACCCATGTCGGTCGAACTCTTGTTGAAGCATTAATGGGGCTTGTTGTTCTCCCAATCCAGATGCCTCTTTGTCACCATGCAGCCGTCCAACATGTCATGGCGGTCCAGCGCAGACTACTCAAGTCATAGCAAAGCATCAACCAGCAGAGGCCCAGATGTTCTCCAGCAGCTGACTGAGGGAAAGCATGGCACGTCCAGTCAAAGAGGCAGCATCCTCCATGTTGGCCGACACCTGCCTTTACAGCTGCTCTGCCTCGGGTTCCATCTCACTGCATCCACGCAGCTACTGTGTAGAGGAAAAACATCTTGATAAAAGTAGTTGGAAGCCAACCTCCACCAGTGAAGTTGTCAGGCTCACATATGGCTCTGGCAGGAGACAAAGAGAATACTTGTATGTGGTGGAGCTGCTAGGTGTTGTTACAGCCTGATGGCAGTTGTGGAGATGACTGTTATTGACAAATGGATGGATACTTGGTGAGGATTCGTCAGACTGTTGGAGGTTTCTAAATATGGTCAAATCAGCTTTTAGAACTGTAATACAGTCATTTACTGGCTTTACACTTCTGTTTGACTTCACAATTGAAAAGTAAACAAGATCTTTTGTTTGTGTGAGCTGATTGGTTCACTTCCCATGGCGATGTGCAGTCTAATGTTAAACAGTTTATCTAAAACCTACCATATAAAATATATGGTCACTGAGTCAAGGAGACAGGGTCAAATGGAGGGTGTAAATGATATTAACTGCATGGATAAAATTCTCTGACAAGAACTGCCCAATGTGGGAGAAGGAAGTGTCACCAATAGCGGCAATTAGCTGCAAAGTCTAAGATTTTGGGCTGTACTTTCAAGGGGGTTCTGTGTAACTGTTAGGCAATGTGCAAATGCCTGGGTAGTGCATCAAGCTCAAGTAATCCACTTTTATACACACTTTGGGCATGTGCAGTATGCCGTAAAGAAAAAAATCAAGTCAGTGTGCTACATTTTTAAACAGTTCTTCTAATAACACACAATAATACTATATAAATT
Source organism: Morone chrysops (assembly GCA_019097615.1). NCBI lineage: Eukaryota > Metazoa > Chordata > Actinopteri > Moronidae > Morone > Morone chrysops. The sequence goes on along the minus strand of JAGRRF010012892.1, from coordinate 1,864,490 downwards.
GTCAAAAAGCTGAACATTATAACCTTTGCATAGTATCAAATTGTTCTGGTGTACCTAACAAAGTGGCCACTGACTATACGTATAAAGATATAGCAATACACATAAGTACATACAATGTGTATGTATACCAACTATGCTTGTTGGGAAAACCTCTACAAATGTAGCAATTTTAGTTCATAGATGTAAACATTTCTATTCTCATACTACACACACTGCACAGTGAGACTGCTCCTCCTTATGACTTTATGTTTACTAGTTGTGTGACAGCCTCTCAGATGAGCTAAATAAATTAAAACACATTACATTTTAATTTATATCAAAACGAAGGGAGTCGACACCTAATCGCATGTAAACACAGAGATGGCGCTGCCAGCTCTTTTCATTATTTATGGGAGTGGACACATCCTCGTCACATTACATTAGATAGCAGGAAGGCGGGCTGTGTCGAGGTCGGCACGGAGATCCTGCAGCATGTGACACGCCAACCGCAGCCAACTGACTGCCACTGCACTGACGGACTCTAACATGTCTCAGAGCACAACTTTATACATGCCAGTGTAGGCTTTAGAGGGCTCAGCCAACTATAATGGATGTCTGTGTTAAGGTGTTACATTTGACACAAAGCCAAATAAAGACGCAGCACAAAGTGTGAAGCATGCTAGAGTTCGAACTGTTTGAAAGTGAGTGAGACATAGGTGCACGGTACAGGTGAGGTACAAATCCTGGCGCTTGTTCAGTTTGAAAGGTCCTCTATGTTGCTGTCAGATGTAATTTCAGTGCAAATCACCACAACTCTCCTCTACCCATTCACCTCCAGGTTCATTACTTTGATAATCTAGGTCTGAGCTCACCAGAAACCAGCTCCTGCTCTCATTATCCAGATTTCTGCATCCTCTTAATTCATTACCCCACAAGCAGTGTTCAGACTCCATCGCTGAGGTGTCTGACTCTACTAGCAGCCCCTCTATACCCTAAAACACATACCTTAAAACATTTTTTTTACATCTATCATTCTTTGTGCACGTCAATAGCTATTTTTTAGCTTGAAAGAAGTCTCTCCTGATGTCAAAGTCATGTGGTAGTGTAAGAGCAAGTAAAGTCCAAAAGGTGGGGTGGATAGATGGCTCAAACAAACACAAGACTTTAACCCTGGAGACCAATATTGATGTCCCATGTAAAACCAAATGTAAACATTCTCTTAAGTAACATACGTAAATTCCGTCAGGTATGTTACGTAAGTTGAGTTTTATTCATATACTTCATATATTCAGTCAGGAAGACTATTTATGTTACTCTTTCATTCATTTTCTCTCTGGCTGCGTTTCATCAGTCGTTCAACATGCCCTCGTTCACTTGCCCTCGAGGGAATCCCCGCCACCATCATAAGTGTTGTTCCAATTGTCTGGAAAACTGAAGTGAACTTGGTGAGATGGACCCTCGGAGGGCTGAGGGAGCGAGTGAACAACGATGGTCACTCCGCGGTGGATATCACCCACAATGCATTGCAGTTTACGTCATTGCCGCTATAACGCCGACGGCTGCCAATGAGTAGACTCCGAGGGCAAGTGCGTTTCATTTAAATCCCCCGCTCCTCCCCCGCCCACTTTCCCTCCACGCTCAAGTGGCCTCCGTGCGACGTATGCTGTTACGTCATACCAAGGGCTGAGGGTAAGTGAACGAGGGGAAGTGGAACTACTAATGAAATGCAGCCTCTCTCTCTTTATCATTTCCTGCTTTCCTGTATCAGCTGATTAGGGGTGTTTCTCTTTTAGTTAACCAACCAGATTTACCCATAATTTCTATCAGCCAATCGTATTTCTGTTGTCAAACTTTCTTTCAAACGGTCTCTTCTCTGTTGCAATCAGATGTAATTTCAGTGCAAATCAGGTTCATTACTTCAAACGCACAGGTCTGAACTCACCAGAAGCTCTTCTTCACATCATCCAGATCTCAGCATCTTCTTAACTCAATACACTACTAGATTCCATTGGGGGGTGTCCAACTCTACTACCAGCTTCTCCCTCCCCTTAAAATATGAAGCCGTGCATGTGTCAAGAAATATAATTGTTCACTTGAATGAAGTCTCTCCTGATTGGAATGATACCGACAGCATCGTATTTTGAAGGGGCACTGACCAAGAGGTAATATTTGAGTTGGGGGCGAGAACGTGTTGCTGAGCAAATAAGGGAACAGAGGTCAGTCGAGAGAGTTAAATTCCAAAGTAACCAAGTTTTTTTCTTCTTTCAGATAATTTATATTTTCAGCAAAGATGTTCAGGTGAAAATGTTTTAAAAAGTCCTCTAATCACTGAGTATTTCAGTCTTACAACTTCTTTCTCTGACTTTTATTTTAGAAATTCATTATGGCCTGTTTTGCTGTCTCCAAAAAGTTGGAACTTAGGAAAACAGAATCTTTTGGGTTGATGCCAATGCATTTTTAATTGATGTAATTAGTTTTGAAAGAAAAACTAGAAGCACTAGCTTTTCATCTGACAGTGTCCATGCATTTGCATACAGTACATGTACATGTGGACTTTAAATACATAAAAATGATTTATATTTCCTATTCAGATGTGCTAAAGACAGAAACAGCAGGGAATGAGTGATGCACTGAGAGTATGAGCGAGGTAGACATAATATCAGGTGATGTGTAGAAATCTTAGCCTAATGCCGAGGTGTGAGGTACAGCAGCTCCTATATGCAAATATCCATCCAAACACTGTCTTGTGTGTGCGTGTGTTTGTGTGTATGTGTGGAGGGGGGATTCAAATATCAGTGTCAATTATCATTATCATACAGATTCAACAGTCAAATGTACACAGCACAATACAGACACATTTGGTCTGGTATATTTAATTGTCCCACATTCAAATGTGTTTTTCTCTCCCTGACGGTGGAAGCAGGAAGAGTTAATTGTGCACATAAGCACTGTCCGAGGCATGCAAATTGAGATGGTTGCAATGGAATTCCTACAATATCAAGCCTTGTTAGCGCGAGAGTAGCAAAGCACTAAGGACAATCAAGACACCTTGTCACTTGCTTTTTTTGTTTATCTCCTACCTCCTTGTGAAGAGAAAGCACTTTGAATCTGCTAGTTTTTCTCCTCCATTTACATAACAAAGCCCCCAAGAATATGGTAGAGATGTGATGAAGCAGCCTGCACTGCTGCTTCTGAACACCCATCAACATGCCTCAGACACACGTACAAACACAGATGGAGGTGTGTGCACGTACACACACATCTGCCCGTATTCTCTCCCTTTTTTTATCTCAATAAAAGTATCTGACAACCAAAACCCCAAAGATCTCTGACGCATGGCTTCACACCAGGACTACACAGTCAGCAAAATAAATTGAAAGCATTAAGACAAAGTCAAAAAAGAGAGAAACAGAAACAGAGAAGAAAAAAAAACAGAAACAAAATAACCTCTCTGCACAAACTACAATCCCCCCCGCCACCTACATATAACCCCCCTTTCTCCTCCCCTCCCCCACCCTGCCCTTAGCCCAGCACAGCTCCCCACTTTGAAAGAAACAGGACGAAATGACATTATGCATATGAAAATGTCCAGAAAGATGTTTGATTTATGTATGCATTAGATGCAAATTCTATTACGGGACACAAGGCGGGCTGTGAGATTTTCCACTGAACACTTGGCTGCCCTGATCAAACCCTATCTCATTAATTCAGACAAGGGGGAGAAAGATAGAGGAAGTGAAAGAGGAAAAATTGGAAGAAATTTACAACCCAGACAAAGATTTCTCAAAAAAACAAGAAAGAGGGGTGCTGGTGGAGGGGCCAAATTAAATTCTTCCCTTTGAGGCTGAAGCAGACTGTAAGGGTTTTCTGACCAATAGCCTGTCCAGTTCACAACAGCAACACTTGGATAGGATAAAAAAACACAATCACCAATTAATAATTGTATTTGTTTAGCACTTTAGGAAATATGCTCAGGAATAAAAAATAATAGTCCAACGTTGTGGAGAAACATAATCTACTCATTTGTGTTTGATGAGATAAAAACCAATCTGTGCATTTAAGGGAAAACTATATAACATTTATAACAACCTGTGTCTGTCAGTTATAACTCATCACTACATAACTAATAATTGATGAGGTTGTGGAACATGGCGACACTGCTAACTAGAAGAGTGCATTCAGATCTCTGCGAGGCAACAGATGTTGAAGCACCTACTGTAATGCCAGATACAACCAGCAGAGATAGGAAATGTTTTGAATAAAGTGTTTTTGTGTTTTATAGTCTCAGTTTTCTCTGCTTTTCTGTTTTCTTTCAGACGTTGATTTTGTGTAATGGTATTGTAATACTATACTAATTGTATAAACTTAATAATAACAATAATAAACAATAAACAAGGTTTTAAGTCCAAACATATCAGTTTAAACATTGTTATTTATTTAGAACATTGCAAGTAACCAATTGGCTTTAAAATAATATTATAGATAAATAAATATAGATTTTTGGAGAAACTAACAAAAGTTTGATTGATGTTGCTTATTCATAGATCACATGTTCAGTTTCTCACATTTATAACAAAGTTCAGAAGTGAGTTACAGTCGGTTTTGTAGTGAAGTCTGCCTCTCTCAATACACATGCTGTTTACAGGCAGACCTTGACCTCTCCAATATGGATGCACATTTTTAAACCACAACAAAGGCCAAAATGTGGTCTAAGCCTTGTTTTTAGCCTAGCAGTTGTTGCCCCTATCGGCTGATTAAGAGGAGGAGTAATCGGTATAAAACAGAGCTATCAATAAAATTGTTTTTTAAAACATTGTAAATCAAAGCAACCCTTACAGGTCTTGAGGATAAAGTCCTAAATGTGCACAACAAATATTAGGCAAGATTAGCTGCAGACATATACATACACGGACACACAGACACACAGACACAACCAAAATCATAACATAATAACATTATAATAACAATAATAAGTTTGACAGGGCAGGGAACACCGTAAGGCATGTGCATTACTGCAGGCATTACTGGAAACATTAACGGTGTGCTGTCAGTTCTGACTCCAAATAAAGTGATACCTAATCTGGCTAATCTTTCAGTTTGTTGAAAACCTGTTCTACTGTCTGGGGCCACATTTTGGTTGTAACAAACTATAGTTAGCTTAGCTTAAAATAAAGACCAGCACCAAGGTTATACAGCTATCCTGGCTCTGCCCACACTCTAAAGCAGTTCATCATAAATGTAAAAAAAAACTACAATATCAAAATATTTATTCAAATGAACTATGATGAGTCAACGAGATACATAGTACTGAGGTAAGCTAATTTGTTGGTAAGTGCATTTTTGAACTTTGGATAGGGCCAGCTAGCTATTTACACATGTCTAGTCTTTATGCTACAGCTCTGTACTTAACAGAGACAAAGCTTATATTAATCTTCTTATCTCACTCTTAGTAAAAAATTTAATTGAACTATTGTTTGAAAATGTTCTCTTGAAATCAGCCTCAATGGGATCTTCATGTTTCCATTAAACCCTCCATTTTCAATTCATCTGTCCATATGTCACATGTGAAAACTTGCCTTTGAATGTTCACATGTGAAGGCAATGAGAAAAAATAAAAATAAATAAGAGGCCAGGTGAGATGGTGATGGAGAGAGGCTGCAGGTAATCCAGGCCTCTCTCCCTCTCTCTCCTCCTTTCCTCCCGTCACTTCCTTCCGCAGCCCCTCGTATGATTGAGGTCAGACGGGCACAGAATTCTTCCCTGGCCTAACTAATGTGATTGCATCAGAGCAATACCCTTAAACGACATCACACCTCTGATCTGCATACTAATTGGCCCTGCTCTGTCCTTGACACTGACCTTGGGAGAAGGAGGCCTTCATTCCCCCAAGGGTGGGTGAGGAGGGTGTTATAGATGTGTTGGGGTGCAGAGGTGGGGGGCAGAAAAAATACAGCGTCCATCCATTGCTCATATTTCCATGCAAAGACGCCCTGGCTCTGTATAAACTCCTCCCGCCTGGCCTCATGGAACACCGACCTCTCCCCAACACCACCGCTCCTACACACACATACACACACACACTCTCCCCCTTTGCCACCCCTATCTCTCCTTTCTATGCATCAATGCAAATTCTAACAATGGCCGAGGCTTTATTCGGCGGGGGTAAGCCTGCGTGACCTTCTGTGACGGGGAGCAGCAGAGACAAAAGGCCATTTCTCTCTGAATAAGCACATGGACAGCAGCACCTCCCCATCGCGGGTAGGGGGAGGAGGTCGTGGTGGGGGTTTGGAGGTGGGAGATAGGGGCCAAATGCAAAAGAGGCCACAATTGTACGGATTTTTAAAGCAAAAGAGGACAGAATGGAAATGAATGCAGACCGTTGCAGTGAAGAGAGGGCTGAGGGAAGCGAAGGCTCCGGCACTGCTGACGGAGGATGTGTCAAGTTTGTTGATCGGGACTGCAGAACTGACAAGAGCAGCTGGATGAGGAATTTGCATGTTTTATTTATGTATTTTCATTAGAAATAGATTGGTATGCTCTCCCAGTGGTGGCTGTGTTGGCTGCCATGTAACCAGGTTACCCTGCGTTTGAATCCTGTGAGGGATCAGTTGTAACTGATAGGAAAAGGCAGGACACATCTATTACAACTATTTCTGGACATCCTGACAAATCAGACCAAGTTCAACTCATGTACAAAACATGAAAATGCAGAAAAGCAAGGTCTAAACAAGTGCCAGTATTAGTAGAATTTGAAAACCTCTCTCTTTTACAACAGGTTTTTGCCTTTAGACTTGGATGACACGATCAAATTTGGTTGGAGAATACTGAATTCTTCAGTCAAAAGGAGCTACATATAAGTACAAGGTCTGATGCATTAAACTATACACCGATCAGCCATAACATGATGAGCACCTGGGCTCCCTGGTGGTCATAATGTTCTGCAGCCCCATACCAACAAACTGTGATGTACTATGTATTCTGACATCTTTCTATTAAAACCAGCATTAACTGTTCAGCAGTTTGAGCTACAGCAGCTTGTCTGTTGGTTAGGACCACACAGGCCAGCCTTCGCTCCCCACGTGCATCAATGAGTCTTGACTGCCCATGACCCTGTCTCTGGTTCACTGCTTTTCCTTCCTTGTAGCATTTTTGATAGGTACTGACCAGGAACACCTCACAAGAGCTGCAGGTTTAGAGATGCTCTGACCCAGTCGTCTAACCATCACAATGTGGCCCTTGTCAAAGTCTCTCAAATCCTCACACTGTCCATTTTTCCTGCTTCTAACACATCAACTTTAAGGACAAAATGTTCACTTGCTGCCTAATATATCCCACCCACTGACAGGAGCCATGATAACCATATAATCAGTGTTATTCACTTCACCAGTCAGTGGTCATAATGTTATGGCTGATTGGCGTATATATCTTTTTATCTTATTTCTTATCTTTTTTTAGATCGTTTTTTTAGCACACAACTTTGCTGTTTGTACTGTAATGATCAGAGCCTTGTGGTCTTTTTTGCCATCAAAATTAAGCATTCCTCTCCTTGTTTGAATTTGATGTGTTTTGATGTGCGTTTGAAAACAACTGCCTTTGTGCATATATTGAGTTGCTGCTCTCAACCTGAGTGGTTTGTGTTGTTTTTCCTGTATGCTTACCATGTGTACTCTAAACAACCAATCACCAGTCTAGATTTTGAATCATGTTAATTCCCTGACTAACCTCATGCTGACTAAATTACTATTTGCGTTTCAACAATAGTTTGATCCACAGTAGTATCAAAGCATTTTGGTCTGTGCCAGGTCCCTATGTCCATACCAGACAACAGGCCTCAAATGCAGTCAGGTGTATTGGTTTAAAACTGAAACAATGGACTTTTGGGTTACTTTTTCTAATACTTTACATTCTTTCTGTTGTTTCTGGTATTCCTGGGTGTACATGGGCCTTCTGCATATTTCCATACATATAGGGAAAAGATTTTTGAGCAACAGACAAATGGCCATAGTGCTTCGGTTATCAGTGTATAAGAGAACATTTCAGAGCCGAGGTGTCGGACAACTTCTCTGAAATGTACCGTTATCGCAAAACAGATGAATTTGCTCTGGCAGTGATTATTCCTCCACCGAGCTCTGCTGCAATCTGGTCGCTTCCCATACTGTGTGTGTAGCACGAAAAGCATCAGAGGAGTCCCAAAAAAAACATGTCCTCAGGTTAAAGCCTGCATCTGAATCTCACAGCCTGTTACATGTGTGAGATTTCTCCTCCTCTTGTACTGGTGTTGCTGCTACACTATGAAACGTGAGGAAATTTTGTAGAAGAGCTGTTGGCTTTGGCTATTTTGTGATTCTTACATGCTGTATATTTCTCCCAAATCTGCGCTACTTTTTTTTTAAATTAAGAAAAAAGCAAGGAGAGCAGTCTTATTATTACATGCGGAATTCAGCTTTTTGTCTTTCCAGCTGTGATTATAGGGATCGTTTTGTCTGAAAGCTCAGCTGGTTTAATCAAGCTCGGTTAATTTCACAATACCATGTAATAGGGTCCCTGAAGACGAAACCTGCTCTTGTTTTCACAGGTTTTTGCGTGGCTGGGAAAAAAAAAGTCAGGAACCTTTTAACAAAAACCCCAACCTGCACTGGAACAGGAGCGAGCAAGGAGCTATTTTAGCATCCTACCTGCTACCCTTGGGACCATGCATTACACAGTCACCCCCGCTACACACACACACACACACACACACACATACACACACACACACACACACACACACACACACA
>JAGRRF010012892.1:1824048-1847320 GCA_019097615.1 Morone chrysops | reverse complement strand
GAGGCCAAAAGACAGCTAAGGCGTCAGAGTCATGTGATGTCCATCCAGCTGTTCTGTGGTCTGATCCTATCACATCTGGGATAATGAGGCCAAGCACATGCCTGATGCTGCGCTTAACCCCAAAGGGCAATTGAAAGGATAGCCAGCACCTTCAGACAAATTTGACTACCATGCGAGCCAGCAAGATGGCTGCTCCACATCAGATGATTCAGAAGATACTGTTGATCAGTTACCATTGACGGCTGGTAATGTGAGCCAATAAGAAGCCACTTTACGTTTCAGGTTTCATTTTCATTTAATTGTTTTTATTTCAATGTTTAGTGGGAAAAACAGCACAGTAATGAAAAACACTACCAGCTGGTCCAACTCAGTTATAAACTGATTTCCAGCAGATTTTCTGCTGTCCCACAAAGTGAACACAAAGAGCTTCAAATTAGAATAAAAGCAAGACAGAGAGCAATAAAAGTAACAAGTCAGACAAAAACCTTCTTCAAATAAAACTTATTATTTTGTATTTGCCAATTAATTATATGTAAGTGGTTCACAGCACTTTTCTTTAAGGGAGTCCTTTTCTAACATTTAATAAGCTGACCCCTGAATGTGACATATTGTGGATAATTCATGTTATATTCAAAATTGTACAATTAACTCAATAACTGCAATGTTTGTGTAAATTGAGTGGTGATGGATGAATTAAATTATTATTATTACTGATTATTTACTGTTTAGGGAAGTTTTTTATAGAATTATCTGTTTGTCAATGATGGTTTTTATCATTTTAAACAATCATACATACTTACTAGGCTTCTTTGTTTTCTTGTCCCTGATGCTTGGCCATTGTTTACTTTTCTTCACAGAAGTGAACTAAATGCTGAGATACAGACCTACTGTGTATGTTTTCTAGAATACTTTAAAATCACACAAGGCCACATGACTCCCTGTGAAGCTTTGGCGACCCCTAGTTTGGGAACCACTGTCAAAGAAATGTCTTCTATGAACCTTTAAATTGTTTATCTTTTGAAGGCTTCTTGATTAGCTTTTCCAATTCAGAGTGTCCCCAGCATGAAGCAGTTATAGACTGTATTGTAATAGTTAAGTAAGGCCTGGGTACAGGAGAGACATAGGGGGAAAGAATATAAAGAGGTCCACAAAGTTAAACTTTTTCCCTGCGTCTCACCTGACCTAATTATAGCACCTCTGTGGCTGCTAGTGCAACACTTTACCTTTGGAGTCCGACGTGCTTTCAAATTTTGAGTTATTCTCAATGCAACATTTTTTGAAATATTCCTCTTTGTTTTGCTGCTTCGGTTGTAGCCCTCTGGGGACGCTTCTTGTTGTAGGAGTTGGGAGAGGGTTGTTCTTCCTTCACTTTGGTTTGGTAAAGAGAATAAAAATAACTCCTGCCAGGCTTTCATTCACTACGGCTGTGAAGACATGATTTAACTGAGCAGCGCAAGACTCTGAGTCCTGGGGAAGTCTGGTGTGTGTGTGGAGTAAACAAGATCAGCTTTGACCCAAGCAAAAGTGGAAGCAATTATGTAACAGTTAGACGCTGGCAGTGACCTATGCTCATATTCAGTTTGATGAATTTTGTGAGAATATTGTGATAAATATTAGTGTGCTGGTAATAAAAGGACTATGCATTCATGCAGGTTGCAGTTCATATATTATGAAATTTGAATGTGCTTTAATTTAATTTACATCATGTGTTTTTGTTTTCCTCCTATGGATTCATAAGTCAGTGTCATCCTTACATTCATCCATATGGCATCCACTCTCTGCTCCACTTAAAGTGCACCTAGCTTCTGAATTTACTTCTCCCCAGCCTACAGAGGCTTTGCAGTAACAAAGCCACTTGTTATCTATACAGAGCATAATGACCATACTGTACTGTATAATGGCAAAGCCATAACCAGAGATACCTGAGAAGACAATTATGTGGTGTTCATCTAGTGATTCAGTAATGTGAAAAAGAAACGTAATGCTAAATCCACTGTTTGGTGTAAATTAGGCCACTTTTTCACACTTTCTATTGGTCCTGGTCCCATATTGATAAGACAGTTATTTTTATTTTTCCAAATTACAAGGCTATATCACATTTACTCACCACCCACCAAAGATTTAAAGGTCCAGTGTGTAACATTTAGGAGTGTCTATTGTCAGAAAGGGAATATTTAAGTAACCTCACATTGTAAATATCTCAACTTAATATCTGTATATATCTAAGTGTATTCACCTCACTCCTTTCATTCTGTTAATACTGTTCATACTGTAAATATCCTGCTAGTATATAATAATCATAATAATCTTTATACATATGCATATTACTTTGTACTTTACTGCCTTGCACTTCTAGTTTGATGCTAACTGCATGTTATTGCCTAGTACCTGTACTTTTGCAATGAAAATAAAGTTGAATCTAATCTAAATCTAATCTAATATAATATTCAGAAAACACTGGTTCTAGATAGGTGTTTTTACATCTTTCGCTGCCACCAAAGTTTCTTCTTTGCGCTTGGAAGGGGAGGGTGAAGGGGGCAGTTGCGATCTGAAAATCCAACATTTTGTATTTTGTAATCATGCTCATCATGAAACAGGGAGCTAGCTTGGAAGATGGAAATGCTTACATTCAGTGGCTGGAAATATTCCATTACTTTGATTTTAACAAACAAAACTGGATTTTGGGGAGATAGGACCCGATTATCAAACCGGCAGGATAAATGTGGGTGGGAAAAGATGCCCACTGACCATCAGACTGGTTGTACTGGGCAGCTTCCAGATTTGAATGTGTGTAACTGCAAATCTGCTCAGGGTGTTCCTGCAAAAGAGAGGCTTCCTCTCTGTGAAACTTCCCTGAATAAATAAAGGTTAAATAAATAAATAGGCTGACAAACACACAATAAATCAAATGAATCCTCTGTGAAATGATGAGTTTAGAGTCAAAAGCAGTGCAGGAATTAATAGCATCTATTTAGTTCTGTTGAGACCACCAAGCTGTACGTTTAGAGATGCAACAGCTGTTAACAGCCACCGTTGCCCAGGAGCTGAGGGCCTCTAACATGGCCACCAGGGGCTGAGTTACGTCACCTGTGAGCTCACTCTGCATAAATAACAGTGCACGGGCTCTTACTCCGTTTCCCATCAGGCACCATTCTCCTCTCTGGGTCCAAAGGGGCTTCTGTGTCCTTCTGCAGAAACATCATCCCTCACACACACACAGGCGTAATGGCACCTTTCTGAAACATGCACACACACACACTCGCAATAATCAGGAGTGTCACCTAGAGGCCTGGAGGATGGAGGGGTCTGCCAGCAGAGGCCCCAAATCTGAGATAATCTATGTCATTCATATTCTGCGGCCTGACACAAATGATTGGATAATGCTTGTGTGAAGTGAATTAACATCTGTTGTTTGAATGGGCCTAATGTGTAGCCATTCATCAATTTCACAGGATTATGTTGTTGACCAAAGGTGTGTGTGTTTGTGTGTATATGGTGGATATGGGGGCCATACACACTCATATTTTCATTTCAGTCAAAAGGTCTCACAGTTTCCAGGATCATTGACTCTTCAGTGGGCAGGCTGCAGCACTCAGCATTCGTCTACAATCAGATAGGATATTCTTAAATATCGGCTGCAATAAAATGCAGATGAGCTTTCGTACTCAACAACAATTGTATATGAGCAATTTTGCAGGAGGTGAAAAATGGAAGGGAAATGTATGATTCCCCCAAATGAGAAATCTTTTTTTGTTTTTGTAAATCATTGTAGGTCTGTCTTTAGCAGCACTTTCACGCAGCTGAGACGGTAGAATGGAGAAAAAGAGGAGCGGAAAAGGGGGAGGAGGAAGCAAAAAAAACTCCAGAAGGTGGTGTGAGTATAGCTGCTCATTCACACAAAAGCACACAGACAAAAACACCAAAAATATTCAGGAGAAAATCTGCTCGATTCAATCAAGCTTAATTCTATTTTGATAATTGTGGGTGCTGGGCGTCTGGGCCCGGCTCGGTGGGGAAGCTGTGACTTGTGTATGAGACTGACAATGAAGTCGGGTAACAACAGCTGCTGGATGGCGGGCGAGCTCATGTACCTCGACGCTCAAGTCTTGTCAGTCACATTTCCCCTAATTAACGAACATCTGCTTTCCATTTTCGGTTACACTGCATTGCCAGCTTGTCTCGTATGAATCGCTGACTTCTGACCTCCCCCGAGGTAGGCACTCGCTGTCAGAAGTACCCGGCCAACGCCATCGACAATTTCTTTTTTTTTTTTTCCAATCGAGGCCTCCAGCTCACCACGGGGAAGAGGAGGAGGAGGCGAGTGGGTGGGCTCTAAACCCTCTGAGACTTCTCCTCCAATCATCCTCTGGGACAGCCAACGCAGGAAGTGCACTGTTTGTGTTGCGCTGCTATTGGTTCAAGCGTCCTCCCGTGGCACCGACCTGCCTCTATCCGTGAAGGACCCCAAGTCCTACTCCCATCTCCAGAGCTCTAACCTATTCCCAAAGTAACCTGCAGAACAGGTGTGTGTGTGTGTGTGTGTGTGTGTGTGTGTGTGTGTGTGTTTCTGGAAAACAAGGCTGGGCTTGTAGAGTTTTTTTTTTTGTCTTTTCTGCCTGAAAACACACCACATGAACATTAGAAATAGCAGCAGCTGTTGACTTCACGCTATCAGAGATAAGTACAGTCTCCTGGTTACTGCGTCTCCAAAATGTTAGTCTTGTGTTGTTAATCTGAATCACCACAAACAGGTTACCAATGCTGCAATCATTTTTAAAAGAAAATTGTGGATTTTTATGGATTGTGAGAAACGGAAAATGCAGACTTTAAAGAAGTATATTTACAGCAGGATTTACAATGGGATCAACATTTAAATCATGGTACATTTAATTGCATCAACAGCATCAGGTGCAGTCAGTATATCTCTGTAAAATAATACACACAATCCAATACATTACAGTAGATGACATATATTCAATTCAATTCAGTTTTATTTTTATGGTGCCAATTAATAACAGAAGTTATCTCAGGACACTTTTCAAATAGAGCAGGTCTAGACCGAACTTCCTTCGACATTTACAGAGACCCAACAGTACCACCATGAGCAAGCACTTGGCAACGGGGGCAAGGAAAAACCTCGGACAGACACCCAACAGGGATCAGGTGAGCCCTGAACCATCTCTTAGTTATGCTGCTCGACATTTACAGAGACCCAACAGTACCACCATGAGCAAGCACTTGGCAACGGGGGCAAGGAAAAACCTCGGACAGACACCCAACAGTACCACCATGAGCAAGCACTTGGCAACGGGGGCAAGGAAAAACTGCCTTTAACAGGCAGAAACCTCGGACAGACCCTTCCACTTGGCGACGGGGGCAAGGAAAAACTGTCTTTTAACAGGCAGAAACCTCGGACAGACCCTTCGGCTCTAGGTGGGATATAAAGAGATAAACTTATTTTTATAAAAGCCCTTTTAGGAATGGGTGTTATTATTAGTATCGACCACAAATTCGGGCCTGTCTGTGCATACTGTTTCTGTCGCTATCAAATAAACCATAAACAAATAAAGAACACTTTACACACAAAGTAACATATATTCCAAGAAGACATCAAAAACAGTAAAAAAACAAAACAACAACAGTAAATTCAATTGATCAGTTATTAAAAATCTATCATAAATGACATAAAACTGTAACAATCCGCAAAACTACATCCTGTATGACAGAAAACCCTACATTATCACACCACGTATGGGCAGGGGTGAATCTAGACGGATGGCATGGGCAACTGCCACTCCATGTTGGTGTAAAATGCTGTCAAATTTAACACATTCATTTAGATCTATTTTAAAAAAACGTTAAAAAAATGGATATTAATATAATGATGTGGCCAGATTTTACATAAAAAAACATGAATTTGGAAAAATGTCTGAAGAATTGAAAATAGAACAATAAATTTTTGAATGCCACCTTTATATATTTCTATTCAATGCTTTACTCATGTGCCAAAATAATGTAATGTTTCTGAGTTCAAATATCTTCATCTGGGGGCTTCTCCAAGCAAATATTGAGATTAAATTAGCATATATATCTGCCAGCTCTTAAAGCCTCCACGCCAAACCTCTGGACAGCCCATGAATGTTTCAATAGATATGCACTATTGGCTTTAAGTTTCTACATCACACTTGTAAAAGTTGCATACTCGACCAAGTACCCTTTTCTGTTAATGCTTCTATCTTTTTAAAACTTTTACATGACACTTTTATTTCTTATTTAGGAGAGAATTTCTATTGTGGTATTGTTTTTGCTTACAATACAAAAAGCCATCATGTTTGTATTAAATTTCTGAAAAGCAATATATGGTGAGGAATGCTCTACACCCGGGGGCTGACATACAATATGTTAAGTACCTGCTCTTGTAAATTTTCTCTTAAACATAGCTAATTCTACCCATCAAACCAATCAGTACATCACTGGCAGAAGTAAATACGAACCTTTACTTAAGTAGTAAAAGCACATTTTCAACAGTATTATCAAGTTTTGAAAGTAAAATTACTTCTGCTGAATAGTCCTTTTGTCAATTGTTATTATTACATGTTTTATTTTGTAGCTGGCCGAGGTGGTGCTACATTCAACTGTGTATTCTGTTAAAAACGTCATTGTTTATATTGTTGTATTTAAAATCTGATTACTCTAAGATAAATGTAATGTACAATATTTGCCTTTTGAATGTGGACAATAGAAGTTTAAGTAGCACATTGTTAAATTAAAAGAATACCATAAAATTGTACTTAAGTGACTCAATATTTCAGTCTTTCATGATACAGTGCAAAACTTTTTTACTAACGTAAAAAGGATTAAAACATTTAAAAAGCATTTATTTATAATGTTATTAATTGGATTACTCATCTACAAATATAAAAGTCTAAGCTAAATCACAGATGCATTATGAGTCATTAAAGACCTGAGGAAGACTTGCTCAGGAAACAAGGCCTTGACCCTACAGTAGCTTACATTGAACAATCTGTCATTTTCACAGTTATTTGGCTCAAAATCTGATGGATTAGTCCCAATAAATCCAGTTTACACCCTATAATCAGCGTGTCTAATCTATCAGTATATCTTTTTGTTCGTACAGTATGATGTTTGAATGATGTATGTGCAGAGTTTGACACTAGAAGGATGTTTTCACATTTTACGAGCATGATTTGTGACATCACAAACAGTTTGAAATTCTATCCTGGTCCAGTATCAACTTGCACAGTGTGATGTAGAAACAGTGCACATCCACTGAGAATGAAGTAGGAGACATCTTGTGTCCAGCAGGAAAACTCTAGAAATCAACATAATTTGCATATTCAGAGATTCTGGAATTTTTAATCAAGTAAAGGGGTGGTTGACTTTTTAAGAATTGTAATGTAGAAATTATATTTCAGACGCACATTATTGTTCCAAGCAGAGTATGTCTTCATACATATATTTAGGGAGTCTAAATTAACTTCCAGAGGAAAAATCATGAGGCCTTCATGCCAAAAAGGACAAGAATACCTGTTTACTGTTTTTGCCAATCAACTTTTTATTTGTTTAAGAAAATATTCTTACATTTTGAGGTTAAATTGTCAAACTATTGTTCTGACCTCAGTGTTTCTAATACCCTGGCGTTTACCACGATTTTCACTGCTTTTATGTTGCCTACCTCAGTTTCAGGCTAGTGGAGTAACGGATTATATGTAACTGAGTTGATCATTACAGTAACAGGGGGGAAAAAAATCAGATTACAGTTACATTTACAATTACAATTACAATATTAAAATACATATGTTTTTGTTTAAAAATACACTGAGCAACAGGACACATTGTTGATGCTAAAAATCTTTCCATTTTAAATGTTTTCATTTGTATCAATAGATTTTATTGATATATATTTGGTGCTGAGGTAATCCATAGTATGAAAGTAATCAAGTAACATTGCTTTAATATTAGAATACTTGGATTAGGTTACTGACTACATTTTTTAACATGTAATTAGTAACTGTTTCAGGTACAAATAAAAAAACTTTATTGTCCGCAATGTAGAAATCTGTCTTAATTTTCACTATAAGACGTCATAAAAAACAACTTACAAAACATAAAACCATTAATAAAAGTACAAGTAATGATACACAAGTCTACACTATAAACCACATCACATCAATGTACCACGCAAAAAAAACACAATTTATTAGTTTGACCACATTAGGGACAAAGGATTTCTTGTAGATATTTCTATTAATAATCTTTAACGTCTCCCTGAAGGTAAAAGCTCAGATTCACTGTACACTGGACGAGAAGGGTTGTTAATTATTCTATCAAGTTTACTTCTTAAAAGTACAGTATACATACTTAGCTGCTTTTGTGGCTTCCCTAAAGTATTGGAGGCCATGTTCACTTTTTTCTGCAGCATATTCCTCCTCACCACATGATCATGTTAAAGGATAGAGTACTGTCCAGCTCTTACACACAGTTTCCAGAATATTTTGGCTCACTACAAAAAGTGCCTATGAAGTCCAGGCATTGACAACATCTCTTAAAAATCTAATCAAAATAAGGTAACACTGCTGACACTCTGTTAAACCATAACTTGGTTTGAACTTGGTTTGAATAACTAATTTAATTTTTAAGTAACCTTCCTAACTGCTTAGTATCTCTATACTAGAAAGGATGCACCTTCCCAGTATTTTGTTTGTGGTGCTAAACCAAAGTCCTAAGTTCCTATGTTGAACGCTGGATGTACATCACAAGGCATAAAAGGTAGTGCACAGAGATTTCCAGGACAAAATTGACTAATCTCAATTTCACCTATTTATTTTGGCCATGTCAGATAAACATGCTATTTCGGCCTCATGGCCTTCCTCAGAGGATCATAGCATCAGTATTGCGGGAAATATTACACTACATTCTCCATTGGTATGTACTGGAACACTGTGATTTTATCAGCTCTGATTTCCTTCTTAGAGTTTTAAAAAAAATACTTCATGGAAAAAGTGGTTAATGGCCTTTTTTTAGAAAAATATTTAGACATTTCTGCTGCTGATGCTTTGTCATTACATTTGCTGATACCTTTCAGATCATAAGTAACTGTTTACCATCAATGTGTGTTGCTGACAGCACACAGACTCCAAAGCGAGCTGGCTTGTACAGTCAGAACACACAGCACACATTAACAGCCAGTCCACTGAAGTGAAGCGCTCCACATCCCACATGACAACGAGCAAAAACACAATCTTTCATCTGTCTCGTAATCACACATTTCAGACTTTTACACACTCTGCAATATTAAGCGCCAGTCCCTTACCTCCTGATTTGGTTTGGAAGGCAGTGAAACAAAAGGGTAAATGATTACATTTAAAAATAATTAACAGATGGGCACAGGCTGGGGAGAGGGGGAGAAAAAAATATGATTTTCTACAAATGATTGCGTTCTCTCTCCCCTTTGGTGTGAAAAGTAGATTCAAGAACACTTTTAAATAATTTGTTCAATTTGTTCCACGGCCAAAGAAATCGGCTTGCTGGAAATTCAGATTCATTAAAACTTAATTAATATGCATCATTATGTAAATGAGGTTGCAGTTAATGAGTTCTTAAAAGAAGCCTTCCTTAATTAGTTCACTTTTAATGGCATCATCATTTATCTTTTTTCTTTGAAGCAGAATGATGGCATGGAAGTAGCCGCTCCCAAAAGTACTCAAAATTTAGCATTTTTTAATTATTCTTATTTTCTTAATTTTTATATGATTAAGAATACATTTAGGATCCTAAAGAAAACTTCAGCTCCCCTGCTGCTCGTGAAGTGAGAAGGCTCTGTGTGACGGTTCAAAAGGATGTTCCACACTGACGTACCTGGCTGCTGTGTTGGAAATGACTTTAGGGTTCATCATAAACACATTTTTTATTTATTAGTCTGCAATCTCTCGTTTGACGTTATGCAACATCTGGGCAGTATTTCTGACACCAGCATCTGGAAAGGCACCGCTTCTTCCTGGCGACAGTGTGGTGTGGTCCGTCCCAGCAGTGAAGGTGAGGGCCACGGCGGCAAGGCCTCTGCTCTGTTTCATGTTTTCAGGAGCCTTACCTCCACTCCTAATTGATAACCACTGGCATTTGATCTGAAGGCGTTCAAACACCCAGTCTATCTTTGTGCCGCCAATAAGACGAACCATCTGTTGTTGCCCAGCTCGCTGTTCATTAAATCTAATTTCCTTCAGCAGAAATAAGGTTTTAATTGTACATCTCACGCACAGGGTTACCGTGTGCTAAGAGTGATGGGTTTCTTAGCGGGATGGGAGGGCTGCAGACTATAAAGAGGATCTAGGAGAGATGGATGGATGGACGATTGATTTAGATTGTGGAAATCTGTTTCACTCGATGAGGTAATTTTTCACCAGGGAATGTGGCAGAGGATTGCATTGTGGCAATATAGGTTAGGCAAGATTGTAAGCAGCATAGTGTCTTATTGGCAGGTAACAAAGAAAATGCACGACTTTGATACGTATGGAGGAGACTTACAGCGCTGCAATGCTTAAAGTGACTCATTCATCCCAGAGTTGATTTTTTGCAGCACATTGGCAACATGACATCAGAAATGAGTCTAAAATCACTGAGGACTCCTTGTGTGGGTCAAAAACATTGGATCCTACACTTCCCATGATGCAAGTATACCTTTTATTATTAGAGTCTCCATGGCTGTTAAAAACCAATGTCTTTACACTCCAGTGGGAAACACAGGATTCCTGTTGTAAATGTGTGTTTGTAGAGAATCAGTGCTTGAAATGGGCCGATATGACCAGTACTTGGTAACAGCACCACATGCTGTAACGCCCACCAAACTGCATCTCTATATGTATATGTAAATATATAGCTAGCTTAATGCAAAGAAAAGTGCAAAAAACTCCCAGTCCCTCCTTCAAGCGCATAACCCCTGAGATATGGCTGTTTTTTTTTTATTATTATTATTTCAAAATAAAAGTCCATGCATTGACACTGAATCATGGACTTGACATAAAGACATAAACATAAATTCTTGATTTTCATAATAATTAAAAGTATAAGTCTGTGTGCTACTAAACTGTTTACATTCCTATTTCTCACCTGGTCATCTGAATTTCAAGTTTTATTTACTGCAGGGTACTGGGCACAACGAAGGGTACAACTGGAAGGGGGGAGTCACACACTTATGTTTTTCAAACAGAAATAAAAAATGAGGACATATTTAACATATTTCCTACTGTATATTGTTTTCTGCAGTAAACCAATTATCCATTTTTGGGTGAGAGAACTACACAAAGAGGCAGCCCTCAAGGGAAGGAAACAGAATTTTAGCATGGTGACACAGGGAGGAAGGAGGGGACTGCTAATTGCAATAATGGTAAATGGATTACATAGTGTTATGGTTCAAATGTTTGCCGAACCAAGGAGAGCAGTCCATATGGATCAACATCACTTGGTTTACACCACTGTAAACCAAGCGTTTATGCACAGATCAGCCCTAACATTATGACCACTGACAGGTGTAGTGAATAACACTGATTATCTGATTATCATGGCTCCTGTCAGTGGGTGGGATATATTAGGCAGCAACATTTTGTCCTCAAAGTTGATGTGTTAGAAGCAGGAAAAATGGGCAGCGTGAGTATTTGAGAGACTTTTGACAAGGGCCACATTGTGATGGCAAGATGACTAGTAAATGGTAAATAGACCTGTACTTGTATAGCGCCTTTAGTCTTCCGACCACTCAAGGGGCTTTTACACTACATGCCACATTCGCCCTTTCATACACATTCACACTGATGCACAGCATCGGGAGCAATTTGGGGTTCAGTATAATATCTTGCTCAAGGATAATTCGACATGTGGGGAGCCGGGGATTGAACCAACGACCTGCCAATTAGTGGACGACCTGCTCTGCCTCTGGGCCACAGCTGCCCCGCCAGAGCAGTTCTGCAGCTCTTGTGAGGTGTTCCTGGTCTGCAGTGATCAGTACCTATCAAAAGTGGTCCAAGGAAAGAAACGCTGTGAACTGGAGACAGGGTCATGAGTGGCTAAGGCTCATTGATGCACGTGGGGTGTTGAAGGCCTGTGTGGTCCGATCCAACAACTGTAGCTCAAACTGCTGAACAAGAAATGCTGTTTCTGACAGAAAGCTGTCAGAGAACACAATGCATCACAGTTTGTTGGTATGGGGCTGTATAACATTATGACCACCAGGGTACCCAGGTGGTCATAATGGCTGACCGATGTATACTGCTTATAATTTCTGGGAGAGTTTTCATGTTTCTTAAAATGATTAGGGGATGGAGGGGGCCACTTGGACTTCCCCTCAATGCAGTATTTCTAAAGTCCTGGATACAGCCCTGCTGCATGGTGTCAGATTAAAGTACTCAAGGACAACAGGTCAAGAACCTTAGATGACTGTTTTGAAGATTTCCATGGTATTTTAAAAGACAACTCACCCTGATTAAGTTATTGTCATATGTTATCTTAAATAACTAAGGATTTTTAAACTTCCATAAACCAACACTAACCTGTGAATTCTTTAGCCCATTCCCTGTCATCATCTATATGGAGTATTTTAGAAACATGAGCAGAATCTAATGTTATGTATGGAGAGGCAGTGGGTATGTGCAGATGACATTAAGGCCATCCGCTATGTGATTCTGCCGCCCACCAGATTCTTCAATCTGCCAGCACCTTGAAAGAGCTCCAACAAAGAGATATAAATAAGACTTACTCTTGCTACTCGTCTCATTTCACTGGCCAACTTCACCATTCCACTCTTTTTTTTTGTTTTTACAACACATTCAGTTTTAATCCAATACCAGTTTAGCTGAGGGTGTTGCCTTCCATTGTGATAAAAGAGTTGTTTGCAAGAACCTTACCGATGGGTTTATCAAACTATTTTAATTGCCATCTGTGCAAAAAAATGTACCTGGCGTGTTAACCAATGAGAGAATATTTAGTCAGCCCACAGGAAAAGGGAATAACATTTGTTCTGCTGAATTGGTGAAGGCTTTAAGTATCAGGATTCAACATTTACATGTCTTTCCACATACCTGGGACTAATAATAATAAATTGACATTGATGTCTGGACTATCATTCAAATTGGCAAAATAAACTAAATATTGGAAACTGGCAAATAAAGACAAAGTTATGCTGAACATATAATCCAGTTGAGATGTTATCTCAGCAGTCAGGTAATGCATGGGAAAAAAGTTACTACATAAAAATGTAGTGTCTCTAGAGGAATGTCCTCAAGCAATGTCACTTGACATCACCAATGTCAGACTTGGGAGGGATTTATAGCTTTAGCACTTCCTTTCTGTTTAAATGTTGGTAGATGTGATAGGAACGGAGGGACACTGGCACATGCAAATGAGAGCTTAATATTAGTGATGATTTAGATGAACTACAAGGTCACCCCATTATTCAGATAGGCTACAATAGCAAATGGATGCATGGAGTTACATGAGCAGCAAGGTCAACCTCTCTGGTGAGTATAATGGCATTTACTATGCCAATAAATAGGCTAGTTAGCTAGCTAGTTAGCAGTTGCACTGTGATTTGATCCTGCCTTTTATTGCATATGAATTAAATCAAGGTTGTGTTATGTCTTCTTTCAAAAGTCATGTACGTGCTTTAAAATCAATAAACCTGATTGCCAAAGACTGAAAAATAAGAGGTCCACACCCTTGGTACGTGTTTGTGGCAGTGGGTGACTGGATGCTCTGAAACCTTGTCTTCCTGGACTAACAACAGAAACTGAAAAAATTGACCTGTTTATGTGTGTTTCATGTAAATCAATGTGATGTAGAAGGAAACAAGCCCTGCAGCGTGCAGGCCATAATGGAGATTATCAGCACAGCCAATGTGACATGTGTGCAGTACCCGGTGCCTCGCCTCTGCTCAGACTTCCATTTGTATCCAGATTAGCATAGATGTCCGTTTAGCGTGAGACACTTGATCTCTCTTTCCTCTAGTGGTATTCGGAGAGACGTAAACCGAGGTGACATTCTGCCCTGGAGAGGGACACATAGAGAAATACAGACAGAGAGAGAGAGAGAGAGAGGAGGAAGAGGTGAAGTCTCTTCCAGGCAGGGCCAGCCCAGAGCGAAACAGACAGGCCTGCAACAAGGAGAGGCAGCAATAAGGCTTG
The DNA here is from genome assembly GCA_019097615.1 of Morone chrysops. Taxonomy (NCBI): domain Eukaryota; kingdom Metazoa; phylum Chordata; class Actinopteri; family Moronidae; genus Morone; species Morone chrysops. Next base: position 1,833,131 of record JAGRRF010012892.1, on the reverse strand, counting down.
AGAGGGAGGTGTGTGTGTGTGTGTGTGTGTGTGTGTGAATGTTTTTTGACAGTTTAACAGATGTGATGTCCAAAGTTGGGCTCGGCCGTTTAGCAACGCCTTTCCTCATTAGCAGCAGGACAGACAGGATGAGATGATGGACTTTAACATGTTGTTGCTGCTTTACTCCTTTGTCGTGTTGGACTGAAATGTTCTGTTGTGTGCAGAAGGTTGTCCATGGTGGGAGGGCAAAAATAAAGAACACTATACAACAAAGGGAAATTTTAATTCATATTTATGCGAATTTTAAGCTGCAATAATAAACAATAATAAAGTACTTTTTAATATTACATTAACAATGGATCAAGTGACTAGGGTCAATCTGAAAGGTGTTTTCTGCCAGCAGACTAAAAGACGCTCTCAATAACCACAGTTGTTCCACAGCAGAAAGGAAATGAAGGAGCTGCTCACTAAAGGATTGCTTTGCATTGTCATGTTGACACTGATTATTGGTGGAGCATGGTCGTACCCATCACTGAGATCACCAAGGTATGGACCACAGTATTTTTTCCGAAAGGTATAAAGTCATGAAATAAATGCAGGCCTCAAAAGCTCCCTAGCAAGTTCAGCTTTTGGACCCCGCAATGCTGGTTAAATACTCCTAAACACCACCATAATTGCATCTCTGTGTAAACACAGCTACCTTAACGAGATAAATCTAATGATTAATCTTGATTAGTTGAGTAAATTATACTATGCTTAAAGCAAAATAAATCATTTAAAAATCAGTTTACAGTAAGTTTTTGGCTGGACAAAGTGGATCCAGTCCTTTTAACATCACTGACTGGGATGCACCACCGGTCAGTCAAGTAGTCCCCATTGTCTCTCTGCCAGGTTTCAACCTAGTCTTGTTATATAAGACTAAATTTGACATTTGTTTTTCAAAGCACATTATATTGTGTGTATACAAAATGCATAAACTGCAGCTAATATGCATCAGCAGTCTGATCCAATCAAATAAAGCAGGTTAAAGTCTTGTGAATACAAAATTTTCCTGACTTTAAGACTGTAAAAACTTACAACAAATGTTGATCAGACAGATGGAGACAGATCATGGATAACAAAAGAATCCCTTATTAAATCTTTGAAAAATAAAAGTCTTAATCTTTATGGTGTTTAGTTGGAAGTGGCATTCAAAAGTTGCAGTTTCATGTTTTCTCTGTGCACATATTTGTATGTCCTGCACTGTAAAAAAAAGATTCTGAAAGGTCATACTTTCAAGACAAATTCTTCACAAAATTTTTCAAGTCAAACTCGGACCTAAATTATTTCCCTTTTTAACAATTATTTTAATAGATTTTTTTTTTAGATTCAAGTTCTTATAAAGAAGAATTATATAATTATATATATATATATATATTTATATAATTATAATTATCATTAAAGCTGCAGTAACTGAGAAAGATGTGATGAGTGTGGAAGGTCCCAGGTCATCAAATAACTATGCTGGAATTAGACCCAACCATCAACTATCTTCAAACCACTAATCCAAAGCATCCTTCCATCTTTCTCGGCTCTGACTGGCTGCATATGTTCGGGTCTGGTGGATTTTTGAAAATGGAGCACTAGAAGGAATTTTTCACAGATTATCCGTCTACTGGCTGTACTACTATAGAATATAGTGAACGTTTCAGTAAATTTGACAAAAAGTTAACTTCTGCAGCTTTAATTATTATTAGTTAAGTTATTATTATATTATTTTCTTTCTTTTTTTTTTATTACAGTGTTTCCTAATCTGTAAATTGTTGTTCCTGCACACATCCACAGTTTGTTAGAATTTTTCCCATTGTGACTCAGCTCCTCAGGGTCCCTAGTGTATTATAGCACAATAGTGTCCATCATAGCAAACTCAGAAATCAGGCAAATTTAGTGTGACATCTCTGGGTATGTCACTTTTCCGGTGTAAAACACTGCATGCTCAAAACCTGCTTGGAATCAGTCTGAGGTATCGGGTAGGATGCAGGTTAACTGCTGAGATCTCTGTAATCACCAACAGCTGCCATCTGCATCATTTGTTATGATCTTGACCTGAATTTTAAAAAGGATTTCAGCTACTTGTGAAAATGTTGTGTTATTTCTGGATTGACCCACCTTCTCAATGTGCTGTCTGACTGACAACATTCACTTTCAGTTCATTTACTCCCTCAGTCAGACACACGTCCTCTGACTTCCTCTAGTGTTTATTCTAGGACAGGTTTTCTTTAAGCTTTGAAAACATCTGGTGTGCTGCAACTCTTCATCTGACACTCAAACACAACGAAACTCCTTCCTGTGACCGATTCCAGCATCCACAATTCTATTTTCACATATAAAAGCAGAGTGTGTTAAGCAGTTGGCTGGGGCATGTTGCAGGCTGTATTTAGAGCAGCCGAGCGGACCGGGCCCCCCTTTGTTCTGAGCTTGATGAGGAGGAAACCCTGCTAGGCTGCGACGAGTTCTCATCATCACCCTGCATCTCCGCCAAGCTGCTCAGCCCCGCACAGAGCCGGGGTGGAGGCGGGCTGCTGATTGACAGGATAAGAAGATGCCTCAGTGGAGACGGAGAGATCTCTAAAATATGCCTCCATCGCTGCTCGGCTTGGAAGGGAATGGGCCTTTGGGAAGAGTGGAAGTGGCTCAGCTCCCCATGTCGGACGTCACTAAGGAAGGGGTCAAAGACATGCTTAAACTAACTAACTTTTGTACCAATACATGTGTTCCCTCATATGTGGTTTTAGTTTTGTAATCTGTGTCAGAACAATATTTAGGCCCTGATTTTTGGGAACGATAGAGCCAACTATGGACACTGTGTCTAAACAGGGCCCAAGCTACTGTTCGAGCACCAGTGTGGAAAGAAGTATTCAGAGCATGCTACATACATAAATCTAATAAATGTCCCTGTTTTTAAAATGTATTTATTTAAAAAGGGAAATTGCACATAATTAACACAAGGACTTATAAGTCAGAGTAAATGTGCCAGATTTAGCAATATAGGTTAATTTTCATATGGGTGGATCATGGCATATCAAAAAGAATTAAAAGAACATACACGAGCACATAAGCACACACAAATAGCACGTATGCACAGATAGCACAAAAGCACAAAACAATAGTAACTGTTTTGATTCCTCATTAGGTTAGTATTTCTGAGATCTTACAATGCCAGTTCATAAACTCTTTGTATCATCTCATTAATCTAAAAATATTAGCATCTTGTATCTTAAGATGTGGTGGTTTTAAAAATGTGAGATACATTTAATGATTAATCTGAAAATTATCCTACATTTAAAGCAAAAAATAAATAAATCATTAACATATCCATTGGATTACCTAAAAAATGCAGTGCCAATCTAAAAAAGAAGATGCTAAGTGGTCATTGGTTGGTAGAGTGTTTCCTAATTGGCTGTTCGAAATCAATAGGCGCAACGTCGTCAGGAGCACATTGACCAAACTGTGCATGTTCCAGTCAGGTTTTGACCTAGTCTTGTTTTCATTTATGTTATGAAAACCTTTGGAGATGGACATGTTTTTCAAAGAACATTATACTGCGTGTATGCTCATACAGTAGGTACAACTCATTATAAATTATGCTTTAGGACAGTGGTTCCCAATTTAGGGATTTGGACGCCCACTAGGGTTTGCCAAAACCAAAAGAAGGCCTTCTTGATTTTAAGGGTTGTAAGAACACATTTAAAATATACACAGTAGGCCTATATCTCAGCATTTGGTTCATTTCTGTGAAGAAAAACACTGACTTTACCACAAAAAAAAAACTATTAAGTATGTGTGATTGTTAAGAATTAAAAATACATAACACATATAGAGAATTGTGTAAAAAGTTCCTAAAATTATTAGGAAAACTCATCTGATCAATGTTCACAGAAAATATTCTCCTCAAAATGTATCCAAATCTCTGGTTTTACACAAACGTCCTGCAGGTATTGTGTTCACTGTTATCAGTTCAGTTATTCTCTTCTATTATTGTTATGCATTGTGTATAATATGAAATATCCATAAAAAATATTAGTCAAGGGTTGTCAGTTTACTTGAAAAGAGATACCTTAAGAAACAGCATTGGGATCCACTGCGGTATAAGTCCAATGATTCCACAGAGCAGTTTGACACAAGTACAACTATATTTCTTGGTATGATTCATACACAGTAGTTTGTAACTTACAACAGATACTACAGATTTATATTTTGTAGAACAAAGGGAAGACAGCAGTCTGTTGGTCAAACGTTTCATGCACACAGAAGACATCAAGTTTTGTGTGTTATTTCAGTTCCACTAAAAAAGTTATGAAAAATAAAGCATACACACAAATGCATCCACAGCCAATGTCAAACTGATGTTGTTTTTTCCCTCTCTATAACGTTCTGCATCAACAAAGCAATTTGTTTCCCCGGAGTGTGCTAATTTCTAGATTTCACAGTGCCAGGTGTTACGGCTGCCAGTCATTACATGAAAATCAGCAAAACCTTAACCACGGTGCTTATCCTCACCGCAAAACACGCCCGGCTGAATTCTCTCTGATTTTTTGGGCGAGGATAGGGGGAGTCGGGAAAAGAGGTTAAGTTCCTAAGTGCATGTTCTCTTATTTGTGTTTTATATATAAAAAAAAAATCTGTCTGACAGACAGCTCTCCTGATTCCACACTCTGCTGATTTTTCTTGCCTCAGACAAAGATCGGTGTTGTTTGATAGTATTTTTTTTCCCCATTAATAATTAACTATGCATGCCTATAGCACCCTGGTGATTTGGGGGAGATACCATCAATTAGGGAGATGCTGTGCAACATTAAATACAGAATGAAGGGAGAAGAAGTGAGGAAAGGCGAGAGCTGGGTGGTGAAGGAGGGAACCAAGACTTCACAGGTTGTTTTTGAGGTGCAGTTTGCACAGCGACTGTCCTCAGTCAGCGAGCACATGAGAAAAACACTGATGTTTTGCAGCAAACTGGTTTTACATTCTGGCAAACAGCAGCTTGAATACAGGGTCAAATGAATTCCCCATGAATTATATACTGTTACATAGGGGAGGAAATAAACAAAGAGAGAAAGAGGAAGAGAATTACATCAATTATTTGTTTGATTTTATAATCCTTCCTCTGTTGATTTTATGTTGTAATATGCAAATTCTCTCAAAAAATATGTTTGGAAACAGCCCCATTAGTGGCGATGTAAATATTGTATTTTCCTCAGAAGTGTTGCTGTAAATTATTAATATTTAATGGAGTGTTTTCAAGTATATGAAGAAACATTGTGCTTTTTTGTTAAGCATGCTGGTATTATGTGATTTATTTCAGGGCGCCTGGAAAATAATTGTGCGCTCAAGATGTGTTGAGATATATTTAGAGCTGTTAATATGTGGCATTAATTATGCACATGTATGTTAAACTAATTAAATCAATCAGCTGCAGACATAACTGAAGAAGAGAGCCTTAAAACTGTGTGTGCATGTGTGTGCAGGTGTGTGTGTGTGTGTGTCTGTGTGAGAGAGAGACAGTGTGTTTGTGTGCTGGGGGGGGGGGCATGTGCTTCCTGTATTTCAAGATGTCATTTTCTTTTCTTTTTTACACATTCTGATGCAAATTAACAACCTTACTGGCACTCTTAAGCTTATCATTTCTCTTATTAAATTATGCTTTCATTTTACACCCAGAAAGTATGAAATGAGTGTTTGTCTATTGTTTCTTCTTTTGTTGTTTGTCAAGTTTTTCCTGCTTCATTTGTCCTTCTCATTATTCACATATGATAAGTGAATTGAAAACAAAGTCATTTATTTTTAAGGGAAATCCACAATGTGTGTGTGTGTGTACTGTATGCAGGAGTGGTGTTCAACTCTTCTGATGTTAAAAAAGGAGACGCTGCCTGCGAACCGTCAACGCACAAATAATTGGTGACTTCCTCGGCACATACGCACTGTTATTCAAGTCTGGCCTCTGTTGGCCCACACACACACACACACCAGTTGAGTGGACGCTTCAGCGTGTTGGCTTGTGTGACTTTACAGCTGACAGCTGGAGTCAGTCGTTGCCTGTCGAGGAAGTTTTCTCTTAAGTGATTTAAAGATATATATACGATGATAATTACATTGTGTGTGTGTGTGTGGGGGGGGGGTTAAAGTGTTAAAAGCATTCTTCCATAGGTAGCTACAGTATGATAAATGTACATGCAGAACAGCCAACATCTGCTGCTACCTTTGTTTTTTTATTCTGAATATTTAATGTTTTTTTAAAGGCATAATTAATTCACGCTAATGAAAATCGATCCTTATCTTAGAAGGCAAATTGAGCAATAATGAAAGCAAAGTTCTGGGACTTATTTGTGATTATTGTCAGAGTGTTGGTACAGTTACCTTTTTTTGTTAGTTTTCAGGAAATACTTCCAATCTGCGGTGTGACAGAAACACTTACAGAAAGTGAGACTCAAAGATGGAAACATGCAGTACTTTCTCTGTCTGTGCAGCCGAGGTGAGGAAGAGGAGGAGGGGATGAAGGTGGGGTTGTGGCAGAGGGGAAGGGGGAGGACAGCCTGCCATCCTTCCTGCTTGCTTCAACCGTCTCCCCTCTGGTAGCCACCCCCCCCCCACCCCACTGCCTGCCACGAGCGGCAGTAGGTGGGTGGGCGAGGCAGGGAGCCACACAGGAAACAGGAAATCATGAGAGATAGAGAGAGAGAGAGAGGAAGCCATGGGGGTGAGAGGCGGCGGCCATGACGTGCCACAGCTGCCACAGTTGTTCTGAGAGAATGACAGAGAGAGAAAATGGGAAGGTTGGGTGGCTTTGCCCGGCAGGCTTAGTGTCCCAATTACCTCCCCATAAACAAAGGAGGAAGTTTTGCCACATCGTGGGCACATCTCTGCCCCCCACCCCCAACACACACACATCTCCATCACCACCGTCACTGCAGCCCAGTGAGAGCTTCCTCTCTCCCTCCTTAGCTATCAGATAAGAGGCGTTCAAATGCACCGCAGCCCCCGCTATGATAGCACAAGGTGTCACTTATGAAAGGCAGTGTCCCCGCTGAATACGCTAACATCGATGAAAGGTCGCCAGAGCTTGGGTTCACACAAGCTGCCCCATTTCTTGTCTCCTTGCCTCCTCTTGTCTTTTATTTGTTTGAAGCCGACGACTGTTTACTCCTTCAAGGCCTGTGCTGGGTGTCATCTGAGCAGGAAGAGAGCTGCACGTCTTCAGGGCGTACACGTGTTCCTGAAAGTTGAAAAACTATTTTGAGTGGTGGTACAGTATGTGGCCTTTCTCCTCTGGAGTGCCTGTACAGGTTTGGGATCAGTTTGTGTCACTTCAAGTCCATCTGAAGTCATAAAAGTCTTTTCAGAGTCAAATTCCGTGTTGATATTTTATGAGATATGTCCTCGAAAGAAGCGTCCGTATAATTATACTTAAGAACATCAGGACTGTGTGTGTGTGCTTTGATCAGATTTGATTGACACGTTGTCACATTTTTATTCAAACGTTGCTCAACCCTCATTGGTGCACAAAAGTACGCCTTTCTACAATTGAAGCAGCATTTTGGGAGGAAAACTGTGTTCATGTTGTACCATTACTTATCACAAGAACCTGATTGAGAAAATATGTTTTCAGGGTCTTGATAATATGAAAGTGCCTGAAAACATCTATACAGTCAAATACAGTCTATTTTTAAAGACTTAATGTCTATAATTAATTGTGTTTTAAACTACTGGTTCCCAACCTGCGGGTCCTGACCTCCACCAGGGGTCGCCAAACCTTCATGCGTAGGGAGGCCTTCTTAATTTTAAAAGATGTAAGAAAACTTTTTATAAAATATGCACAGACTATATTTCAGTATTTCATTCACTTCTGTGAAGAAACCTAAATAATGAAAACATACCTATGTATATTATATTCCATTTCTGCCAATAGATCATCCTTAATGTTGCACACTAGATCTTTAAGATATAAAGTTTAAAAAACACTCAAAGGATACGGTGAAGACATCAAGATATATTCACAGAGCTAGTAAGCAAGTAATGGGCTTTTAGAACAATCAGAAGAAAACACTGAATTTGTCAAAAAAGTATTTAAAATACTCATCTCTGATCAATATTCACAGAAAATAATCTGCTCAAAAATCATCCAAATGTCCCACAAATGTTCACTGTTTGGGTTCATCTGTTGTTCACTACTGTTACTGTTATGCATTGAATAAAATATAAAATATCCATAAAGTTCATTCAGGGGTCCCATAAAGAGATAGGTAGGGAACAAGTGGTTTAAACGCTCTCTGAAGTCACACAGCTGTCTTGATGGCATGAACAAGTTGAGAATCTACCATCCATCTCACATTTAAAGTCGATGTTTGGGTGCATTTTGAAGCTGTTCAGTGTGCCACAGCTGACTAGCTCATTAGCTTGCTAGCCCGCAAAATCACATTAATGATACATTTCCCCGGGTTGATTGTTTGGTGGCTCACTGAATGAGATAAACAAATGGAAGAGACAAAGGAGCAGGACACGCTTGTCGACGAAGTTCTTCTTGTGTTTTGTGTTTTAGCTGTTTTCTTGTCAGTCAGCTGTCAGCATATGATAGACCAGAGACTGTTTTATGCAAATACATTTAAAATGACACTTTGATTCGGAGAGAATGTCTCTGTGTTCTGGTAAATGCTCTGTCGTGAAACCAAGGAAGACAAAAAGGAGAAGGTGTGATATACAGAGCAGGTACAGTATGTGCGCTGTAGCACAAACATGCAGTTTAATTTCAGTTAATTTTGTTAAGATCTGCAGGTTTGTGTTGCACCTTTGCACCAAATGGAGGTGCAGCTGCTTTTCTCTGACTGAAGTGTCATATGAATGTTTCTATTCATGTCTACTTGTCTGAGTAGCTCAGATAAATTAACAAACCAACTTGAAGTGTCAGTCTGAAGAATAATTTCTCTGTTCTCCATTAAAATAGCCGGACTACAGATCCTCCCATTCCATTTTGCTGTCTGTCTCCTTCCATCCATGTTCCACAACTCATCTGTCACTCCTGCTATTTTTCACATGCCTCGGAGCAACAACACCCCCCCCCCCCCCCCCCC
>JAGRRF010012892.1:1780592-1791844 GCA_019097615.1 Morone chrysops | reverse complement strand
TACAATCTTTTTCTAATCTAATCCTAACCAAGTAGTTGTTGTTCATAAACATAACCAAAGTGTGCCTGTTTCACGCAATGTACACATTTAGGAGTGGAATTGGAATATAATATTTATAGGTATGTTATTTTTCATTAGTGTATAATTACATGAAAATAAGAATTTCTGCCATATATCACCCAGCTTTTTAGTCCCTTTCAGCCCATTGTTTTGGTTTTACAGTTTGGTTCAGTCTCACAGGTCTTATCAACCTGATTTCCACCCGTAGCAGGCAGTTGTTTTTTCTCTGATTTACCCACTGTGCACTAACTTCTCAACAGCAATCAGCAGACAGACATTAGCTGGTGAACATAGTGGAGCATTTAGCAGCTAAAGAGCCAGATATTGGCCTGGTGACCAAAAACAGTGCGAAAAGAATGTCAATATTGGGCACACAATAAACAAACACCCCTATAAATGAGTACTAATCTAACTGAATCTGTAAATAAGCAACAGTTTGCTAAAACATTCTCAATATTAACTTTATAAGGTGATAATAACACAGCTGTTCCACTGCTACTTTTTTTAAACTTGAATCAAGTTAAAATCTTTGTTACAATATCAATTCTCAACTCTAGTGTTGATTACAATTGTGCAGCGCATCAGTCCAGTCAGTGAGTAAAGAAGAAATTATGTATCCTGCTGTGTTTTACATGGGCTTGGTTCATTCAAAACTCTATCTGTGGAAAAACTAGTTACTGTACATTTTGATGTGAGTGCAGACACATTCCTATTTTATTATAATCCTATTTTTAATCTTAAAAATCTTAACCTTTAACTAGAACCTGGAAGAAATCCTTCCTGGGAAGGTGCTATCCTATCTCACGCACTGACACACAAGAGGCTGGTGGACAATAAAAACGGCTAATGGAGAGCACCAAGCCATCAGCGTTGAAAGTGGAAAGTGTGCCAGAGTTTCCATTCCACTCTGTAGTGCGGGCTCTCAGGAAGTGTCCCCGCTATCACACAGTTAATTGTCTACAGTGCTCCAACCAATATATTATGCTAATGTCAGCGGCTACGCCTGCTATGTACTATTTATTCGCTCCCTGATAGCACTCAACACACATACATGTTTTCTTTTAGACCATCTGGCTCGGCATGTATGACCCGCTCGGAAACGCATGTATGTGCTAATTAATTAGCATAGCTCAGGAAGCAATTATACTGTGATGTGTCCCCCCCCCCCATGCACACACACATACTCTGCCTCTCTCCTACTAGTCTTTCCATGCTTCTTGAACACACTTCATTAGCTTTGATGTGTGGAAGAGCGGCGGTCCGAGTTACTGTCACTCGGCATCTGTCCTCGGCTGTTGCTTACGCTGATGCTGGACAGGCCAAAAGGGTTGTGTTCAGAGGCCATCTGGTGTCAGAAACTACAGCAAAGCAAACCTGGGTTTGATGCAAATACGCACATGTACACACATACAAAGTAAAGCCTTATAATGTATGAGTATACCAAGTGACACACACAGAGCAGTTAGCATGCCATGCACGTCATTCACAGCGTGCTCACATCTTCCTTTCTGACAGTTTGAAGGTTTTTTTAGGCCATGCAAATGTACAGTATGTGACTGAGTATGCTATTATATATACTGCAAATACAGATATTAGAGCTTCAACTAACAAATGTGTTCATCATCAATGAATGTGTTGAAATCTTGACTATAAAATGTATGAAAATAAGGACAAATACCTATCAAAAGTTACTAGATTTCGAAGAGTCTAAAACCTAGTAACGTATACAAGTAAACTTAAGTAACATACTTACGTTACATCAGGTAAGTAACGTAACGTATTTTGCAGCATGTGGCACAGTGGATGACATTGTCCCCTCACAGAAGAAGGCCTTTTGTCCCAGCCACAAAATCAAACCCAGGACAATCAAAGCTGGTGTGGTGTTTGTATGTTCACTTCTCCAGTCTAAGGCCAAAGCACTGGCTCAGATCTGGAATTCGTCCCACCGGTGCGGTACAGTGGCCGTCCATTTAATACTTTGAATGGCTTAAATACAGAGGACTATACATCATATATGTGCCAATAAAGTTGATTCTATTCTCTTCTTAAACATAAACTTAATCAAACTGTGACCATTTGACACAAGCTTTATTTATGTATAACTGGATATTGCACAATAATTCCTAACTAACATGGAGCCTTGCGTGTCCAGAAATGGAGACACCTACAGAGACAATTTACTTCATTACCATGAAACATACTGTACTTTATTTTGACTCAGTCCCATGGGCGGCTCTGGTGCAGAGGCAGAGCGAGTCGTCCCCTAATCAGAAGGTTGTTAGTTCGATCTCCAGCTCCTGTTGAAGTGTTCTTGAGCAAGATACTGAACCCTGAATTGCTTCCAATGCCATGCATCGGTGTGTGAATGTGTATAAATGCATTAGTTTCTGTTCGATGTTCTTTGCCATCACTGAGTGAATGTGTGTGAAAGGGTGAATGTGGCATGTAGTGTGGTCGGAAGACTAGAAAGGCACAATACAGGTACAGGCCCATTTACCATTACCACCATAGAGCATCAAATGTAGATTAATCCACAACCAAAAATAATGCACAATTTCCCCGTTTTCTTATAAAAACTGCAGTTTGCAGCTAAACATTAGTGGACGACCCGCTCTGAGCCAGAGCCGCATTATACAGGATTTGTATGATTTAAACAGTTAACATTATTCATTTAGATGACACCACAGTGGGTTTGAGCTTTACAATTTAACAACAATTATAGTACAAATACTTTTTATATTGTTGTATTTTCCACTTTAAAGGACATGCAGCGATTCCCCAGCCAGTCAGGTATTTCTGTAGCAGCCACGCTATACCATTCTGCTGTGTGTTATTATGATGTATACGTACTTACTTATTTATGTCATATAGGTGCTCCTCTACATTGGCTGTTTGTACACAGTGTCTCCACAGTGTCAGCTGCGATTTGCATATATGGACTTCCAATCCAAATGAGGGTATTTATATTTCATGTAGGGGCAGGCGTCCGCATGACAATTCCAACATGTGTAATTTATCTTTAACCAGCAGTGGAGCGTACAGTAGTGGCGTCTACTAACATGAACCTATGACTGTGTACATGAATCCCATTAACACGTGATAAAGAGGAAATGTGTGAAGGAATGTGGAGGAGCTGCAGCTGCTGCACAAATCAATCCTGTGGAAGGAGTCAGAGCTTCTCCACTTTTTTTTCTGTTTTCTGTTTTGAATGTGTGGAATTATGTTTTCATGCAGACATCGTTTTGGGGCTTAACTGTGTGTGGAGGGGTCAGAGTATATGATGCATGTTTGGATGTTTTTATTTCCTCCTCAGTCGAAGACTCAATGGTCTATTTTAATGTCATACCTAACTCTTGGTTGGCCCATGCATATTCATGGCGAGCCCAGACCGGGGTGGCGGTGACACTGGGGGTTGGGGGAGATGGGGGTGTTAGAGGTGGAGGGGGTGTGGGGGTGTGGATGAGGCGTGCTTGTTGGAGTGTGTCACGTTTCCAGACCAGCGAATTTTTTTGATTAAAGTCCCTTATCCGTTTTATCATGCATATCCCCGCTCTGATTAAAGTGATCGGAGTCTGACACTCACAATGTCAGAGCAGGGAACCCGGGAGCACCTCGCTCCCCTCCCTCTCTCTGTCACTCTCTCCATCTCTATGTGTCTTTATGCCCCCCTTCCTCCTCCTAATGCATTCTTGGAATGTGTAAATCTTAAGCTGGAAATGCTGATGTCCGACTGACATCTATAGGAGACGCCAACTCTGATACCACTATATACACAGACATACACTGTAAACAAACACTACTGTATTTATTAACTAATGCATAATATCATAAAGTCATATTTTCCTAAATGCATCAAATACATTTTGTTCTTGTGTATTAAAGTCAGCTGGTCCAAGTCTCAAATGGCCTATAGCAGAATTTGAGTGAAAAATTATTCCAAAATGACTTTGTCTGTGTATTGGTTTAAATACAACATAGTCAACTGGAAATAGCAGTGAAATAGTATGCCAAGATTTCTACATTACATGACTGCCTAAATGCTAGTTAATCTCTGTATTCCCCAGGTGGCCCTGTCGCTTAAGGCAGTGATCCTCAACCAGGGGTACTTGTTGCAACAAGGTTTGTGAAAAGATTGTGGCGTAACTCAAAAAATTATGAAAAGCAGAACTGACAATTTAATTAAAAACATATATATCAACATATTGAGACAACAGGCGTTACAATTAAGACTGTGTGAAAATTAGTAAGTGAGCAGACACATGCAGCATTTCTCCAAACTTATTTTAAATCTGAATTTGTCTGAGTAAAGGAACTTAAATGCGTCTTCTTTGTACAAATGTTTCCGAAGTTGAAGTTGAAATTTGAATTTATTCAGTTGTCTTCCACTAAAGCAAATTATTACATTACCTGTCAAAACAGCTGACCTATGATTAAAAAATGTATAATTTATCATAAAAATGGTAGCCAATTCATTTTTTGCATTTTTTTTATCTGTCATCAAATCTTTACATTTGGGGGGTCATTTATAATTATTTGGACACATAATTTGGCTTATGATGATTAGTAAACTGAAATGAAAAATATAGAGAAAATCGTAAGCTATATAGCATTATAATGCTTACATTTTTATAATATAAAATACTACACACATCTAAGTGCACTCACAACAACTGAGTTGCTTCAACAATTCATTTTTGAGTTGGATTTAACTCTTGGGAATGAGTAACAATAGGTAAATGATTGGAACATCCAACTTGTGCCAAAAGTAATACAAAGGCAAAGTTAAGCAAACCAAAACACAGACAGTTCAACTTTATGAAAAAAATTCTGATAATATTGACGTTTATATATCAATGTGTTAAATAACATCTAGTTTAAAATCAGTGGAAATGAACACATGGCTGATGGTGTTGATGAAGAAAAATGGTAAATGGACCTGTACTTGTATAGCGCCTTTCTAGTCTCCGACCACTCAAAGCACTTTTACACTACGTGCCACATTCACCCTTTCACACACATTCACACAGTGATGGCAAAGATCAATAACAAAAACTAAGTCATTCATACACATTCACACACCGATGCTATGCATCGGGAGCAATTTGGGATTCAGTATCTTGCTCAAGTTCATACACATTCACACACCAATGCGCAGCAATTCGGGGTTCAGTATCTTGCTCAAGGACACTTCGACATGTGGCTGGAGGAGCCGGGGATCGAACCAACAACCTTCCATTTAGGTTGAATTATTGAAAATTCAATTATTATTTCAGCTGTACACAAAATAAAGTCATGTATGCAATACATGAGAAAAAATAGCTTGGAACTTATATGTATATATGTGTATACATATAATGGGTTACCTTAACTTGATTAGTCATGTCAAACACACATGGTGAAAATATCACCATAACTGTATTTCCATATGTTACACATGGATTCACATTGCTACCATTAAAAACCACTCATTCATAATAGATCAAGTGACTTTCAATGAAGTGATTGTCACAGTACATAATATCCACATTTTTCAATCTCTCTGCTGTCTGCTGTCATGGATATGGCCATGAGCTGTTTTCCACCTCATGTGGATTATTATATTGTATTTTACTGATATACTCATAGTGGTTACCAATTTATATTATTCTGAATATCCATTCAATGGAGCCCAGTACAGTTTTAACTTTGAAGCATTACATTGTTATCTTGACAAAATCACAAAAAATACTTTTTGTTTGCCCCTGTTCTTATACATTTTTTTTTTTTTTTATAAATATCTGTGTACACAATAGCCTACTTTAATTTTTTCACACATGTACGTATGCCGCTCTGTGATGATGGGCTAAATTACAGGACAAGTCACTTCAAATGTCACCCCATGACGAAAGGACGCATGTGAGGTTTAGTGGGAGTAGGCGTTTCACTTACACACAGACACACACACACACACACACACACACACTCTCTGTTACCACACACACACGCTTGATGAAACAGCTGGTCCAGACACAGCCGAGACCATCCAGTTGGAAATAGTAATTAATGGCATTAGAATATCGCACAGTTTGGTGCCATTGAGGGACTGGATGACTTTAAAATGTGTAAATCCACAAACTTATCTGACCTAGCAACGGGTGGCTTTCCACCCCCTCAGCTAAATAGATTAATTATCTGCAGGGCCTGGTGCTGTCATTGGGAGCCACATGGATATCAGATCAGCCTGGATACCGCTGGAAAGCATTCCTTCTGCTAATGATTACAGCACTGCTGCTGCTTACGAATATGTTTACCCAGAGATCCATGGTGCTAGATGAGGCTCATATGCATGGAGCTGATATAGTTGAGAAAGGTTATAAAAAGCACTGACTGAAGTCCTACATCTACCTTACATTTATTTTATGAACTGGGGACTTTCATAAGGATGCTGATTCCCATGATACACATTTAACAGCTTTTCAGTTTACTGTACACGATACTGCTCATGGGAATGTTATGTTCAGAAAGCCCTCAGGTGTATAGCAGTATCTTAAAATGCTGCAGAGGCACAGAGTATGTTCTGATGCATTACATCCCAGGGACGGACAAATCTTCTGAGATTTTGACAACCAATATGGGAAAAAAGAAGAGGAAAAATAACAAGGCAAAGGAAAAAATAGGGTCCAAAGTTCCAGAAAATGGAGGGAGAAAAGGATCTCAGGGGTAAGTATTAGTTGTCACCCCATGATCAAATAGTACAGGCCAGGAAGCGACCAGAGAGAGCCTGCGCCCGGGGAAAAAGAAATATAAAGTCCAGATTTAATTCTGATACGGAGAAATAGAATTTCAAAGCTGGATGTCTTATCGTTGGCATGTCCCTTTGCCGGACTGATTTCCCTAGCAAAAGCCTGTCAGTGCTATTATGTTGAACATGGAACCAATTTACTGCGCCGGCTAAACAGGGTTACCAGTGCTCTTGTACCCCCTAAATGTTTGAAGTTATCACACACTGGGAAAAATAGCATTTTGAATGTTTGGGGAGGGGAAGAGGGGCAGGGGAGGTGGCGGGGCTGGCTTGGACGAGAGTGGACTGTAATTGAAAAGTATCAATCAAAAACAAGGCAAGGGCCAGGGAGGGGAAGCTATTATGTTAACCTAGTCCACCGGAGCACTGGAAGAGTCCAAATGCATTTCTTTTGTATCGGTAAGCTCCCCTGCTCTCCAAGCCTCTAAGCCCTGCGACTGGGGGCCTCGTATCTCCGGACGGACAGCGGCAGGGAGGGGAAGGAGGGGATTATCAAGTGGAGCATGTGGCCATTACAGGCCTGTTTCGTGATGCTATCTGCCGTCTGAGATAAGCAACCCCTGGCCGGTCAGACGTTTCCAATTTCTATACATGAGAGATGAAGACCTTGTGCTTCTGCTTGCCTTCACCCTTTTTTATGTTATTATATTTTTGCCCGGCATCTAACACTGCCCTCTCTGTATATTACAAGTGTCCTTTCATGTGCCTGCAGCAGGCTGGCTGACCCGCCGGTAAACAACTGAACTTCACAGAATGGCTTTGGTACAGTGGGAGATTGAGATAAACCAAAGAGGAAGAACAAGAGAAGGAAGAAAAGAGGTCGGGATAAACAACAGATGCAAATAAAGTGCCTGTAAGACAAGAAGAAGTATCTTCGACAAAAGTTGTGTAATACATTTATTAAGTATTTCCAAACTACAGCTTTAGCGGTGGAATCACTTTCTATTCTTTTGTACATCCACTTTAGCTGTCTGCTTCTATTATACAATATTCCCACTTCAGACACATGTCTTTTTTTCTTATTCTTTGACAATTCTGAAATGCAAACTAGTTGGCAGGCATAGTTGGTTGAATGTGTACTTCTATCAAGAGGACCAGAACAAATGCATTTCATTTTATTGAACCACACTTGTTGTGTTTTGGCCATGACTCAATCTGTTCTGATTAGGCTAGAGACAGGGACAACACACATATTCAAATGGGCTAGACCTCAAAGGGTCACTGAACAATTTCCTCTGTTCATGGAAAAAGGATATTGCTCAGCCATCGGTATTCCCTTGTGGTGTCCACTCTTTTTTTCTGAGGGTCTTAGAATAAATTCCTGGATGCATTAACATATAAGAAAGTACAAATGACATAGAGTATAGCCAGTGGTTTTTCACCAAATAGCCCTTAGTTAAGGACACCCTTAAGTCGAGGTCAAGCTCAGAGCCAGGGAAATTATGCATTCTTGCCTGGTCTGAAGCAAATCTTGGGTTCTCTATGTATTAAAATGAATTGTTTTACAAGTTTTATCCCCCAGAAATGGGACACCACTGAGATCCAGTAAGCCAATTTCTGTGGTGCTGTCTGGGTGTGTGAAAAGTGTGGGGCATACATTTCAATATCTTCTTCTTGCATTTACATTGGGGAAAGGAGGAAAAACCAATGCTGTATGAAACTGTTTTCTGTGATGTTTTGTCAAGATTTTATAGTATCTCTGGCTATTGAATAAATTCGTCTTATGCATCCTCATCCAGTAACCTTGACAGGTGCACCAAATGGCTTTTTAACCCACATCATCATTTTACCTGGAGTTTACTCTAATATGTAAGTGATGGATTAGATACAAGTAGATCTCAAATCATCTCACAAAAAGCTAAATGTACTTTAATATCCATGATGGCTAAACATAAAAATAATATACTTGATCTGATGAGAATGATGGACAGCATCAAAATTTAAAATGTCTGATTTTCACACCAGTTTGTCGTATACAACTCTTCCACCAAATGGACAGTAGTATTCCTGAAAGAAGGCACACAGATGCAGGTAAATGTGGATTCTATACAATTCAAATTGCAGAATGACCTTGGATTAATCCAGTCATTACAGTCATGTTTACCTTACCATATTAGTTGACTTACTATGTAAAAGACTAGTGTGTAAAATTTAGGAGGATCTATTGTCAGAAATGGAATACAATATTCATAGTGATGTTTTCATTTCTGTATAATCACCTGAATATGGGAATACTCATTTTTTGCTTAGAATGGGCATTTTATCCCATTTTTTTGCACATTTCTGGGGCACCATAGTTTCTCCTTGGCACTTGTTTGAATTGCAACTACACCACTAGATGCCATTAAATCCTACACACTGGACCTTTAAGCAACAAGTTGCCTAGAATATATATTAGAAGGGGAAAAGTTACTGTATGTTAACTTGCTGGTTAGTTAGTTGAAGATTAAGTAATTTCCCCCTGGGATTATTAAAGTATTTCTGATTCTGATGATTCTGATTCTGATAAGCAGTAACCAAGTAATGGGATAGGTAGAAGGGAAGAGGATGTCTTAGGTAGGAAGCAAACCCTGAAGGACTCTCAAAGTTGGATAGTGGCTTTAGAATTAGGCAGTGACTTTGGTTTGCTAGACCAATAAATGTCCAAACTTCAACAACAAAGGCAAAAACCAATTCATACTTGACTTAAAGGACCAGTGTGGGTGTGTAGATAGGTTAGTGGGAGGTGGTTGGGGCAAAGGTAACTCGAGACGTGTGCACTGGTAGAGATGGAGGTAGGCATCCAGGTAGATAGGTTGATATGTAAGTAGTAAGGAAGAGATAGACGGAGGTAAAGTAGGTATGTAGATGGGCAGGGATGGAGGAGGGTGTCAGACGGGCAGGCGGAGGGTTTTTAATTCAGATTTCATGTGGGCTCACTCAGCAGTCACTGGAGTCTAAAGTGACTCTGGGGAGCCTCACAGTTCTATATGCAAATAGAGCAACGCACCTGGCCAGTGGAGCAGGCCTGCTGAGAGGTTACTTATGCAAATCTGATTGAGTGAGAGCATATTGCCAGAGCACGAGCAGGCAAGCAGGCATGTGTGCATGATCGTACACACACACACACACACACACACACACACACACACACATACACACCTACCAGCAGTTATATTTCACAGGGGCTCTGGGACGCCATGTTCCCCCAGAATAGAGGTGGCAGACAGAAAGGGAAAGGATAAAGAAGAGGACAGCTGAAAGGGAGAGGGGAAGAAAGACAGAGACGGTGGAAGTGAATATGGAGGGAGTGAAGGAGAATGACAAGACAGATAGATAAAGACTTGAGGAGGGAAGGAGGAGGATGTTGGAGGGAGACAGAAAGAGAGAAAATGTCAGACGGGGTAGAGGGGGGAAATAGTAAGACAGTGAACAGTGAGAGAAGCATAATTCTTCTGGACATAATAGTATCTCTGTCGTCATCCTCCCCCTTTTCCCCCTATCGTGTCCTGATAGCTTTAACAGCACACCGAGGGCACAGGGGGTAAAAACGACACGTGGGCACAAGGTAATTTTTCCTATGCACACTTTGTAAATGTGCTGAAATCCCAATATGGCCGACACCTCC
The DNA here is from genome assembly GCA_019097615.1 of Morone chrysops. Taxonomy (NCBI): domain Eukaryota; kingdom Metazoa; phylum Chordata; class Actinopteri; family Moronidae; genus Morone; species Morone chrysops. Next base: position 1,781,396 of record JAGRRF010012892.1, on the reverse strand, counting down.
TCCCCTCCCCTCTCCCTCAGAGGCTGGCATTAACCTGCTGATTAAGTGGTAGAGCTTGGCTGGAGCTCAATCTCAGCCTGATGCATGGGCCCATGATGTAGACAAATGACTAGAAATCACATTGGCATGAACAGAGCTCTCAGTCAGGCTGCCCCCCGGCTCAGGCCTGAGGCACAACACATTAATAAAGAGAGATTTAGTCTGGTGATGATTATTGATAACTCTGTGCATAATGTAAAATGTCAGCATGGATGAGAGAGGAACTTTGTGATGTTGTACAAAAGTGTTTTTAATGGTTATGGGAGTTCCTCTGAAGCCAGGCTTTTTCACAGCAGAGAAAGTAAGGTATTACAAAATACTGAAGTGTAAAATTATGCATTCGGAGTATTTGGTAGGGTTTCTGATCAGTACAAATTACACAAGCTTTGAGGTAAGATGTCTTACCTTTGTCTCCTCATTTTCTATTCTGAAATTTTGGAAGTCCTACTATACTCAAGAACAGCTTTTATCAGTCAGAATTTTTTTTCTGTATTCTTATGTCAATATCTGGGCATTGTGATTCCAGTATGCTAAATTTTGGGCAGCAGTAGCTCAGTGTGTAGGGACTTGGCTTGTGAACTGTAGGGTCACTGGTTCAAGTCCCACAGACCACAAAAATATGGAGTGTGGACTGGTAACTTGCTCATGGGGTGCTGTTAACGTTGCAGCCCATCACTCCACCATGTGGAGTGATGGGCTGCATGCAAGCTGCACACTTGCATGCAAGCTGCATGCAAGTGTGCATTTCAAAAAAAAAAAAATATG
>JAGRRF010012892.1:1749623-1768465 GCA_019097615.1 Morone chrysops | reverse complement strand
TAACTTCTGTTATGAATTGGCGCTATACAAATAAAATTGAATTGAATTGAATTGAATGTTCACCACGTTAGTTTAGCGTGTTAGCAACAGTGTTGGGCTTGTAGCTCAAAAATGCTAATTATTACTCCATGCTTAGTTACTACTACTAGTAGTTATATTACTTTCCTGCTACTCCCCACAAAATTGGTAATTGTTTCCTTTCAAAGTTCAGATGACTAAAATCCAGTTTTATTTGTTAAAAGTAATGGAATATGTTGAATGTAAGTGTTTTCATCTTCCAAACTAGTTTCCGCCACGATTACAAAGATTAATTCAAGGAGGTAATTGTAGTTACAGGGAAAATACATTTTATTACTGTAATATTATTATTATGTCTTATTGCCCAACACTGATTAAGATGCTAACTTTTGCTAATTAGCATTACACATAAAGTACAGCTGTAGCTGATGGGAATGTCATGAGTATTGTATCTGGACCGACCAACCCCACTGTGGGGTCTAAGTGTGCGTGACCATTTGAAATTCTTTTGAACAGAATAAGCTTAAGGAAAGTAAGCTATTACGACCTAACAATTTAGGCTCCCAGTACACATTTTTTAGGGATTCAAATGAAAGTAAAAAGTATGACGACAACTCTGCACTCCCCTACATCATATTTCTCATGGTATTACATGTATTTTACACTGTGTTTTGTACTATGTCAACATTTACCATGTCACTTTTTTCCTGTTCCAACATGTGTGGGACATCTGAAAGTCAAACACAACCAACATTGATGCATTCAGCAGATTTCCTCAGACTTTTCGGTTGGATTATTTAAACAAGTAGTCGCATAAGTGACATTAATTTATAGTGTATTTACCACCAGAGCAGGTTAAAAGGTTCTCCGTATTTAATATTGGTGGATAACTGTCACACTGTATGTTTGTGTGCATGTAGTCCAAATGGCTGCAGGGCTGTATTTTTAAGTGTGTCACCCAGTGTGCATCACAGGGCCTGAGATCATCAATATTAATTTCCTTATGACAGCGGCAGTCAGCGTTGTGTAACGCTTAGCACTTAACAAATGCTGCACTCTCACCACTTAAACATATGTCAGCGCACTGCAAAGATGTTTTCATCAAGGACGAGAGGATCTGTGCTCATTCTCAAATATACAAACATGCCATAAACACAGGGCCACTGGGAAGGGCACACACACACACACACACACACACTCACACACGAATGTGCACAAAACCTCTGAGCACAAAGAGTGAAACAAGTCCCTCTGCAAAGGGCATCAGGAGGAAGAGGAGAGGAAGAACCAGAAGAGTGAAAGAAAGATGGCAGGCAATGAAGAAGGAAAAAAAGAGAAGAGAGAAAAGAATGAGAAGAGATGCAAAAGGATGATGAGAGGGGACAAGAGAGGTGGAGAAGAAAGGAAAAGGAAAGAGATGAGAGGAAGAAGCCGATAGAAAAGAGGTGATAGGAGAAGAGAGGGGAAAACAGGAGAGAAACAGGACAAGAAAGGAAGTAAGGAGAGAGAGAAATATCACAACAAGAGGAGAAAAGGGATATAAAGGTTGGAGAATGAAAGGAGAAAAATAGGGGCAAGAGCCAAGAGGAGAAGAGAGGAGAGAAGGAAATGAGAGGAGGGAAGGAGAGAAGAGAAAGCAGGAGAAAAAGAAGAATGAATGACAGAAGGAGATGAGAAGAGAGTAGAGAAGAGGAGACAAGGAAACAGGGATGGAGGAAAAGAAGTGAGAGGAGATGACGGGAAAGGAGTAAACAGAAGAGGACAGATAAAATGAAATGAGAGGAAAGAAGGAAATGAGGAGGAAAGGAAAGAAGTGATATGGAGAAGAAAGGGAGGAGAGCAGAGGAGATGGGGAAAGAGGGATAGTGAGTAAAGTATATTTGAAGAGAGTAGAGGAGAGATGGATGGATGAAGAGGAGAGGATATAGGCGGCATGCCAGGGCACACAGAGTCAGTCAGAGCAGAGGGCTTGGACAGGATGCCATGTTGGCCGATGGCTGCTGATCTCCTCTCCCTCGCCCACAAGACAGCCTTTGACACCAATGAAACGTGGCTTCTCTGTCCCTAATGACCACATGGCTGAAGGTGGTGGAGGGAGGGAGCTAGTGAGGGTGGTGTCTGAAGGGGGGTGTCTGATGAGGCCAGAGAGGAAGGATCAGTGAGAAAGAGAGGAAGCGGATGGGAAGAGGTTACTTCATTATGCATCAAATTATAAAAATTCATAATTTATCATTACACCCAGCCCGAAATGCCACCCAACTGAGCCTCACCCCCCTGAAAAACATCACACCGAGTGAGGAAAGGGGAGGAAAAAAAGAAAAAGTAACAAAAAAAATACTGTCAGAGCCCCAGCAGCAGCCGATGGGCAAAATTAATATGCAAATATATTCAAGAAATTAAAAAGCAGAATTACACAGGCAAATGAGGTAGCTACACTTGAATTGTTAGGATTATGAATAATTACTGTGAATTTCCTGCTCCTAATATAACTTGTTTTTTGATAAACAAAGACTTAATTATCGAGTTGCGCTGGAGAATTTCCGCGGCACTCATTAATCTTGCAGAAAAAACAAGTCCCCGGTGGCCACCGGTAATGAAGAGAGCGTGCCCTGAATCGGCGCGAGGATCAGAGCCACGGGGCGCCGGGCGAGCCACCACCAGACGCCGCCCTGCCACTGTCCCTCGCCATACCCAGGAGGGTCATAACTTCTTCCGCTAACTATCAAAGGGACTTATTTATGCTGGCAACACAGCCATAAGTCCAATTTTATGAGGCCTGGGGCTGGGGAGGAAGGGGAGGTGGGTAATGAAGAGAGGGTGAGGGAGATAGGGGATAGGAGGGGGTATCTGTTGATGCTCTCTGGAAATGCCACTTTTGTGGCTGCAGCCTCTCCACCTCCCTCCCTCCCCCTTTCTCATACTGTTAGAGCCTAAGGTGTTTTGGCAGAGTTCTGCCCTCTACAGGGGGCAGCAGGGCACTCAGGGGCTGTCCAGTGTGTGTGTTTGTGTGTCTCCGCACTCATATTTAAGGCAGTTTAAGGCACAGACCTTCAGAATGAGTGCATGTTGGCTGGTGTTCAGCTTTAAAAGGGGGCAGTTTTCAGAGTTTTGTTTAAGCAGGGGTAGTGAGAGGGTGGAGAGGATACATGAAAAGGGCAATATTTGAGATTTCCAGTGGGAAAATATTTTTGTAAACACACACCAAAATACAGTCACACACACAGGGCTTATAGTCACGGAAAGGCGGAGAGATGGTGGAGTGATGGGCTGACAGGTAGGGGCTTGTGCCATGCTCAAGGGGCAATCAAGGCACCTCAGCAGTTCCCTCTTTAGCTAAGAGTCCACACGCCATATTGTGGTGCGTGTGGGACTTGAACCAGCAACCTGAATGTTCCTAAACCATGCCCCTATAGACTTTACTGCCACCCCCTCTGAAATACGCTGCAACAGATGTGTAAAGACTGGTTTGTAGTTAAAGGTATGAGAGGCCTTTTCCCAGGATACATTTTGACTTCTAACAGTAGAAAAAGCACAGGTAATAACATTAATGATGGCTCTGTTCACTTCCCATTAAGTCACGGCAGTGTGAGAGTCACTCAGCAAAATCAATACATGACCCTGAAACTGAAGCAGCTAAATGGAATTTAATTAAGTATCCCAGTAATCCCATGTCAGTGAGTGAGCATGACAGAGCACTAATAAATGGAATGCAGCCATCATTCCGCCTGGGCTTTCCCTGCTATGAAAAGTCAAAATGTCTCCCATGAAAATGTTCTATTCAGCCATCATTTATTTTATTATTTACACCTGTGCTTTTCCTGCTCTCTTGTGTCAAAATGTCAGCTGTGAAAAAGACCTTTTGATTTAGCAAAGTATTAATGCTAAATTATATGATAGTGTTAGTAAGTAACTAAGTACATTGATTCACATACTGATTCCATTTTATGCTACCTCCACTCCATTACAATTACTTCAGTACCTTTACATGACAGCTACTAGTTATTTTTCAGAAATGTTATGTTCAAATCATGATCATTTTGAAATGTTGTGCATTGTTGTAGACTATAAACTACCCACCAGTGTTAAACCTCAACTAGCTACAACATTAAAATGCTGCATGTTAATGCATCAATGATAATAATCTAACAATATAGGGTATAAACACAAAACACTCAGAAAGGGGCCATTCATACATGCTGCAAAGTTGACATGGTGAATATGTTAGCAAACAGTTACACGTCCAGCAGACATGGAACAAAATTAGCATTCACTCCTTTTAGCTCTGATTTGATCTCCACCACCTCCTGTCCAAAATATGTTTAGCTACACCCCTTTTCGACCAAATTAGTTCTGATTCTTTTTGGTCAAAATTCTTTGAATGGAACTAGAACGGAGCTGGTTACCTGCTGGTGAAAAAGGCCTATCTGAGCAGCCATTTTCATGTTACACATTTGATCCTATATTTAAAAAAATATAGAATTGCAGCTTTAGGTATATATGGCTGAAAATACGTATGTACTAACTAAAGCACTGTTTTTAGTTTAGGGCCTATACTACCTTTAGTTAAATAAAGGATCGCAGCACCTAATGAGACAGTGGCAGAATTGACTGTCTGATTATTGGTATTCAGGGCTAGTTTTTACAACCATATGACCCCCCGTTGATTGCTGAAGAAGATTAATGGCATTAACATTATTAAATTATTAATCTCTCTCTAATGCATAATGATGAGTAAGCAGAAATACCAACATGCTTCAGTCATGGTGAAATAGTACACTGATTGAGGTGTACATACTACAGTGCTTTAGGCTTGTTAACCTATTCATTAACTCAGCATATAATGCTAGCAAGGGAACAGTCTGTATTGTTTCAGTGCAGCATTAATAAATAAAATGAAAATGACAAATACTTTGAAACTATCATATGGACACATATGAGTAATCCATATGTTAAGTAAGACATATGTTCCTTTCTGACATACTAATTTCAGAGTGGCTATCTATTGATCTGTTCTATTATTAGATGCAGCATTAACTTAAGAAAAACAAATTACTTCTTACTGTTCAGTACTGGAATTTGTGCCCTGGAACAATTTACCCTAGTTGAACAATTAAGTTGTTTCATTTGATCGAATGGCTTCATCAATGATATATTTGCAAAATGCTTGTATTTGTGATGTTAAAATGCAACACAGTTGGTGGTTATATTTAGTGTCATTGGATGGAAAGAAGTGAGAGGAGAAGAGATAAAGCTTCAGGGATCTGAGGTACAGATGGCAGCAACTCGGCCTGGAAGAAGCAGTTATTCTTCGGGGAAATCAGTTGTCCCTTCAAAGTTTTCATCCATGGACCTCCAACACACAAACAGACAGACAGACATTAAGACAGAATCATTTTAATAACCTAACACTAAAATGGATGATTTTAAAATGTAATAATCAAAACAGTTTGAATTTAGAGGATATCATTACCCAGAAAGTAAAAAACATACTGAAAGGACAAAGTAAACGCCAGCTCGAGATTTTCTTTCTGCTTGGAAGGAGAAGCTGAGGCAAATGAGTTGCAATCTCCAACTACATCCCTAGATGCAACACGCTGGACCTTTAAGCACTAGTCTGAGTTTAACCATGTTTTCTCCAGATGAATTTAACGAATTTAACAAATTATGGTCCAAGTTACGTTCTGTATATTGGTCAGTTTTAAAATCTTCTGATGTTATGAATCTGATGTGAGCAGCCTACACAGCCTTGTTCCAGAGTAGGTCCAAGTCATTGTTTTGCAAGTCCCAAGTAAAGACCAAAGTCCAGGGTCCTAAACAAATCATAATGCATTCTTCATTAAATGTAATGCCTTTCTAACAACAGAACGAATGACATGAAATGATGTTTGGTATCATTGTTTTCCAACTACCACCCATTAATGTAACTTTTGCTCTCATTTGCTCTCTCATTGTTTTCTCCTGCAACTTGGTTGATTGGATATTGTTGCTTGTCAGATTGGTTCAGTGGATCTTGGGAGTTAAGCACTGACTAGCTTGGAATCAATTGTGTTAACATGTTAGCAAACTAATTTAAGCATTTAGCTTAACACAGGGCCACTAAGATGTCACACGGACTTTTTGAATTCTTAAAAATATCTACTTCTTTGTAGACTGTTTTTTTTTTAAATGAACTTACATTTTGCAAAGTTGTAACTGCAGATATTATCCTCTAACTGCCTTACCATACTGTGTTCAAAACAAAGACACAGCATCATGAGTGTGTGTGAACCACCAGCTGTTTTCCTAACCCTGACCCTGAAATCAATTTTACAGGAGTTGCAAAGCTCAAATAAAAACAGAGCATTATGAGCCATTGACTCTGGCTCAATAAGATCCATGCAATGTAAACCATGAAGTGCCCACACTCCACACAGCAAGTAAACCAGACTTTTATTACATCACACCATAGCGAGGGGCCTGCAACATTTAACTCATTTATAGAGTTAGGCGTTGTACGGGTGTAGCTGATGCAGTGCAATATTTCATCTTGTGAGCAATTTAATATATTACATTCTGTCTGTGTGCTCTTTGAGCCAGTGCAGTCGACGGCCTCCTCTCTGATTTTCTTTGAAACATATGTATGTGTTTGGAATATATTTGCTCTGTAAGCTCCCATTGTGTGCTGGAGCTGCTAACTCCTCCCTGCTGGCCCCATTCAAAAAATCCACACATTCACCCATGGACAGGACAGTTGATACACACACTACATAGAATAAGAACATAGCAATGTGATTAGAAATTCAGCTGTTAAAGGGCTACGCCATCTATTAGTGTTCCCAAAAAAATTGGGGCACTTTTAAAAAAGTAAGAAATATATTGATCTAGTATGTCTCAAGCTTTAAAAAAGGTGGATCCTTCATTTCCAATCAGGCGTCTTACATGAAAAAAAGGCAAAACAGATATTTTGTAAAAAACTTTGTGTAGTGAAATAGCTTCACATTGGTGCAAACAGATTTTTGGTTCAGAGTGATCCATCCACTAAGTTTTTCTCTAGCGCCATCACCAGGTCACTTTTTCATTCTTTCATTCATTCTTTCATTGTCCTTGTAAAATTAACAACATTCCCCTCAGCTGAGTTAAGCGCTGATTAGCAAATGTTGGCATGCTTACTAAGCAGGTAAACCTGGTAAATATTACGGGTTAAACATATTAGCCTGCAGATGTTAGCATTTAACCAAAAGCACTGCTGTGCCAAATTACAACCTCACTGAGCCACGTGCTTCACTGTAGATTCCAACTGAGATTATGCCATGGGTTCACATGTAGCAGATTTTTCAGCTAAACATTAATTCTAGAGCCCAAACAATATGGGATTTTTGAAAACCAATACCGATTAGAGGGAGAAAATTCAAAAACTGATTACCAATATGGCGAATCAATCTACAATCTAAAATGCTAAACTGACTCCATGCATAAATAGCAGCCAGCTAACATGACAGCACAGATGAGCTACTATGCACAAAACACAGGACTGACAGATATCTCAGCATTTGTTAGCACGCTCGGGGCCAGTTAAAGAGTATTTTTCTGTGGCACTGCAGGGTCAACTACAACATATCATTATCTTTGTTAAGAATTATCATGGCGAGCAGATGAAGAGGAGAGAGCCTGACAGGCTTAATTTAAAATGTGATGGGAGTGACATTCAACGATGAGTGACGATAACTTTTTTAGGTCAACACACACACACACACACGCTCAGACTAATTAGACAACACCATTGCCATTGGCTCAAGACGTGTGTTTGAAAAACAAAAGAAAGGATGGAAGAAAGGCACGAAGACTATCTGTCTCCTCGTGAGGCCCGTACCTATGAGCTGACAGGCCTGCTTTGATGCCGCCATCCCTCTCTCTCTCTCTTGTTCTTCTTGTTGTACTTTTCCTGATATGTCTGGAAAGAGAGAGAAAGGCCTTTGTCGACATAAAATGAAGGCGTTAAGTGAGCTGAGTCATGCCACATATTGTGATTGAAAACATCATAAGAAAAGACCCCCCCCTTCACACATGTCAGAAAAAAGGCTTTATTTTTGATTATTTTACCGTTACAGGGGAATAAAATATCTGCTGTATGATGGGCTGCCTCAGTAAACTTGACAGTGACATAGACTGGGGTAGTGTGTGGGTGTGTTTAGATTGTTTAGATTTGTGTGTCTAGATATGTATGTGTGTAAAACTTTGGCTCATTATAAATGTGTACTAAGTTTATGGAAATGTATCCAGATTTGTATATCATATCATATCATATAAAAATGTAAATAAAATCAGTCAAAGATCCAGCCCATAATCTTTTGACAAAATCTGTCCAATGTATCACCACCTTGGATACAACGTATTTCTGAGCGTTCATTCCAGTGTGCTTTATGTCTTTCAGCTCATTGTTTGGGTTTTACAGGCCACAGGTTTACTACTTTGGTTACAATAACATAAAACTGACTATTCTTGAGAAGTTGGAAGCAGAGCTTAATCTAAATTGATTTGAATTTACAGTTTTGTTAAAAGCCTACCCGACTTTAATGTAAAATTGCACCCTGGCCAAATAGAAGACAGAAGGAGAGCATTTGTTTTTATATAAATAAGTCCAAATTTCCCATGAGGTCAGTCCTGTGTGTGTGTGTTCTTCCACCTCGCTCCCCTGATGAGGAGCCTGTTGCCGTGCTAACTAATGTCCGCCATGTCATCAGGGCAGTGAGTGCATGTGTTGTGGTGGTGGCTGATCTCCCTGCTGCCTGGCGGCGCCCCAGCGCACCCTTCTCAGTTTAGTGATTGTAAAGTGGCCACATGAGGTAGCAAGGCTCAGCCAGCACAATGCCAGCCAGCAGCATTAACCAGTTACTCACAGCCAATGAAAACACTCGCCTCAAACCCCAGGGGCCAGGACAACAGAGCTTGTACCGCTTCTCCTTATGCCTCTCTCTCTCTCTCTCTCTCGCTCTCACTTTCTCTGTCTTTGGGGCCTTCATTAAGGACTAGATGCAGAGGATTGATCTCCAAGGACACCTCGGACAGCCGCACACACACACATGCAAAATGGACAATGTGTGCAAAGCAGGCTCAGAGCATGCACACACTGAGCAACAATGCAAGTGCACAGTCGAACATGTACACAGTGCCCCTGTACATGGACACACAGGATGTAATTAAGCAGCACAGTAATAACAGCAGCATGTTCTGCCACCAACAAGATTGCATCAGCAAGAGTGCTGTGGAAAGGAAAAAGCAGGGTTGCATCACAACAGCTATAATGGAGTGGGGGCGGGGGTGGTGGCTTACCTGCAAGCACCAACATGAATATGCAGTGTAAGCGTTCTGGAACATGACGCAACTGCTCCCAATCAGCTGAAAAGTAGAGCAAGAGCACTGATGAGAATGAGTATGTGTGTTGGGTCATTTATGTTTTTGTCCTTTCAACACTTAAAAGGGACGCTTGATTCATTTTAGATGTCACAAACTGTCATATAATGTCTTCTGGGGACTCTGGCTCGTTAGCTTAGAGAATATTATCGATCCAAGATGGAAGCGACAGTAGGGCAGGACTAAGAGAAAAAAGCACACTCAGGTTCTGATCACACAGAGACGCATCACTAAAAACTTGGCCCCTGCAAAAGCATTGTTTTTTATTATAAAATCTCCTCTTTTTTGAGCAAATTCCCTTTCTCTGACTCTGTCACTGTCTCATCTCATCTCTTTTGCTAACCCCAACCCCCCTCAAATCACCTACTGGCTTCAGCCCTCCAGCAGATTCAAAGTCATACAGCAGTGTGGTCAAAAGTGTCCAAGGCTGTTCGTAAATGGTAAATGGACCTGTACTTGTATAGCACCTTTCTAGTTTTCCGACCACTCAAAGCGCTTTTCCATTACATGCCACATTCACCCTTTCACACACATTCACACAGTGATGGCAAAGCCCATCAAACAGAAACTCATTATTACACATTCACAGCAATTCGGGGTTCAGTATCTTGCTCAAAGATACCTCGACATGTGTGCAGGAGGAGTCGGGGATCGAACCAACAACCTTCCGATTAGTGGACAACCTGCTCTGCACTACAGCCGCCACAGCTGCCCAAACTGTTGTAACTGAAATCATATAAGAAACAAATTTTGCAGATGGATACATTTAATTTCACAGTGCACAAGTCAACATTTTTTTATTAGACTTAAACAGAAGATCTGTTACAAACTGGGGACATTCGCTTTGAAAAGACACTGTCATTGTTAATGATAGTGATAGATAGATAGAGTAGAGTTGCATTATGAGAAATGTAGGATACTGGGTTTTTGGAGCTTGACTCGTTCTAAGGACTAAAAATCAGGAACACTTTAATTTTGACTAAATATGACTTCTCTCAAGTCCCCCTACTTTATAGAGCATGATCTTAATAAAAAAAATCCTTGGCAACCCCAGCTGCCACACCAGTGGTGTCAAATTTAACACGTTGATTTAAATTCATTTTAAAAATAACAAATTAACACATCATTTTACGATGTGTTAGGGCCATATTTTAATCTACATGATTGGCTTATGAAAAAAGACATGTATCTGAATAAATGTGATTTGTAAATGAAACAATGTATTGATTTGTAATTCCTTTATACATTTCTATTCAATGCTTTACTAGTCACACAATAATGTAATGTTATTGAGTTCAAATATTGTCATTTGAGGGCTTTTCCAAGCAAATATTGATATATGTGATTGTTTGTGATTAAATCAACATATATTTCTGCCACCCCTGAAAGTCCCCATGAGACTCTCTGGGCACCTCATGAATATTTCTCTAGATCCACCCCTGCTTCAAAGAAGTCTATTATTTAATGAGTGGAACCCTTTTAAGAGGAGTGGAATGTCAAGGAGATGGAGTCATAGGAAGTTCAGGGCCTCCAGGAGGTGACCATGATAATACACTTATTTTATTATAAGACAATATGACCAGAAATAAAAATACTCATCATGCAACTGGATTCTGCCTCCATTACCATGGATCTCTAGCATAACGTTAAAATGTAGTAAACACTATTCCACTTTTATCTCTGGTCATCAATGTGGCCGATATGCAGCCAATCAGAGGTGGAGATGTTATTAAAACTGGTTGGAGAAAGTGGTGATATCAGCAGTTATCATTGCTTTGTATTACAGACAGACAGACAGACAGACAGAGTCAGATCGATACAGACACTGAGGCAAACAAGCCTCCAATAAAGAAAGGTCTGCAGCCACACTTAGAGGAAGTGCTGGCTCAGCAGCACTCTGCCTGTCTGACCAGGACCCATGGACAGGCACCATAATGTGCTTTTAATTGGGGACTGGGAAGCATGGTGGAAGGCCAGGTTTCACAACACATGTTCCAGGGTTACTGCTTAATGTGTAATAAATGGGATTTATGGCTCAAACATGTCCCCCTGCTAGTTGCGGAGAAAGTGATATAGGGTGACGCACAGATGTGTGGAGGTCTCTAGCAGAGGTTCAATGTAGAGCCACACAGCATTTACTGCTTTTTGTTGAGGATTCTTTCTTGATGTTTTACAGACAGGGGGAGATGGCCTGGGACAGAGTGACAAGCAGGAATCCAGGGTGTTACGTAACCATGACATGCTGTTAACTAAAATCCATCCAAGTCAGTGACTGCTGTCCATTTACATTTGCATGCAGTTCAGGTAGATATTGTCCATTGAATGCCTAATATTGATAATGCATTAAATGTGAACTGTGGGGTGCCTGTGTAGCTTACCTGGTAGAGCTGGTGCCCCACTGTACCAAAGAGTCCTTGATGCAGCGGCTATGGATGCGACTCGGAATGAGACTCTGACTATTGTCAGGATATAGTGAAAGTTTATTATATTTATATTTATAAAAGTTACCTACTGCACTTTAAGCTAAACGCCTTCATTCGGTAAAAGAGACAAATTTGAATTTAGAAGGTGTACTGTTGTATTCATCTGTTTAATGAGGAAAACATATGTTTATATATTTCCTTTCTTGACAGTTTATTTGTTTATTAAAGCTAAGAAAGCTTGTTGCATGTGGCAAACTCAGCGCCCATCTCCCAGCTGAAACAACTGGGAGCAGTGATTTCCCCCCACCCTACTGAAAACACATGTATGGGTGTTTAATTTGCACCGTACCTAGTAACTAAATCTATCAAAAAACATAATGGAGTAAAAAGTGCAATATTTCCCTGAGATGTAGTGAAACATAGGTATAAAGTATGCACAACACAGACCTGCTTACGTAAAACCTCTGCAAGTGACTTTCCTTTTCTGTTGATTTTGGCAGCCCCTGTGTTTCTACTGCCTCATTTCACTGATCAGAAGCAGCCAATCTTATTACTGATGGTCTGGTTTGTTTATGTAGGTCATATAGAGGCATCAGTATTAAACTGAGACTGGTTCATAACCAGTTAAAAATGCCTTGTGGTACATTTAAGTAAAGTAAATGTGGCTCAAAACTGTATTTTTGTTAAAAACTGTAGAGTTATTAAGTAAATGTATTATTTTATTTAACTACATTTGACCACTGATAATACCTCTGAGATCACTGTACATTAAGTATGTATTTTAAGCTGTGGGTCTGGAGGTCAGTGGGGTATCACAGATGACTGCTTGTTTGTGTTGAACAGACTCCAGTCAGAGAAACATTCTGATACAAAGGCACTAAGAGCATTAATACCAAAATCAAAACCCAGCATTAAAAGTTAATGATGGAAGAAACACTCTCACCCACAATGACAGAAACACACCCAGTATGTTTTTTCTTCTTTTTCCTTGCCCCCGTCAAGAGCCGAAGGGTCTGTCCGAGGTTTCTGCCTGTTAAAAGGCAGGTTTTCCCTTGCCCCACCTAGAGCCGAAGGGTCTGTCCGAGGTTTCTGCCTGTTAAAAGACAGTTTTTCCTTGCCCCCGTCGCCAAGTGGAAGGGTCTGTCCGAGGTTTCTGCCTGTTAAAGGCAGTTTTTCCTTGCCCCCGTTGCCAAGTGCTTGCTCATGGTGGTACTGTTGGGTGTCTGTCCGAGGTTTTTCCTTGCCCCCGTTGCCAAGTGCTTGCTCATGGTGGTACTGTTGGGTCTCTGTAAATGTCGAAGGAGGTTCGGTCTGACCTGCTCTATTTGAAAAGTGTCCTGAGATAACTTCTGTTATGAATTGGTGCTATACAAATTAAAATTGAATTGAGCTATACAAATTAAAATTGAATTGAATTGAATTGAAATTTTCTGTTTACCAGTCAGAGTCTTTTGTTCGTTTCCACACAGTCAACAAAGCCAGACCCCCAAGGATCATCCCTCTGAGACATGGAACGTTCCTGGAGACACACAACCTTTTTAAATATTAACATTTCTTCTCTTTTGTTCACTTTATTCACCACACTCTTGTCACATTGCAGGAGTGAAGAAATAAATAAATAACAATGTGTGAGGCGCTAACAGGCACATACCTCACTGGAGCCTGGGAGTGCTACAGAGAGTGCAAACAAGTAGTTTAAAGGTAATTTTACAACATGCCTTCTCGTTACCTGTACAAAGGGACGCTGTTAAATGTAGTCATTAGGGGTGTAACAAAAAACTATTTGAATCAGAAAATCAATTTTGATTTAAAAGATGCAAGTGCATCGGTACACAGACTAATAAATCGGTCTTAATGTAGCTTGAACTGGCCGATGGCCCGATTAAAACGTAATAAATCGGTTTTAGCTGCTGATGCAGCTGCAGCTGCTGAAAACTGCATCTCTCTCTGACCGTCTCTCGCTCCCTCCCTTAAAACTCTCGCGAGACTTGTCGCAGTTACGTCAGATAGCGCTGTGAGTTTGTGAGGGAAAGTTTAAAAAATGGCTGACTCGGGCAGGATTCACAACGCTCCGGCAAGTTTAAAGTCTAAAGTGTGGAAGAAATTCTGATTTTATTTGAAGAATGGAGTACTGGATGTTTCTTTGAATTTAATTAACCAGAATATTTTGGGTTTTGAAGAGCTCTCAGAAGAGTGAAAACGAATAGAAAATTAGTATGATGTAATTGTTTTTGATAGAGTTATTTAGTTTACATGTGGCAAGATGGCCCTTTAGTAGTTACTAGTGGAGGATTTTATTAAGCAGATGCATGTTAAAACAGCACTTTAAATGACAGAAAACAAAATGTACAAGGGATGTCTTGAAATTTTATGTTCTACCTCACTAGCTCATTGTGCCTTGATCTGAGGCTACACATATCTCTCTGTTGTTTCTTTGAATTTAATTAACGTTGGAGAGCTCTTTTGTGTTGTTACATGTTAATAAAAATGACAAAACTACAAATACACTTCTTCTCTAGTCTTATAAATCTTTTTGAAGGAAATGCCACATTTACAAGTTAATTTATTTTAATAAATGATTGTCTACTTTCAACAAGAAATCCATCAATCATACCCTCTCCAATTGAGCCGTGCCACATCGAATCGAATCCAATCCAATTGGAATCCTTCTGAATTGAACTGAACCGAATCATTCCATTTTAAAATGTATCGTTCCTGAATCATATCGTACCCCATGTATCGAGATACGCATCAAATCGTCTTTTATTGGAGAGATGCACACCCCTAGTAGTCATATTCTTATTATTTCAAGTGAAACACCATAATAATTACACCATAATGAGTCCGATCACTCATCAAGAGTAGAAATTATACATTCTAGAAAACGTAAATACATTTGCATGGAAAGAGTTTGACTGAGTATAATTTTATGTTGTTAAAATAAACATATTTTTCAATTGAATATGTGGAGTTTCTCTGTTATTAAGTGATACATTTTCTATATTAAACATACAATGTCATTTCTGTCACATGGGAGTCTCTCACATCAAAACAATAACAAAAGTGTGATGACGTAGCATGGGATCATGGGAGCTGTTGCCTTCACCACCGTTGCTGTCATTGCAGTCAGCTTCTCACAGTTAGGATATATGGATAAGGTTAAAAACAGAACTCTGCTGCTCGCCTGCTCACCCATACCCGTTCCTGTGACCACATCACCCCTGTCCTACAGAACCTCCACTGGCTCCCTGTCCAACAATGGATCCAATTTAAAGTCCTTCTCCTCACTCACAAAGCCCTCCACAACCATGCCCCCTCCTACCTTGCAGACCTGCTCCATCGCCACACTTCCCGAAGCCTCCGCTCTTCGGATGCCAACCTCCTGTCTCCACCATTGAGGACTAAGCTTCGTACCTGGGGCATCAGAGTCTTCTTCATTGCTGCCCCCTTCCTTTGAAACTGTCTACTCCAACAAATCCGAGACTGTACTGATCCATCCAACTTCAAATCACTGATCAAAACTCCCCTTTTCAGAACTGCTTTTAAAGATTTATTTATTGTTGATTGTTGTAGATGTAGCTATAGATGTATTTCTATAATTTTGTGTGTTGTTTTTTACCTTTTTCTTTTCCTTTTTAACTTATGTGTAGTGTCTTTGAGTTTCTTGAAAAGTGCTCTATGAATTAAATGTATTATTATGTTTATTATTATTTTTAAAAGCACCAGGATCTAAACAGTGGATGGTAAAAATGTGGCTTCAGACTGGTTAAAAAGTCAATGTATGACAGCTTCTGACAGACAACCACAACGCTGACGCAGTCACAAAGGGGATATGACGCCATTGACAGGCAACCGGTGAAACGCAGTGTTACCCGAATAAAATGACAAATTTCTCTGAGTTTGAACATTGTTGGAAACATTTGGGATAATGGAAGTACACAACTCAACTACATACACAAGTGTTTATACACACTCTAATGAGGAAATGTTTCATATTAGAGCTTTAAATGGTAATAAAGGTTATATTAATCAGTATCAGTTGACTGGTTCTTCATCAGCAGAGTACATTGTAGTCTTTGCAAAAGGCCAGGGGGGGAGGCCAGGTCAGCAGGTACAAGGAGTTGATGAGAACCTTGCCCCGACTCAGGACCAGAACGGATGCTGCTAACTCAACAGGGGCCACCAGATGCACAACCACAACCCAAACAAACTTTAACACCTGAAGCTCTCTACTGGTTCATGCGAAAGACCAGAAAGAGACAACAACATCTGTCTATGAGCACCAGATCAAAGAGGTCAAAGGTCATAGACCAGGAATCAGGAAGCAAACCTGTCAAACCTGGATTTTTTTTTTTCAGTCAACACACTGTTAAAAAAAACTAATTTTAAGTGTATTCAGTACGAGTGTGTGTGTGTGTGTAGGTGTGTGTGTGAGTGTGTGTGTGAGTGTGTGTCTGTGTGTTCAGAGCTCCTGCTGCAGATCACCAGGCCACCGGCTGCTGCTACCAAACTGTGTACATGCAAACATTTGTTAGTGTGTGCCGTGTTAATGCATTGTTATGCCTGTGTGTGCAGTGTGTAACTGCACATATGTGAGTCCATGTCCCTTCTCCCGCAGGGGATCCTTCACCACGCTCTTAATGAAGACCCAAAGACAGCACAGGAGGAAGAGGCGAGTGTGTGTGTTTGTGCTGTTTGTGCATGTGTGTGTGCACTCCCCTTGTTTTTCTTCCCCCATTGCCTTTTGAGCCATGGCCTTAATTGCGGGCCCAAGCGTCCAATTAACAGTGGGCCACATGGCCGTTTGGTACAGCAAACATGCGGTGGCCAAATATAATATTTCCGTCCCAACCCGACCAACATCCCGGTCCCCTGACCTATCCCAACCCGGGGGGCCTCCTCTTACCTTGCCAGACCACATAGGTTAACAAGTTTCCGCCTGGCACCTCATCCACTTCACACTTCACACCTTGAGAGAGGTGAGTTTCTTCACCAACCTGTGTCCTTTGTCAACCGTCCTGCATCTAGGTCACAAACAAGAAAGAGGCATGTGGGTGAATGCAGGGGGAGGACAGCAGGGGGATGGTGGTGGTGGAGGGAGAGGACAGGCGGGGAGAGAGAAGGGGATGCTGGGGAGTCCCTCGGTCCCTACTTCATTAAAACCAAATAAAAACGGGAGGTCATTTATCTCTTTCCCTGCAAAGCCATAAACACAAATAGGTTCACCCTGGTCCTCCCTCCCTCCCTCCCTTCCCCTCAGTCTGTGAGTATATATCACAGCAGATAAAGCCGGCCTGTGATGATAGCTTGTATTCAATTGGAATGTAAGTGAAATTTTAGATTGCTGATATGACTGGAGGGGAGTGGAGCTAGTGTGTATGTATGTTTACTGTTTTGTGTGTGAGAGAGAAGGAGATTAACCTGCACCTTCCTTTCTTATTTCCTCACTGGGGACAACATTAAATCACTGCTGCAGTCTGAAGGATGAGCACCGCTGCTTTTCATTCTGCATTCAGGTGTAGTGGAGTGTATTGACGTGTAAGCTATTAAGGAGAGTACTGGGGTATAAGGTTGTAGATCACACTACAGTTTATTGGGATGTATCAGTGGCCAGTCATACCAGTATTTGGTGTGTAAATGTACACATTTGGGAACTTTTGGGAACCCTGACATCTCAGTTTGTATATATATATATACATATATATATATATGGTTTGCAGAGATAGTGTAAATGCGCCAACTCATGTCTTAAACATACTGCATTTCTTTACAAAATGTAAAGTCCTGCGTTTGAGAGCAGCCTCTGCATACATTTGATTGGATGGCAGTCACTGCTAATAAACTCTCATCCTGAAGTCACTGGAAATCAAGAGCCAGTTAGGAATTGAGACCTGTTCTAAAGATCCAGAATTCAAGACAAGTTAACTATAATGTATGTTAACAGTGTTGCAGTGTGCATAATGACCTTGGAAACAGAAGTTAGAGCCCCCCCCAAAAAAGGGAACTGGCTCAGTTGTCACATGAATAACGTATGGGATAAAAGGTGTATATGGAGGAGATGTCTCTGGTGGTCAAACATGGTCTCTGGTGTTAGATGTGAATGTACTCTTGATCTTTCTTTGGTCATCCACTGACTCCTGGTCGATGACCTTTGACCTCTTCCCAGTGGATGCTATGAGTGTCTAGAGGCCTTTTCACTGGTCAACTCAAGCAGATCCCCATGTTCCAAAAAAATGCCACAAAAGTTCCCTCTTGGATGCCCCTACAGAAAATAAAAAATGATGATCATGAAATACCCTCTAGGGTGCCCTTTAAGTGGACAAAACACAATAAAAAGCCCTCTAGGGTGCTAATCCTAACTCTGACTAAACTTTTTCACCATGAATGCATCACAACCTTATCCGCACTGTTGCGTTTTTTTTTTTTTTTTTCAAAAAACACCCTTAGTGTGCCACTCACAGTCCTGGAACAATTGACCTGACCCCAGGTTTCTCATGTGCAGTTAGTTTGAAGCAATTACTACACATTTTAAAATTATTTACAAGTAACTGACGCACAGCGAACCTGGAGCTTTTGGGGCATTCTGGGGACCTGGGGCAGACGAGGTTTTTCCCAGTTGGTAATCCAGGCTTAATAAGAAGTTACCGTTTTTGATGTCATGAGGACCCAGATTAGCTAAATGTAACATGTCCAAAAACATTATTGTTTTCTTCTTTACATTATTACATTACCCTAATTAATGACAACCCAGTCTCATATAAAAACGTACGGTCCAAAGTGCAAAAATGTAGAGGGGTTACGATAATGTCCCAAAAATTTGTATTGTATTTTATGCCCTTTCTTTTCATATTGGTTTGCGTCCAAGTCACATGACTTTCAAGATCCCAGCTGTCGCTTTTAATAATCACGCCTTCAGATGTGAAGTTATTTTTGATAGCGGAAGTAGCAACATTGCCCGTTACTATGGAGATGACGACTGGCCGCTTTGCGTCACGTGAGCAAAGCAGTTGA
>JAGRRF010012892.1:1708848-1731474 GCA_019097615.1 Morone chrysops | reverse complement strand
TCTCGTAATTACGAGATGAGGAAAGGTGCCACATTGGCCACTGCTTCACTCAGAACCACTAATTGCACATCCACGGGGTGGTTCAATCATATTGTAGCGTCAGCCAGGACGTGTTGAAAAGATGACAAAGTGTTATTCAGCAACCCAACATTTATTGCTAGAACAATACAGGTTACTGTCGGCCGTAACCACGCCAAAAACAACCAAACTGTAACTGAGAGAGGATTTACAGACGTTTCTCTTTTCTTTATCTAAAAATTTGACATCATATCTCGTAATTACTAGATATGATGTCAAATTCTTTTTAATGAATGCAATGCGCTTCCGTAATAACAGAATTTGTCTGAAATATTATTCTTTCCGTCACACTCTGGCCCTCGACCCTGAAACCTTTTATTAAAAACAAAAGATGGACAGTTTCATTTCCTCTTTATTACAATGGACCTGGCTTCAAGCACACCAAATACAAACAAACCTCAACATGCATCAGTAACAGACAGAAAATCTGGCTTCGATCACATCAAATACAATCAAACATCATCTATCAGTGTGTAACAAAAAAATCTGCCCTATAAAACTTAAAAAAGTGATTTTTTTAAGAAGCAGAGGAAAGGCAGGAGAACAGAGGGAGGAATGGAGACAGGTGGATTTCTTAAGAGCTGGTCTTCTTGGTTCTGCCTCTGGATTTCTGTGCGGGTGATGTCTGGGTCCCCATATCCACCAGTCTTGATTTGGGTTCAGCCTGTTTTGCAAGGAGTACCTTCCTTGGTCTAGGAGTCTTTTTGGGACTTTTCTTCACTCCATTCACCTCTGCCAGGGAAAATTCATCATGTTTCAGGAGGTCAGTACAAGACACTACCTTCGCAATATACAATTGATTGACATTGGTTGCTATTATTCATGTCTTTGACTTTTGTCAGTATCAACTTATTCTATAGAACTTATACATACTTAATGAAATGTCTCAACAACAATTGAATAGATTGCCAGGATATGTCATACATTCATGTCTCCCTCAGGATGAACTGACACATTCCCAGGTGTGGGCAGTTAATTTTAGAATGGTCAGTATGGCCACATGTCGGGGCATCCATGGCACTGGCTGTTTGGCTGTGGTGTAATTCCTGCCCTGCTTCAATTAACAGTATACAGTTGAGAGGCAGACATGAAATGTGGGGGGAGATAGAGGTGGTAAATGGTAAATGGACCTGTACTTGTATAGCGCCTTTCTAGTCTTCCGACCACTCAAAGCGCTTTTACACTACGTGCCACATTCACCCTTTCACATACATTCACTCACTTTCAAACGGAAACTAACTCATTCATACACATGCACACAATTCAGGGTTCAGTATCTTGCTCAAGGATACTTCGAACTGTAGCAGGAGGAGCTGGGGATCGAAACCAACAACCTTCCGATTAGTGGACGACCCGCTCTGCCTCTGAGCCACAGCCGTCCCTTGGTATAATATGCAACAATGGTTCCCGGTTGGATTCGAACCTGTGGCATCGTGTGGCAGATGTAAAATGCTGACAGCACTGCTGGCTACGCCTGAAAGTCCCTACAACTTATTCAGTATCACTGACTCAGAAACCACCTACTAAAGCTCTCCTGCAGTGGAAAAAATGACCTCATATATTTGACTGATCAAAGACAAAAAATACCTACCTCTTTTCTTTGTGGCCCTCTTTTTCTTGACGGGACTCCCATCAGTCTCGCTCTCTTCAGCTTCAGCTGCTGCTTTCTTTCTCTTGGTGGTCTTCTGCAAGGTGAAAATGAAAAGAAGGGACATGAACAACCCAGAAGGTGGGTCAACATGGAGATGTTAAGCAGAAGTGACTTCATATTTGTCATGTTTGTTTCTGCACTTACTGTTCAGAATACTTAGAAGCCTTTTGACACAACATACACAACCCCATTTTCTTTTCAAAGCTGAGCAGGAAATGTCTGAGTTATCCATCAAAATCAGACAAAACGGCTAAAAAGGAACCCAAATGCTAATCACAACAGTTATTTTAATGATTAACATTTTTGTTTTTAGCTAAATTAAGAAGCAGAGAGTCTGTCAGAGCTCTGAAGGCCTGCAGCGTCGTGTGATAAAGAGACAGCAATGAAGAGACACTGAGGTGAGGCCTTGACTTGGCGATGAGGCGACCTGACATTTCAGAGCCTCCAGCTTTTTGTGCGTGAAGTCTGAGCAAATGCAATTATCGCTCTGCCATCTCACCAGCCGACTCGCACACATTAATCCATTAAAACGCATGATTATGTGTTCCGTTGTTTTGACCACATAGCAGCAAACAGAACCGCTCGGGCTTTGCTTTCTTCTGCTCGTGAAGCAACAGCAGGTCAACAAAGATGAAGGTGTCTCAGAAGAGTTGTTTTGTAAACGGTGACTACTATCTGTGTCCTCTCTCCAGAAATCAGAGCCACTGTAGGCTCTGCAGAGGAAGGAGAAAGAAAAGGTGGCCTCTAAGACTCACGCACTTAATGAAGGCAATCAACTCCTCTGTCCGTCCTCCTCCTTCCCGGGCCTCTATAATGAAGCTCCACTCTCAGCCTGAACTATCACTCACCCCCTGCTTCCCATTTTTGCCTCCATTTTGACAATTGCTACCTCATGATCACCATGCGGCGCCTGCTGAGGTGAACAGATTGGCGAGATAATTACATACAATAACTGGCGCCAGGGCCCGGTAACCCTTCGGCTGGTGGCGTCTTCCATATGCACAGAGAGCGAGAGAGCAAGAGAGAGAGACTGGAGAAGACAAAATGAAGCAGGAAACCAGGAAACAAATATGAATCTGAATGTTTTGTAAGTAAATGTTACATATACCTGTTGTACTGTAGCTGTGTGCAACTGTGTAGAGGTGGGGGTAAAATGTATTTACCAAAGATATATATACACATCTTATATATCTACAAATGACTAGCGCTTAGTCTGTTAGCTCGGCACTAACGCGTAATGGAAATACCATTAACGGAAAGACTATTATCTTACAATCCATTTTACAATCCATTTTACTTTACATGCTTAACATTAAAAGAAATGTACTGTAACGTTATTCCCTGTCAGTCTCGGAGACTGTGGTCAGTCCGGCTGCTGTGCCTGCACCACTCTTTTTTTTAAGAAATCAAATTCCAGGACCTTTCTAGAACATTTTCCAGGGATTTTTCTTGACGGTACAAGACAGCACTAATACATTTCATAATTTAGCGGTAGACCTAGCATTGACACTTTTAACTTATTCCTCCGCCACAAAGTATTTCAGGTTCGTAAAGGAAGGTGGTCAGCGTTTAAGCAGGACAATGTGCTTTAGATCCCTTTGGTGGTGCTCTTGGCTGTTCTCACCACAGCAGACTTCCGGTCTCCAGCAAAGTTTTCCTCTAATTGTAACATCAGTGATACAACACCAAAAGGATTGCCACAAGTCCATTCCACTCCATGTGGGCTATCATAGCGCACAGCTCATCCTACCAAAAGTCCAGTTTCAAACTAAATATGCACCCTGGTTTACGCAGCTGAGCTGAGTGATTTTTTCATTTTCAGTGAAAACGTGAGAGTAGCGTAGCTAAATTACAGAATGCAAAAATAATGAATAGCTACTACTGAAAAAAATTATATAATTAATTTGGTTTCATGTTTGTGTCGCCTAACAAATAGTCTTACAGCAGCTAGCCCCCACTGATTAGAGGGGTTTTAACACAGGTTTTTGTGCATAAATGTCATGATGTAAAGTAGTCCCAAACGGCCGACTCTATGTCGGCACTGGCCTTGAAAGGGTGATTTAAAACAACATGAAATGCTGATTTTATTTTATTTTTGACATAAAGAATGTGAATATTAATACCAGCATTGCCGTGTTTTATCACAGGACACTCATAATTTAGTTTATAGCTCAAAAAACATGTCTAAATGTGCAGTATCTCTTGAAATAATATATTTGAGAATTCTTCACTGCGTGTAGTGTTCAATCACTTCCTATTGGCAGGTGTACTTTAAACTGGTATGTGTATGTGTGTGTGTGTGTGTGTGTGTGACCTTGGCAGGAGGTGATACAGCTTCAATGACAGGAGTGAACTCCAGCTTGCCGTCATCTTTAGCCTGGATGGCCTTCAGTCCAGCCTGCAAGATGGAGCGCAGCTTCTCATATTGTGGTTTGTCTTGGTATCCCAGTGATTTAACTTCCTCCATGAACCTCTGGATCTCATCTGGAACACAGCAGAGTGACACAGTAAAAGCCTGAAACTTGGCCTCTATGCCAGGTCTCACTACCAGAAAAGGCAGCCAGGTGGGGTATGTCTGTTTATATCTTCTTATATGCTATTTTGCCCTTTATTTTTTGTTGTTCACTGCATATCACCATTTTGCTTTGTGAAGTTAACTCTGGGAAGGCCTGTTTTTATGAAGTGCCTGGATCCATGTTTTGTGATGGACCATATAAAAATCCTCTCTTTGTTCTGTCATCACCATAATGTTCTTCTCTGGTCGCAGTGTCCTGCCTCATTCTGTTTGGTGTGACTTTCTGCAGACTTGACACACTGCTACAAACACACACACACACAGTTGTAAACAACCGTTTGGTTGTGCTCGGCAGAGCAGAAGGAAGGAGGTATGACGCTTCATGTTTGCCTCCTCTGCCTGAACCGACACACTGCAGGTCAAAGTGCCAACATTAAAATGACAACTCCTACCACAGTGAGACAACAAACGTCAGTCACCATTTACAGTCTGTACTGTGCGTTATTGGTCCTCAGTCCAAACGATTAGAATTAGATGTGGATGAATATAAATGAAAGATATCATTCACTTTGGTTGCTATGAATGGGCGAAATGTAACAGAGGAACAATTAATAGAGTAAATAACCAGATAGGGGACTGTCTAAAAATGTTCTGCTCACTGATATGCACAATTGCTGTGGGCTAAAATAACCAATGATGCTATCATACTGCCCAGCACCATTGGTAGCTAATTTCCAAAATCATAATACGCACTTAATCTATGCTTAAAAGGTCCAGTGTGTAACATTTAGGAGGATCTATTGTCACAAATGGAATATACTATTTATAGGGATGTTTTTATTAGTGTATAATCAGCTGAATATAGGAATGATGTTGTAAATGGTAAATGGACTGTACTTATATAGCACCTTTCTAGTCTTCCAACTTAGTGCACTGTACGCTACATGCCACACTCACCCCATTGACACACATTCATACACTGATGACTGGCTGCCCTGCAAGGTGCCAGCTGCTCACCAGAACTGAAACTAATCATTCATACACACTCATACACACACAATTTGGAGTTCAGTGTTTTGCTCAAGGACACTTCAACATGCAGCAAGAGGAGCCGGGGATCGAACCGCCAACCTTCCGATTTGTGTTTTTGTTAACTTAGAATGAGATGTTTATCTACAGAGGGAGTGGGTCACAAGTTGAACTGCCATGTTTCTTCAGTAGCACAGAATAGACAAACCAAACATTGGCTGTAGATTCAGCGTTTTTTCGCAAGTTTCATGGCCACCATACTTCCTCCTACACACTGCCTGTTCTCATTCCTAGGTCGTCAAATACAGACACGTGTTCAGTTACTTGTGGCAGCAGGTAAGGTTTATGAGCTGAAGTACAAGCAAGCATTTCTATTATCTTGGAAACAGGAGTTTAGTTGGGTGACATTAGAGGACATGGGCAAAAATCCAACTATGTATTGTGCTGTTTGCTGCAAGTTTGAGAGCAAGGTGGATAAGACGGAATCATTTTAAAGAATTTCTGAAAAACATTAAAGATTTTGATTATGCATTATGAATAGTGAAGTTCAGTAATAACCATTTAATGTAATTATCACTATAGTTTTTATTGCTAGTGGCCATCATCCCTAGGGGACTCACAGAAAACAATACATGCACATATGCAACATTACTGTTGGTCATTTTCACTCATTAATAGAGGCCTCCTTGTTTATTATTTATCACTCTCTACAGCTGTTTCAGAGCTGTGTGTTAACTTATAGCTAATAACCAAACTTAGTTTGAGTGCTTCACACTCAAAGTATTTCACTGGCAACGTTTACTGCAATGTGTGCAGACACAGCGTGGTGAGCTCATGACTGCTCAGTCAAAACGTAGATGTGAAGAAAATGAGTTGTGGTGCCCTGATGGACTTCTAAACTACATGGAAACTACAAAAGTCTACACTCATGTGTGTGTTTGTGTGTGTGTTTCTTACCTGGCTTGTCTTGAGAGGAGAAACACTTGGTCATAAATTCAGAGATGTTTTCTTGACTCCTGTAAGGAAAAACAAGTAATATGATTTTACCCACAAGCTCCTTGAAAGTGAATTTTCCAAATTCCAAACTTGTTTGTGCGTGGATGCAGCTGACATGCATTCAGAGAACTCATGTGTGCAGTCAATGCAGGTATGCTTCTCCCACCTGATTTTGGAGTCTCTGACGTAGAGGGGGTCCTGCAGCTTGTCCTCCCAGGGCAGTCGTCCACACAGCCACTGAACCATGCAGTAGGTCAGGATCTCCAGGTCGCTCCGTCTGCATGCAGCTGGTGACACATAAGTACTGGCATTAATAGCAGCATTTAAAGCTAAAATATGTCATTTCTTGAGAAAATTGCCTCAAAAATGACTTTTCCTGATATTTATGGGGAACATTTTATACAGTTCTGTTTGTTTTTCTTGTTTAACAATCATACATACTTAATAAGCTTCTTTAGTTTTTGACAAATTCCATGTTTTCTGATAATCTTTGGTTGTCTTAACTTTTACTTTTCTGATGCAGGACAAGGCTGTTTATCAGAGAGTTCAGTGAATATCTTAAACAATAAACTAAAAACTTTAAAAATAACCATTTATTTTACTTTACCCATTCAACATTGCTTGATGGAATTATACAGTGATTCATCTTTACAATTTTTTTTAAATATACAAATATGAACAGAGCATGGAGTGTTTCAAAATGGCATAAAAACATATTAAGACAAAAATAAAATAAGAAATTACAAACAGTTAAACCAAACAAGGGCATTTAGGAGCAATATACATTTTTCACTTTTCCCAAATTTCCTCAAATTTAGTTTTCTCTAGTCTCACAGAAAAGGTAATTCTTTCCATTAGAAAGATTTCAGAGTCCTCTATAGATGGGCCATTTCTTTGTAATTGCTTTTCTAGCAGCTACGCTCAGAATACCAAACAAGTATTTTGTATTAATATTTGCAGATGTTGAGCGTAGAAAACCAAAGAGAAGTTCATCCCAATTAAAAGCAATTTTTGTTCCAAATATCATCACTAATTCTGTGTAGATCCAACGCCAGAAAGAATTTACAATTGGACAAATAGTTAAAATCCGATATAATTAATTTTATTTTACATCAACGTAATCTTCTCATCTATTAGCCAATTAAAAGAAGAGAAACTATAAGAGTTTGTTGCATGTAAAATGAACACTTATCAACCATAACAAGAAATGTAAATTGTATTTAATATGTACATATGACCATCTACAGCATTTACCAAATACACTTGACACCAAAGGTTCGCTCAAGCAGTGTGAACAGCTTTTAACTGACATGGGAGCAGAAATTTAAAGGAGCATTTTTCCGTTCTGTGTTTGCTGAAACCGCTTCAAAGTGACAGAGTGTGTAGCTTATCCTACCAAAGGTCTAGTTTCAGGTCAGCATAGATTATTTCCAGGATATTTTTCCAGGATAATTTATTAACAATTTCCAGCTGTTTCCATGACTGGAAAACTAGTCTATCTACATTTCCAAGGATCTGGAGGAATCCTGTTCTGTCTCTATGCTCAAAATCCCTCCAGTCAGTTTATCCTATTTGTGCTGCAGTGTGTGAATGTGTGCGCAGAGCTGGCAGCTTGCTTTTAAAAGCTGTACTTGAGCTCATAAACTACTAGCAGTTAATTTGTACCTACTTGCTCCTTTGTGGGCGTCGATGCTTGTGAACTCAATGGTGCCATCGTGACATCTCTTAGGGTCCTCCTTGTACTCTTTCAGGACACTGTCGGGTGCATACCTATATGCCAGCCCATAATCTACTAAGTAAACCTACAATTTACAAACACATCGATTTGAGACATGCACACACACACACAAACACACACACAGACCAAAAACAACACTTTCTAATGTAATGCAGTACAGACAGAGACAGGTCAGAGACATGTTTAGCCTAGCATAGCACAAAGACTAAAAGGATAGGGAGCAGATGATTCCACGTACATAAGCTTCATTATTATTATTGTTATTATTATTATTATTATTATAATAATTATTATTATTATGCATTGTGCATATATACTGCAGCTGATTATTGACTTAATAAAGAAACATACAATAACAAAACCATCCCAATAACTCCAAGGGAAAACATCAAAACAGCATAGCTAAAGAAAAAAGGGCGGCTGTGTCTCAGTGGCAGAGTGGGTTGTCTACTTATAGGTTGTTGGTTTGATCCCCGGCTCCTCCTGCCACATGTCGAAGTATCCTTAAGCAAGATACTGAACCCCAAATTGCTCCCGATGCATAGCATCGGTGTGTGAATGAGTTAGTTTCTGTTCGATGGACTTGCCATCACTGAGTGAATGTGTGTGAAAGGGTGAATGTGGCACGTAGTGTAAAAGCGCTTTGAGTGGTCGGAAGACTAGAAAGGTGCTATACAAGTACAGGTCCATTTACCATTTAAAAAATAAACAACATTGGTCAATTATAAATAGCTCATTAATAACACTACCAATGATACATTATTAATCTTCAAATTAAATATTCGCCCCTGCCTTGTTTGCTAGAAAAAGCTTTTTGCTGCTACCATCTAATCTCCCCGTTTGTAACACACACACACACACACACATTCCCTCCCTCCTCTCCAGACTTAATTGAATCTAATGAAGCAGCACAAGTGTGTTATGATCAAAAAACACAATCATCTCCCTGCTTTCAAGGAGCAGTGCTGGGGTCAGAGTAGCACCTTAGTTTCCCCAATAATAAGAGACGCAGTGCTTAAGAATGTAAGGTTGTGGAGAACCTCTCTTTTTCACTTCCCCAAGATGGAATGTGAGCATATGATGTTTTAACGTTGACTTACCTGGTTGGGATCATTGTGGCTCAGCATGAGGTTGGATGCCTTAATGTCAGCATGCACATACTCATGATCATGGATATATTCAAGAATATCCAACTAAACAAGGAAAACAAACAATGATATCCATTAATATCAGTACTTTAAAAAAACACGTACAGCAGAATCCACACAGCTTGCATTGTGATCAGATCGTCTGGACACATTCTTATGTTTAAAGCTGCAGCAGGTCACTTGGAGGAAAATAGATAATAAATGGAAATAACTGTTTGCCCTGTTTGCTGAAACCTTCACTATATCCCAACAGTAGTACATGAGACAGATAAAAGCAGGCTCCTCCTTGTGCTTCTAATGGCATTTGCAAGAATCTACCGGGCCTGAACAAAAACAACCAATCAGTCTTTCTATCTGTCTTGGCTCTGATTGGTTGTTTTTGTTCAGGCCTGGTAGATTCTTGCAAATGCCTTTAGGAGCACTAGGACGAGCCAGAGGAACCAGATTTTCAGCAGTTTCAGCAAATATGACAAAAAGTTATTTTTTTTTTTAAAAACTTACCTACTGAAGCTAGCATACTCTAGTTTGCCTAGTTGGTAAGGTTTTCAAAACATAGCCTATAATGATACCTTCAGCTGCCCTTCTCTGTCATGTAACAAGAGTATGCAACACATGGCTAAACTTGACCTCTTCCCAGCTCCACCCATCTAATTAACATTTTTAGACTTGATGACTTCATGAGTATAACTGAGAAAAGAAAAAAGTCAATAGTACGAGGTGTAAATGCAATGGCCCAGTAATCGGATGTCATTAACCAGATACAATACTAATAATACAGAGACAAACTGTCCATGTGCCCAGGGCAGTAAAATGCTACTTTGGGCTAGTAAACCTAGCAACTCACCTGACCAATTAGGAAAGTGGTAAAAAAGAATGAAAAATGTTTTGTTCTGGGAGCTGATGATGGAAATAGGTAAGGAGTGAACCATCTCGCTTCCTTTTCATCTCTGTGGAGAGTTGCTCAACAGGGATTGGGCATTAGAGAAGAACGGTAGCAATAAAACCCTTTGGGATTTTTGTAAGTGGGCGAAAAAAAAAGTAAGATTTTAGAGCTAGATAAATGGGACATTGATAGTTCCCCTTCATGCTCTGTCTGCAGCATATTTCCTCCAAATGGCATGACATTCGTACAGTTCCGTTAAGCTGTTGTTACCACTCATTACAATTCAGTGGAAAACAAGCAAGTAAAAGCATTTGATTATGAAATAACCAACCAGTCGAAGACCAAGCTGCAGAACCAGTTTTCTGGGGAACCTCTTTCCACATTCTTCAAACCTCTTCTGCAGGTCTATGCCAAGCCTGTCAATGACCATGAACCTATACCTGGAAGGTATACAGAATACTTCTTCAGTACTGCTTAAGTGGAACTGCAGCAGACATACAGCACTTCAGAACAGCAGAACTATCCAATGGACACATCAGGCTCTACTATTTCAGGTGTCTCAAAAGAAAGTTTGTTTTAAGGCCACAGAAGGTAAATTTTGAATTCCCAAAACATTTAGCAATGTCTGCACTTCTTGCAAAAGATTTATATTAAATATTATTAGCTACATTAAGACCTTAAAGTCCTTTTTAAATGTTGGCGAGGACTTTTTAGTCTTCATGATTAGTTCTATAGTTCTTACAATCAGTTGTTATTCTGGAGAGACACCAACTACACACCATCATCTGGTGTTTACAGCAGCCAGGAACTTTCATTTTGTGTTGATTCTGGGGACCACTGTGGACCAAAGCAGTGTTTCCACCACCTAATTTTATTAGTGAATCTGACCAAATACAACCTGATGTTGGGCATTAAGAATAACGATATGGAACACCAGTCTTCTTGCATCAGTAAATTTAGACTGTTTCATAACCAGCTACAAAAATATATTGTATCATTTGTAGCAGATCTTATTTCCGTTATGGTATTTTTTGTAATAACTTTTGTGTTCTTATATTATTTATTATCATATATCATTTTTGAAACATGTACTGTTTTATATCCTACAATACAACAGAGATACGTTTTCATTTAAACATAAATTATCTTTTTTATTTCAATAGCTAGATGTCATATTGTTAAGTGCAACTTGAGTTGCTATGATTAAATAGCCCAATTTAATTGTATTTAAAAAGGAGTTCAGACTATTAGTTTCAATGTTAATCTGCTGTCCAAATGACAAAGGCTTGAAATGAAATAAAAAAGCCTAAACTTATGTATGTACATTTTCTATGTCAGGCATTTTGTTCTTGTTCAATTATGTAAATAAAAACTTGGTATTAAATCAGTAGCATAATATAGGGCTCCTTTACACCAGGAAAAAGCAAAAAGGTGAGTGGTCCTGGTCAAAGTCTTACTTTCTCCCGTCTCTCTCATGCAGACCTGAGCCCCAGTACCTGGGAACTCCCAGACATTTCAACTTGTGAGACTTCATCCAGCTCTGAACTGCAGGACAAGAGGAAAGTCATTAGAAATGTTTGAAGATCTTTCTCTGGCCAATATGTCCTTAAACTATGTGTATGAATGTATGAAATGCACAGCATGTAAATCCAATGCAATTTGGTTTCTACTGCTTCCTGTGAGCACGCTGCTAACTGCTGCTGGTGTAGGTGCGTGATGGCTGTGATGCTCAAAGTAATAAGAGTATAATTCCGTGGGGGGGAGCTGGGCAGCGCGGCCGCAAGCTAATCTGCTGCTGGGACAAATATTTACCAACAACGTGAGATTCCAGCATGAATAAAATATGAGCCTTTGGTTCCTTAGTAATATAACAGTTAATTGTCAGGGGAGATTGACATTTGGATTGTTATTATATAAAATGCAAAGCTGTGGCCTGGGGGCCAACGGCACTGCCACCCAAAGCTTCCCTTCCTCTACAGGGCCCCTTGGTGCTGCAGCTACAAGACGGTCTTTTAATTAAGAAAGTTGGCTCTTTTATTTGTTTGCCCTGGTGGTGAAAGACTATGTTGTGTTATGATCACAAGGCTAACTTTGGCTTAATGACATACTTCTAGGTGTTTGTGTGTATGTGTATATAAGCAAAGATAAGGTGGCTTACTCAGATCAGGCTTAGCAGCTCTCATGTAAAACTTGAGCTCAGAGAAAAGTGGTCCATTGTCACTGGGCTCCTGTGGACAAAATGACAAGTCCATTAATGTCTACATTCTATTCAGCATGTGTTTAGACCAAAATATAGCACTGTAAAAACAAGGGGCTGTGTTGGGGTGGCTGTGTTGTTACTAGGGCTGTGTACTGGCAAAAATCTAGCAATATGATACATCTCATGATACAGGGGTTTACAAGTTAATATGTTGGGATATATTGTGATACTGTAAGGCATTACAATTTTGAATCGTAAACCCTATAACTTAGAAATATACTGCAGTTTTAATTTACAATACAAAGAATATACCACCATATGCATAAAATGTAGAAATGTGTAGTTATTCTTGTAACATTCAACATCATAGCCCTCAGTTTACATTTACACGGCTATCTAGCTGTTAAACACAAAAAAAAGAAAGAAACGATAACAACAGTATCACAAACCAAAATATCGCAATACTGAAGTGTATCACTGTTGTCTTACATTCCTAGTGTACCTACAGGTGCAGGTAAAACATTGAAATGCAGTTCAAACTGTCCAGTGTAACTGACCCATTCATGAGTTTGAATGTTTATCAGGCATAGTGGTTAATAATACTAAGAAACATATCACTGGCACAGTTGGGACATAAAACTGTGGAATTATGGCATTAATGTAACAGTTCATCTAGCAGGATTGTGCTGGGAATGTACAGATATTATCAATCCACCGTCTTAAATATCAATAAACTAGGAAATTGGCAGTTGTTTATTGTGTTAGGTTTTTCTTCCAGCTCATAGGCTCTGATGAGCCAGGCAGACTGGTTTAACAAAGTCAAACACTTGTGAACAAGTCCTGTCAGGCTCTGACTGGTCTGAACCTGACCAATTTCCTGACTCTCAAAGACTTTATCACTACCTCTAAACTGTATAACTGTATTTA
This sequence comes from Morone chrysops, assembly GCA_019097615.1. NCBI lineage: Eukaryota > Metazoa > Chordata > Actinopteri > Moronidae > Morone > Morone chrysops. The sequence goes on along the minus strand of JAGRRF010012892.1, from coordinate 1,718,309 downwards.
TATTAAAATATATATATGATAATATAATAAAGTTTCAAAAGATTTTTGGTTTACAACAAGTGATTGTGTAGATTAAACACCAGACTATGTTGAAAATCAAGCAATTTTCAAGGTGTATATTTAAATTTAAGCATACTCCTAACCTCAAACAATGAACATAATCAAGACTATATACAAACCTTGCCACTGTAAACAACATGGAACTGAATATTACTTTGCACTGACGGAAGTGGGCTGCGTTGGTATCTAGGAGGTAGTCTATTGCTTTTTAAGGACATACACATGTAATGTACAGTATGTAAAACACTACAATTTCTGCTCATGTTTTGGGGTTGTTCAATCTTACCACTTTGATGACATAGCGAGCATCCTCACCCACTGCTTTTGCAGAATTCTCATCAGCTGGGGAAGAGGAAAAGGAAAAATTGCACAGTGCAAAGTTGCATTTAAATACATGGAATAGCTAAGCACTACAAATATTTGGATCTGAGTTAAAAAATAACATGAAGTATGATGGATGATAATCAAATCATCTATATACGCATTTAAGCATGTTAGAACTGGGTCATCATCTTTCCATCTATCCTTACCCAGATAGAGGAGACCAAAGCCCCCCTGGCCGATTGGAGCCCCCAGCTTCCAGGCCTTCTTCCCGGTGTCTGTCAGCACCTCTCCGGATGGGAACTCCTCTGCCAGCTTCCTTTTAGCCGGAGCTCTGCCCTTCCCCGCCGCCTTGACCTTTGGAGGCATCTGAAAGGCACACAGTCATCTGTGGCTTTAGCACTGCTCCTCCATACTGGGAGCAGACAACTGCTCATATAGCCTCACTGGAATGACTGAAGCATGACGAACTACCGAGAGTGACATGTTCTTCTTTCTTTTCACTAGCGAAGTTTGACAACTAACTTATGTTTAGTCGTTCACATTAGTAACGTCAAGCACCTTGTACGTTCAGTGAACATAACATTCGTTAGCATTGTAATTAGCAGTTTCTGTAGTGCAAAGCAAGCCTAAGAACAACGTAGGGTAAGTCCAGGAAGGCTACGTTAGCCGGAGAACAGTTTAACGTTACGTTTTTATAAACGCCGGTTAGCTCTTCTGCTAACCGCACTGTTTCGTTAGCATCGATATTTCACGTTAGCTGCTAGCTAGCTACGTTACATGACGACGTTTAAAAATAGAAGCTCACATATATCTGCAACGTTGTCAGTAAAACCGCTACTTACACGTTTTATTCAACGATGAGAGGAATACACACCTTTACGTTGTTTGTTGTAGACTGTAGGGTATAAGCTGTATGCAGACCAAACTCCCCTCAAAACTACCGGTCAGGAAGTGGCGTCACGACAATTTGCTATTCTATTGGTCGATTACGCTGCGTAAATTACGACAGCGTATGTGCTTGAAGTAGATTGCGGATTTGTGATGTTCGGGTTTACTGAACAGGTAAGGAAGAAGGACAATGACAGATGCTAATGTATGTTAAACATAAAAGTAATTCCCATGTTGTATAAACACAGTCCTAAGCAACAGTCCTGTATTTCTATGCATTTGTGCGCTTTCTTTAGCTTAACCATGAGGAATATATGGAAGCCCATTCCTGCCAATGTGACGAAAAAGGTATTCTGTAGGTCATTCTAATGAGAAATTGATGATTGAACAAAGAATGAATTGAAAGAGAATACTGTTTTTCCATCACATGCTCATATTTTTGTGAGCTGCTGAGCTGTGGGCTGCTGTTTTCTCTCTGGGCTTACAAAATCTATGTGTGTGTGTTAGTTAACGATACGTTAGTTAGTAATTAGTTTAGTGAGTAACTTAACCCCTAAACCACATGTATATGGGTATTTAATAGTGTTGTTGATCGATTAACATCCAAATCTTGACATTTTAGGGTAAGTATTTTAATTCTACATATTGCGCTATAATATACTAAATATGCTATATATGTTGAAACCAAGCTAATGGCGGTGTATGGAAGCCAAGAACGGCCATGTATTTCTTTTTTTTATGCACTGTTATTATCTCGTTATCTCCATATAACAAAGATTGTTGTTTTCTCATGATAACAAATTAATTCTGAATGTGTTCGTCTTGATTTCAACCTACAAGAGCTGCCACGAATGGCTTCCGTAGCCACTGGCTGAAGCTGTAGCCTACTGGTAAGTTTGTTAGTTTGTTTACTTGACTGAGTTTGTTTAGGGGCTACGGGTTAGCAGATGAGAGGCTGACAAACTCCTATCTATCCGGCTGCGAAAACAAAAGTCTTTCTGTTATATTGAGATAACGAAATAATTAATTTGTTATCACAAGAAAACAATCTTTGTTATATCGAGTTAACAAGATAATAAGTCATTATCATGAGATAAGAGTGCATAAAAAAAGAAAAATCAATGGCCGTTCTCAGCTTCCGTAGCGGTGAATGTGCTTCTAGTGACTATAAAATCTCCTGTGGACTCTTTGTGTTTTCCAGCACAGACATGGAGAGTCTGACAGCGGTTGCTCATGGCTGGTTAGCTCACTGAGCTCTGACTACTGCCAGCTGTATTCCTGTTACACTGAGCGTAGTCGGTCTGTCACTCTGCTCGGTGTAACCTCCAGAAAACAGTGGAGTCACAGACTTAACAAACACTAACAAAAAGTGCAGTTCCTCTAACGGCCACTGAGGCTGGCTGCAGATATTAGTCAATCTCTATAAGAGACCCACTGAGGAAAGGCTGTTGTGTGGTACATGTGAGTAAGACATGGTTTTGACTATGAAAGACTGTTGCTGTGATACCTGTCTGTGTTCATTCTCATTCGTAAATCCATTGTAAATATACTGCAAATTATAATACAAATGTATAATAATGTAATACAAAGTATTTGACTAATTTGGCATTTTGTTAATTAATTGATGCTTTTTAAATGTAAGTGTTACTAAGAGTTAGGCCTAGGTCTTTGTGTAAAATGCTCTTGAGGATTTGAGTCCACTTTGTGTATATTTTGCATTGCTTACATCTCTCGCTTGTCCTTCATGCTTCAAGAGTTTTTGATAAATGTTGCTGTAGCCTCAGGTCCTTTTCTTTGGTGTGTCAACAGCTGATAAAAAAGGAGAAACTAGTGGATTTAATTAGGAAACACTAATAGCTTCATCTGTGACCTCAGCCCTGCATACATTCCTCTGTTTTGACACACGCTGTTTTGAGCTAACCTTGAGCTAAGTTCATTAAAAAATTTAACAAAAATACTTTGGGGCTTTCATAAAATAAAAAGCCTGTCAAGCATTTTGCATAAGAAATTTAAATAAATTATTATTGATTTCAACCGATAATTCATAATAATATAAAGTTCCCATTATCAGCCGATAATTATTGTGCATCCCTAATTTAAATGCAATGTTTAATCTGTTGTCTCCCAGAAAAAAAAAAAAAAATTACAACCAAAAATGTTTTTATATTTTAAAAAATTCAGCTTTTTTAAAATTATGAGTCATTACCAACTGGTTGAAATGTCAGTTTGAAGGTAGATCTGCAAGTTGTCAAAATGTAGATTTACAGCCAAAGGGCATTTTCAACAATGAGCAAATTTGTGTGCATTAGAGTAAAAACAAATTGCCACTTTGCTCCTCAAATCTCTGCCTTTTATCCATCCATTCCAGCCTTTGCTGTTTTAGCCCCAACATTGTGGAATAGTCTTCTCCAATCACTCAGATTCACTGAATCTGTGGACTGTTTTAAGCGGCGGTTCAAAACCCACCTCTACAGGCAAGCCCTTTTATAGATCCCCTTGTTTTTTGTGTTTTTTGGTTACAGTGTTTGATTTTATTGTAGCCAAATATAAGAGAGTAGTTTGTGCTGCAGTTAAAATAAGAAGAAAAGCTCAGTAGTTGTGAGGGAACTGCAGAGCTGGGTTAGAATTATCTGTGAGTCTGTCATTAGGGACAGAGAAAAACTTAGATTGTACTGTATTTGGAGCAATTCCCAATTGTCAGCTTTTCATTTTGTAACCAGCCTGAAACAATAACAAATCTTCCATCATGGTCCAAGTGAACACTAAAGGCTTTTAAAGACATATTTTTAGACTGCTCTGCTACCTTTACCACCCGGAGAGGAGAACACCTCTCTAACTGCTGTTTAACTACTGTATATGTTAAGTTCACTATAAGTCTAATTTAATATCATGATGATATCATAATGTCATTTTGGTGGTCATCTATGTTAAAGTTGCCATTCATTGAAAATAATGATAGATTTGTACAATAAACTCTTAATTCCAATGAAAATATTGATTAGAGCAGCTTTAAAGATAAGAATAACAGGAAAGTTACGTTAAGATATCACACCTCTAAATTCTGTTTTACGCAACACTTATGCCACTTCATGCCCTCCGCTTCAGTGTATGACCTGGCTCATTTTGAACTACGAAAACTCTGGTTCAAGATATACTTTCCAACCTGCCCACCTCATTACATGCATTCTCCTGAATGTTGCTGTAAATGCTGAATTTGAATAGGTATGTAAATGTGCAGAGCCTTACCTATTTTGAGTGTGTCATTTGATACAAACATATTGGGTTTCACATGCAACCCTGCACACAACTCATGAATAAGATATTGTTTCTTTTGTGTCTTGTCTTTCCAAGTGATCACAGAGTGGAGAGAGCTGCACTTCACATCGGAGAGGGCCACCGGTATACCTGTTTACATCAAATGTTGCACACAGTTCTGCTCCCTCTTTGAATTAGTATTACTTCAGTACCTGTTGCCATGGCTCCCGGAGGTGATTGGCACGGTGGTTGTTGACACGTTGACTTGGAGCGAACTGACCCTTTGCTTTTAAATTCCAGTAGAAAGCTCTGCAGTGAAGTGAAGTCCTAAATAGAGGGATGACCCACTGTAGTGACAACGATGAGCAGAGTGATGATGGAGCAGAGAACCCCAACAAGAACCAGAAGAAGAGGAGTAAAGGAGGAAAGCATGTGTCTTTCCCCCCCGATGAACAGATAGTATCGGGCTTCGCTGAGCACAGGAACACTGACAGGAAGGGTGAGCTGCTGTTTAACTACTCTATATATTGTGTTCACTATAAATCTGATTTAATATAGTGATGATATCATAATGTCATTTTGGTGGTCATCTATTTTAAAGTTGCCATTCATTGAAAATATTTTTTTCAGTTATATGTTGACTCAACAGAAGTATACTTAATTTTTTGGGTGAATTCTTAATAGTAAATACTATATTCACTAATTTTGTATAGGGATGCACCAATATATCATCCAAACTTTGGTATCGGCTAATAAAAATAAAAATATCTGCAAATAAGATAGCATTCAGCCATGTGAGTGGCTGATCTTTATCTGTTGTGTCACATCGGTGTTGCACTGGTTAAATGTGGTGTTAGTTATTTCTAAGTTGGATATTGGAGAAAGTTAAAAAAACCTCTTTCCAGCACTGGCACAAATTATAACAACAAATAAATAACAACAAAATAATCAGTATCTGCATTTGCGGCCAAATTAGTATTTTGAAAGTCACTGAGTTTGTCTTTACTGGATACTACTGTGTAGCTTGTTTTAGATTGATATTGTTCCAATTAAAGGTAATATTAGTTTCATGATGATGATTGGAAATGTTCTTCAAGAATACATTTTGCAAGGTTTATGGTTTTTTCCACCTTTATAATGAAGATGCAGGGTGGTTATGTTGCTCATTTCAGAATCTGTGATTAACCTCGTAGTCTATTGAAGAAAGCTGTAAACGTGCATTTATCCATATAACTTAAACCTGGTTTCACCGTTACCTACGAAACCCAGAATGCTAAGGAGCCCTGAAGTCTAGACCGTACTCCTTAGAAAATAGGCATTTCATCACAAGAGACCCTGTTTTTTTCTCTTATCCTTGCATGCAGAAATAAAAAACTGCTGTAATATATTGTTGATTTAATCTTTTTAGGTATTATTTCAGTAATTAGTTCTTCTGACCTGAAGACTGAACTTGAAAACTGAAATTTATTTATCTTTGTTTTATAATCTCTATAGTGTATTAAAGGTCCACTCTGTAGGATTTAGTGGCATCAAGTGGCGTATTTGAAGATTGCAACTCCTTCACTTCAGTCTCCCCTTCCAAGAGTGAAGGAGAAACTACAGTGGCTATGAAACTGAGCTGTTTTTATCTACAGACATTCTAAAGTAACAAAAACACAGCAATTCTTATCAGGTGATTATACATTAATGAAAACATACCTATGAATATTATATTCCATTTCTGACAATAGCTCTTCCCAAATGTTACACACTGGACCTTTAAACTTAAAATGTTTGAACTGCTGTCCAGCGTTTGAAGGGTATACAAGGATCAAAATGTTGTTAAATCCTCTGTAGTTTCTCACATCTGGAGTTTCCCATCCCATAAGGCTGTGGTTGATAAATCGAGATCCCTGATTGGTTGATTTATTGTTCAGATAGACATTCATGTCTTTCTGACTTATCAGTGACTGTCATCTTCCCTGTAGCCCAAACACATACACTCAGAGCATTTCCAAGCCCCTGAAGCACTTTTGAATGGATCCTGGTGGCTCACTGGGATGCAGAGACATTAAAGCTTTGAATAAGTGCATTCTTCTATTTTAGTTGACAGCTGCCTCACCTTGACAGAGGTAATGGTGGCCTACCAGCAGAGCTGCAGCAGACACCAAGTCCAACCCAGAGCGCACATCCTGCAACAGCTCCAGGTACGCTGCTTCACACATCAGCGTTGGTCTTTGTACGTGTCAGTCAAACAGCATGGGGTGAGGTTTTTTGTTGGATTTTACTGTTGAAGTTTCTGTGGGTAGTGCTGTTTATTAGTGGTTATCACTGCTCATTCTGCTGCGCACTAACTTACTGTATTTCCCAACATTGTGTCAGAATTTTAATCCCTGAGGAATTCCAGTAATTCCAGGGATATTTTAACTAACTCACATGGATACTAACTACTGTACTACTCATACTGTAAGACACTTTTTCTCAGACTGTTATCATGATTACACAACTGACAAAGTGTAGTAATCTGCAAATTATGCAAATGGAAGTCACTGTGCGTGTGTGTCGCGACTGAACTATGGACCAGAACCCAAATGCACAACTCTCAGACAAAAGTGGAACCAAAATAAAACAGGAAATCACAAGGCAACATAGACACGAGATGGCTCCTGACGGACCAGGAACCTGACAATGATGGTTGTGGAAGTCTCTGATGAGGGCTGGGTCCATAATAAAACTTGAGCGTACCCACGAGCGTTCTTCCGGGCCATAGCCCTGCCAGTCCACCAGATACTGCCGTCCTCTTCCCCGGTTACTAACTGCTAAGAGTCTCTTAACTGAGAAGACCGGACCACCGTCAACCATTCGGGGGGGTGGAGGGGGTGCGGCTGCGGGAACCATGGAACTCTCCTTAACCGGTTTCAGCTTGCCAACATGAAAAGTAGGATGCACCTTCAGGGACCTGGGAAGGCGCAGATGGACAGAGACAGGATTAATCACTTTGGACACGGGGAATGGACCCACAAACCTGGGAGCCAACTTCCGGGAGACGACATGCAGTGGCAAATCCTGTGTAGAAAGCCAGACTTTCTGGCCCGGCTGGTATGCAGGAGTGGGTCGGCGCCTTCTTCATGCGGTCCGCACTACGCAGGAGGACCCTACGAGCAGCTTCCCAGATGCGGTGGCAACGCCAGACCATGGCATGGGCTGAGGGGACGATGACCTCTTTCTCCGTCTCTGGAAACAAGGGAGGTTGGTAGCCAAAGGCACACTGGAAGGAAGTCAGCCCTGTGGCCGCAGCGGGAAGAGAATTGTGAGATGAATTGGGGCCCCCGGTCTGACACAATGTCTTTAAGAAAGCCATGGATACGAAACACATTATTCATCATGATTTCTGCAGGCTCTGGATCAAACAGACGAGACAAGGCGTCAGGCTTGGTGTTCCGGGACCCTGGCGTGTAAGACAAAGTAAAGTCAAAGCGGTTAAAAAAAAAAGCCCATCTGGCTTGGCGTGCGTTCAAACACTTGGCCTTGCGAATATACCCAAAGTTCTTATGATCGGTCCAGACCACAAATGGATGTTGGGCCCCCTCTAACCAATGTCTCCACTCTTCCAATGCTATCTTAACAGCAAGTAACTCACGGTTACCGACATCATAGTTCCACTCCGCTGGTGAAAGCTTCCTGGACAGGAAGGCACATGGATGCAGCTTGTGGTCCTTGGCAGAGTGCTGTGAGAGAACCGCCCCCACTCGTTCGTTGGAGGCATCCACCTCCACCACAAACTGCCAACTGGGGTCTGGAACTGTGAGAATGGAAGCAGTGGTGAACATCTCCTTGAGCTGGGAGAAGCCCTCCTCAGCTTGAGGAGACCACAGGAATGGAGCTTGAGGAGAGGTGAGAACATGAAGAGAAGAAGCTATTGCGCTAAAGTTTCTGATAAACCGCCTGTTGAAGTTAGCAAAGCCCAGAAACTGCTGGACCTTCTTGCGGTTATCAGATGTAGGCCACTGAGCCACAACTTTAGCCGGATCCATTTGTATCTGACCAGGGGCTATGATGAAGCCCAGAAATGACACAGATTCTGCATGAAATCCACTGCTTTAACATAAAGCTGACATGACCAACATGAGAATCTTTATCTGGGGAGAAGATCAGGATGTCATCTAAATAGACAAACACAAACTGGTTGAGAAATTCCCTCAGTACATCATTGATTAGAGCCTGAAACACTACAGGAGCATTGGTCAGCCCAAATGGCATTACTAGATATTCGTAATTCCCGGAAGGAGTGTTAAAACCAGTCTTCCAAATCTTGGCCTGTTGCAGTTGTTCAAAGGCCGATGACATGAGAGGCAGAGGGTACCGATTCTTAATGGTAATGTAATTTAGAGGTCCATAGTCAATACAGGGTCTCGGGGAACCATCTTTTTTCCCCACAAAGAAAAACCCTGCCCCTGCTGGGCAGGATGAGGGGCGGAGGAGTCCTGTTTTTAAGGACGCCTCAATATACTCAGTCATGGCTACCTTCTCAGGGCCTGAAATGGAATATAACCTCCCCTTTGGAATCGGTGTCCCTGGGATGAGGTCAATAGGAGAGTCATAAGGTCGATGGGGTGGTAGAGACATGGCCTTACTCTTACTGAATACCTCCGAGATCATGGTATCAACTAGGAATGGAGGTCAGGTCAGGCCGGTCACCCTTCAAGTCTGTGTGGGGCAGTTAAGCCCTGCCCCTACCCCGGCCTTCCCCATCCCATAACCTTCCCTGAACACCAGTCAATGTGGGGGTTATGTCTCTTGAGCCAGGGGAACCCCAGGATCAGAGGGTGTAGAGCAGAGTGAATCAGGTGAAAAGACATCAGTTCATGGTGATCCTCAATGGTTATTTCTACTGGCTCAGTTACATGTGTTACTTTAAAAATGAAGCTGCCATTTAAGGCACTAGCCTCCAATGC
>JAGRRF010012892.1:1652998-1663554 GCA_019097615.1 Morone chrysops | reverse complement strand
GAGACACAACGAGCTGGTAAAGAAAACCAGGCATTCACTATCACGGATTGTGGACTGTATTAAATTTGTGGGGGACATGTGCTTGCCCTGCGGGGGTCTGATGAATCTCCCACTTCACTCCAGCGGCGACCAGATCTTTTTTTCAGACAGTCAATTAGCTGATCACCTGTCAAACACACAGGTTGCAAAGTACACGTCTACGACCACAGATTCTCTCAAAACGAGACAGGCCCTGGAGAATTCATATCTGAACAGATGACCATCAGCCACATCCAGATGTGGACACAGCTGCAGCCGCTGTAACGCCGCGCAGGATGCGGTGCTCTGATAATGTGTCAGTAGCCGCACAGTGCTGTGACTTAATGGTCGAGAAGTCAAAGGCTCGCTTTGAGAAAGCCAGGCACTTGTTGTCTTTGCATGTGAATATTACCCAATGATCTGCAGTGAGAAACTGAAAGGTGAGTTTGACATACTGATTAACCTGTTTGCTCCAATCCGGATGTCTTCCTCTCCTCTTAGGGTAACCACAGCACACATGGCCAGGCCTGTCTGACAGTGTGAATCATCTCAACGTCCACAGCTCTTTAACCCAAACCACTCACTTCCTTTACCAATGACTCTGGGCTATTTCTGCCATAGGTAAAATGTGTTTCAGCAATAAAACTGAAAACAGATTAAAAAAAAAATCCAATCCATTACTTAATGATGTTTTTGGCAATAAAGTAAAAACAATACTGATTTACAAAAAATTTAGCAAGTTTGAAGGAGCTGTGTATACATGCACTGCTTTTGCCATGATTATAGTCATAGTTCAACATTGTTGGTAAATACACTTATTTGCCTTTTTTCTGATGGTGGCATGAGGAGATTGATATTAATCTCACATCTTAACCCTAACCATAACCATAACCCTAAGCTAAAGATGTAGCATAAAGACTGAAAACAGAGGAAGACAGTATCTTGCTCAAGGATACTTCGACATGTGGCACCAGGAGCCGGGGATCAAACCAACAACCTTCCAATTAGGGGACAATCCGCTCTGCCTCTGAGCCACAGCCTTGGTATCTAGCTATGCTTTTAGTATGGTGATACAGTATCTGTCTCTTAGATTTCTGTCCTCACCCCAATACAGTGAAGGTTAACAGACTCATTTGTGGTGCTCATAGCATTGAATTTAATTTCTGCAGAAGAAGACACAAAAACAATGTCCATATTTACTAATCCTTATAGTAAGTTGTATGACACAAAACTATCTGTATGTAAAGATACTATTAGAGGAAAGAGAAGAAACTTGATTTTGTAATTAGGTTGAATGGATTCTTTTAATTGCGCATCAGACCGACTCCAGTCTCAGAAGATATGGTCATTGACGGTTAGCCACAGTAATAGCTCACATATATCTATAATAAACCAAATGTACAGTTTCAACAGTGAAACTAAGTTGTTTTATCAAAACTTCCCACACCAGACATTTCTGAGGACCCACAAGGTCGTTTTATGTAGAGGAGGCTTTTCTCAGTGGTCATAGCCCAGTAAGTCCACATTCCCCATTCAGACATGCAAGACGCTCGCTCAAACAACTTGGCATAATGACCAAAACACTGGAAGTTCTGCAATTGATATGGGCCTCCTCTGCATAAGGGGGCATATGTATATCAGCCCCGCATAAGTGGGGGTATCGGATCGCATCGCCTTTCAACGGGCATGTCCTGAGGCGCCACGCTCAAACAGTCACCCATCAGCAGCTGGCAGCCTCTCATCTGACTACCATGAAGCCCCATGCGTGTCTATCTCTCTCGCTCCCTTCATCCACAAGCCATATCCCTTTCACTTTTGAATGGCGGGCTGACTGCAGAAATTGCCCCTGTCCACCATGCGCGCTGAATATTTAACTATGAATATGAAATATCTTGGCAAGACTTCAACCACCTTCAAAAGTGAGAGCCCCTCCAACTCTCTCAGCATACACACACTCCCAGTATCCCCACTTTTTTTGCACTCGTGGATCGATCATCCCATTCCTGTATGGAAGGATGTCAGGGAAGGAAGTGGTGAATGATCTTCTCCAGTTGGGCACCAAAGTCACTGACTGAAGGCGAAACTCCTGACACTAAAGCTCTGTGGATGATAAGGTGAGACTCCTTCAACACAGTGCAGGATTCTGGTGGAAAGAGGAGACTGACAGAGTGAGGGAAAACATAACGGTTCAGGAGTTCTGCTTTGGCGGTTTGCCTCCTTTTGCTTTTCTCTCCATTCAAGGCCCTCAGTTCATCCTCACTGCCAGACATGTTTCCCCTCTCCTTCACCTTAATCCCCACAGGAGACAACTGTGTTGATTGTAGATCAATACTGGACTGCGATGATCAGCACTAAACATGTTCCGTCCCAGGCTATCAGTAGGAACCAATTTGTTTATGGAGATTTAATTGAGTTAATGTTTGAAAGCAGGATACTAGCTGGAGTTGAAAACTGTGCCTGTGTCATCTCATTGGGTTTGTTTTGTCAACCTTCACACTCCCCCTGCTTGATATGGAAATAAAAAAAGGACCTAAATGGGGTGAAATAAGTTTGGGCACGTTCAAGGCTACGATCAAACCACGCTGTTTGTGCTTTGGGCCAGTGATCCTCACCTGATTAATCCATAAAGAGGGAAAGGCTTTTATTTGATAGTTAGCAGTGACTTTCAGGATATTCAAACAGTAATACATTTTTGATACTAGAGTAATACAGAATGCTAGAATATAGCTTTGTTAATCAGTCATAAGTGTAAATGTAGTTTTCTCTTTATTTTTTATTTATTTGTTTTTCCCACAACAGAGAGGGGCCCAATGGACCGATCCCTCTTGTTGCATGATGTGATGTTCATTATTGTTTGCCCCACACAATGGGACTGAAGAAGTGGTCTATCTACTAGTAATAGAATTGTTGATGCTCAAAAATTGGACAGTGGAATGTCCTAAAACATTGACATCTCAATACTGCAGGCGTATGGACTTTTAACATTCGTAATACTCACACACAGTTTGTGTCAGCAGGTCTGTGGACACTATGAGGACCATAATGAGAGCTATGAATTAAAGTGGAGTTGCATAATCCTGCAAATGTTTCACAGTTAAAGCCTTCTTAAGAAACCACCACTGAAACGCCAGAGGGCTTTTATTTTGAAACAAATATAGGTTTGTTTTAAGTTTTAAGTTTGGATTAACAGCACACATTTCTTAGTCCTGAACTTGATGTGTTAAAGCATGAAAAATACAGTAACCTTGGTGTATAATCAAAGGCTAAAACAGACATAATTCTCGTTTTAGTATATCACCTCTTGTCCTACCGTCCTGTCTTGAAAGGCCCTTATCCTCAATCAGCAGCATCCTACACTGTCCCTTTGCCCCCCCAAGTCTGGTGTAGGCACCATAGGGGGGAGGTAATTGGATTTGTTGTCACCTCCACTGGCTGGCAGGCTTGTCATGCCTGCCCAGCTTAGTGATGAAGATATCAGTGTGACAGGGACCCTGGGAGAGGATCAGCTGGTGTCCTGGATGCCACTAATAAAGCTGTGGTCATGCCATGGTCATGCCGCCATGGCTACAGCCAGCTGTTACCTCTGCCACCTCTCCCCCAGTGCCCATTCCACAGCTTGGGGAGTGGGGGGTGACATGGCCAATAAAGAGTGGGCAGTCTTATTAAATCAGATGCCAGTCACCCATTTGCTCTGTTGGAGAGGTCAGAGAAACACTCCCCAAACACTCCTCTGTAGTTCCGGGCAATGCTGGCACTAGATACCAGTGTCTTGGTATTATCTGTGATGCAGTGTGTCGCTAGGCATCTTATTAAAGTACTGACAGGAGGCTAGCCAAAGTCAAGGTCTGTAGTTAAGGCTTCACTGCAGTTGTCCCCTGTTTCACCCCATTAGGGATCAATGTGTTATGTCCTTAGTGTCCTGAAAAATACGCTGTATTTAAACAGTCTACTAATTGATGCAAAAAGAAATTCTAGTCAATCTTCCAACAGATGCTTGTGCAGTTTTGAGAATTAATGTGGCTTAGATATAGAGGCAGCTTACAAATATGTGTGTGTGTGGGGTGGTAGCTGTTAGTTACAATGGAAAATAGAATCGATTTGAAGTACAAAAAAGAAAGCACACAATATGCATGTGTATCTGCATAGTAGTTTGCAAGCATGAAATATCATCACAGTATGTGTCATATTGGAGTGTGAATCAGTGTGATGGATACAAGGCTGACCTGGCACCCGTGTAGCATAGGATGTGCGTGTGTCTGAGTGAGGATTTTGCAAACTTGTTTAAGGACTTAAATGCTTGTAAATTGAAAATCAGTAGTATGATTTTACACTTCCTATCCACCCCAACCCTAGATTCAAACTAAGCTTACAAGATGAAGCTAGATAGTCAATTTAGTATTTCATGGTGCAGAGAACACAAATAAGTTGAAATGTTAGTAAGTAAGTAAAATTAATAAAAGTAAAATTGCTAGATGTTCTAACAGAAAACATTGGGTCAAATGCTAGCCTTGTATCTGTCTAACAACTGTTTAGCTTTCAGGAGAATAACATCACTGTGAGGCAGCCAACCAGGCACTCGATGAGAGGAAGGCCACTTAATGTGTGGCTAATTCTAGTGGTTTGCAGGTGTGGTTAAACTGTATGTCAGTGATGTTTAGAAGGCACAGACTGTAACTAAGCCTATTAACTTAAATAGTTCATTGCTGTAATTGGCTAAAGTGGAAAATACACTGCCCTCCTTACCACCAATAGGAAGGCTCCCCGCAGCCAGTCAACCGCGCAGTTTCTCCTCATCCATTGTTCTACACACACAAGATACAAAGAAGTACAGCTTCTACAGAAACAGGGAGTGAGGGGAGTTTATTTTATTTACCTCAAGCCTTGGTCTGCTTGAGATTTCTACCTATTAAAAGGGCATTTTTCCTTGCCGCTGTAGGCCAGGTGGTTGCTCATGGTGGGAGTTGTTGGGTCTTTGTAAATAACTTACGGTCTGGACCTGCTCTATTTGAAAACTATCCTGAGATTACTTCTGTTATGATTTGGCATTATACAAATAGAATTTTATTTATTAATTACATTTGTAGTGACAAAAAGTGAAAAAATTATGCAACAAATTAGTGAATATTGTCTGCAGTGAGGCCAACATTGTATTGAAATACAAAATAGCTTTTTCCTCTGTAACAGCATACTATGAACTGTTTGAAATTGTAACTGACTAAGATAAAATATACACAATAATATTGATAATAATAATACTATTTGAACCAATAATTGGTTAGTAAGGTCACAGTCATTGGTTAGTTTTTTTCCAGGAATCTATACTTTAATTGAGTATTTATTTCTGTGACAACTTTTTACTTTTACTTAAAACATTTTTATAAACATAAGTATGTGAACCTTCTACTCCTTACATTTTCAAAACAGGCTTGTTACTTTAGTTTCAATGCATTTGAGGGGAATTATTTATATTGATTTATTATTTATTTTTTCTTTTGACGTGTTTGTAACAAGAAGAAACAGACGGAGAGGAAGAGTCGACCCCTTTTAAAGTTTAAGTTAACTTTGCACAGAAACAGCCCGTAGAAATGTCCTTTAGAGAAACAAAGAGAAAACGTTTTAATTTTATTCTTTGTACGGAGCCTGTATTTTTCTACTTGTACTTGAGTAAAGAAGTTGAATGAGTACTTTTATCAGTCTTTGTAAGTATCTTCATTTTAGTAAAGTGAATGTATGTAATTTTGCCACCTCTGCAACTGACAACCAATCAGTAGACTACTTCATTTTCAGTTAACACGGTAGGTGTTGCTTGGAGCAGTCAACATAACAAATTTTTTTGGCACTGATTGAAGAATTCTGTATATTTAAAGGACCATTTAGTAAGATTTAGTGGCATCTAGCGGGGGAGTTGCAGAATGCAACTAACTGAACACCACTCGTGTCTGTCTTCAAACTGTTTATTTAAATGTAACACTGAGTGTGAAAGTTCAATATTGGTTTTTCAACCAGACATCACATGCAACTCTTGTGTGGGACAAGACCCTGGACAGGAGACAGAAAACACAAGACGCAGACAGCATCAGCTATCTGTGAACACAAAACCAAAACCACACAGCATCCTCTGAGAAGAGGTAAAAGGTCATCAACCAGGAGTCAGTGGTCAAGGAGAACAATCGCCATATTTGAACAGAGTCATGGGTTACCTTCTCTCCCTATATATTACCATAGTTTTCACCCTTCGGTTGTGAAGTAACAACTGACTTGAGATGTGGTCATTCGTTCTT
Organism: Morone chrysops; assembly: GCA_019097615.1. Classification (NCBI taxonomy): domain Eukaryota; kingdom Metazoa; phylum Chordata; class Actinopteri; family Moronidae; genus Morone; species Morone chrysops. The sequence goes on along the minus strand of JAGRRF010012892.1, from coordinate 1,657,255 downwards.
GAATGCTACAAAACAACAACAACTATTTCTATAAGAGTTATTTCCATTCCCAAACAACACTGATTGGGTGCTCTGGGGGTAAAGAGAACACGGTAAGGAAATAGGGAGAGTCCCTAATCTGAGCTCTGCGCTTGGATCCTTCTCGAATTTACCAAACACAAAATTACACACCACTATTTTAAGACTTGAGAAAACAGATCATGACAGGTGGCTTGTTGATTATTAACGGTGATTAAGATGCTTTCTGACAGATGACCTGGCATGACTAAGGTGTAGGTGACCTAATTCCATTCACATACACACACACCTCACCAGCTCTAAATGGGACCATAATTTACTAAATAAATATCATGCTGTATTGAAGAAGACTAAAACTTTTGAGACCATAAACTCATTAGGAAAGTGTTTAGTGAACTAATAAATCAAGTCAGAAGAAGGGTAGTTTCTCAATAAGACTCAATACTATCTGAATTATTTTTTACAGACCACGGAGCTGCCCACTGCTGGCCACTACATAGGATTCATAAGACACATCTGCATGGGCTTCACTGATTCAAACATTCCAATTTTAGGGTGGAACTAAATGCCACAGTGCACAAGACTTAGGGGTTGGCGCTCTGTTTTGTGGGAGAAGTATGACTTTTAAAACACTCTGTAATTCAGCCACCCTTATAGACAACACAGAGACAAAACTCATGGAAAGACAGTCTGCAGGGTTTACCCTCAGGGAGTCCATTTGGGAAATGTCACGGATGTGGAGGTTTTTTACTGAGCCCTGGTTTGCATTTTCACCTGTGTAAAGACCCAATCACAGGTAGTGCGACGGCCGCTGCCGACTTACTCTAAGTCATTAAACGCCACAGAGAGGTAACATTAATGAATGTCGGGAAGCCAAAGAAGAGACAAAGCTCAGATAGCTTCAGGAGTGACATTGGAGGGGTACCAATGGCAGGAGCATCTGATACCCTTCAGTAAGGAAGGAAATAAGAATTACACACACTCTGTGATTCAAAGTCAAATTGTTTGTATTATAAGTAATGATAGAAAAATATCTAAGAATACTAAAAATATCTAAGTATACAGCCATGCTAGTGGCTCTCTAGGACTGTACTTGGGGACAGTGATACTGGAGCTAAATGCTGATATTTTGTGTTTGTGTTGATTTGACCAAAACATCCAATGTACCAACTGTACAGATAGTAGCGCTAAGCTAAAAAGCAGACATTGATTGTGTGTGACAAAGTTCGGCTGTGTGTTTGTTTTCAGGAACACTACTACTTTGTGTCATTGTTCAGTCGTCCATGTAATAATACATTGATGGAGCAGACATAAAGCCTCAGCATAAGTGGATATTTTTAACTTATAGTTAGGACTGGCTCAGGTGAGTCCTGAACCATCCCTTTGTAATGCTGCTATGGGCTTAGATATCGATCGGGGGATTTCCCATGGTGCACTGAGCTCCTCTCTTCCTCTCTCTCTCTTTCTGCACACATTCATGTCTCATTAATGCATGTTACTAACTTCACGTCTTCCCTGGAGTTCTTGTGCTTTTTCTCATGGATCCTGGTGGAGCCTCCTGCCATGGTCCTGCTTGACCCCCATTGCTAATATCATTGATATTGTTTTTATTATTATTACTAGTATTATTACTACAGATACTATTATTACTATAATCACTGCTCATTGTCTTCATGTTCATCATCATCAGCAGTCACTACTATTAATGTAGTTGTTGCTACTGCTGTTGCTGTGCACCTTTGTCTCTCTCTGTCTCTCTCTCTCTCTCACCCCAACTGGTCGAGGCAGACGATCACCCACCTAGAGCCAAAGGGTCTGTCCGAGGTTTCTGCCTCTTAAAAGGACGTTTTTCTGGGCGCCGTCACCAAGTGCTTGCTCATGGTGGTACTGTTGGGTCTCTGTAAATGTTAAAAAGAGTTCGGTCTAGACCTGCTCTATTTGAAAAGTGTCCTGAGATAACTTCTGTTATGATTTGGCGCGATTGAATTGAATTGAACTTTCAAACCTTGTCCTCAGTTTGCATCAAAAATTTTAACCTGATGATGACACTAAATGAAGAGTCAAAGGATTAAAGCCCCTTGAAGCAAATTGTGATTTGTGTTATTGAACTTTATAAATAAAATGGACATCATCAAAGTTATTCATCAAAGTTCAGTTCATCTTGACTGTCCAGATTTCATGGCAATACTTCTAACAGTTCTCAATACTGTAAACTTCATGGTGGCACTAGATGAATAGTCAGGAGTTCACCAAAGTCAGTAGGGTTCATAATCTTTGGAACATGAATATTTGTACAATATTTCATGGCAATACATCCATTAATTGTTGAGATATTCCATTCCGGACCAAAGAGGAGGACTAACCCATTAGCACTGTCGAGTATGGTTGAATTGGTCTTGTTTTGCAAAATTCTGGTCCACATTCTAAGAGTTAGGAAGAAATAAAACAAGAATATGTCAACATCAACAACATCCAGTTAAAAAAAGGTAGTGTAATCTTCTGCAGCCAGAACAACAGTTGTACCTGTGTTGACTTAGGGAGAAACAAATTTATAAAAGTGTGAATATCAATTAGGCCGAATTACAGTGATGCTGGCTTGGGAGATCATGGCCGGGGGTCTCTGCGGTGGTCTCTTCAGATAATCACCAGCCCAGGGCCCTTCATAATCACATGGAGGAGTGTTAGCTTTCACACACCGCTGCTAAAGAGAGGGATTAGAAAGCCACACAGCCTGTTGAATGCAGGGTAGGTTGGTGTGTACTGACAGATGGGATACTGTAAGTTCAGGTTCTTTATTGTCATATGCACAACAGATACAGTCATTCATAGACAATTCATAGATCTCAGGCTACCTCCAACAGTGCTATCTTGTAGATATGTATTAAAAATCAAGTGGAACACAATCTAGTTATAATATAAGACATAAAATAGTGCAGCAGCTAAAATAAATGAATATAATATAATATACCGTGGTAACCAGGTGATCTAAACAGGGTGTAAACTGTAACTAACCAGATAAGTAAGCAGGTGGAGCCAGTGCATCTGTGTATCAGTGTGGTGTGAGCAAAATGACATAGTGATAAGCTTGAGAGTGCAAGAATTCAGCTTATAGCCTGTGGGATAAAGTTGTCCCTGAGCCTGGTGGTGCGGGACCAGCAGTTTATGGCTGGGGCGATCAGGGTCTCTGATGATCCTGCTGGCCTTCTTCCTGCATTATTGGGTGTAGAGGTCCTCCATGGAATGTAGTTTTGTCTTGATGATGTGCAACTTTTAACACCCTCTGTAGAGCCTTACTGTCGAAGCCGGGGAAACTGCCATACTAGGCAATGATGTACCCAGTCAGGATACAGTATCCTGGAATCCATGTTGAATCTCTTTTGTCTGCAGAGGACGAAAAGCCACTGTCTCGTTGTTTTTGTGGTGGGTCCAGCTCAGGTCTTTGTGAATTTGATGATAGTGTTGAAGCTGTGGATGGTCACACAGTTGCATATGAACAAGGTGTAACGGAGAGGGCTGAGCATGCCATTGTTGAGAGTCAGAGTGAAGTTTGTGGTTGTGCCTATGCACACGGCTCTGGGTCTGCTTGTCAGGAATTTATGGATCTGATCACTTAGGGCAGTGTTGAGTCCCAGGTCTTTGAGCTTGATGTTGAGCTTGATCATTTATTACTATAATAGGAATATACAGTATATATGTTCAGTATGAGCAAAATACTTTTAAAGCATAAACATTCTTCTTCTTCACAGTCAGTGTTTTGTTTCAAATAAAAACATTTTAATGTATTCTTTGCCCCATGTCTCATTCTGAGGAAAATAAATAATTCAGTATTTCTTGTCATGTTGTGTCATTTAAAGTTTATTAATTCTTTGGTCGAGTCTTGATTCAGTCAGAACACACTATTCCACTATTTTGATCACTAAAATCCCCAGTGAGCTGGTGTCACTGGTGGGAACACAAGTGTTCTCTGTGGCCAACAGTTGAATATTTATCTGTCAAATGTATGGTAAATGGTAAATGGACCTGTACTTGTATAGTCTTCCGACCACTCAAAGCGCTTTTACACTACGTGCCACATTCACCCTTTTACAATTTCTAGTGTTCCAACAACTCACAGCGTTTTACACTACGTGCCACATTCACCCTTTCACACATTTCACACAGCGATGGCAAAGTCCATCAAACAGAAACTAACACATTCATACACATTCACACACCGATGCTATGCATCGGGAACAATTC
>JAGRRF010012892.1:1614351-1624565 GCA_019097615.1 Morone chrysops | reverse complement strand
CCAAAAGTTAGAGACAAGACAGGACAAGACTAGAGAAGCAAAGCAGGAGAGATAAGGGAGACAGGAGGGAGAGAGAGATGCGACCGCCTTCGTTGAGAGCCGGAACAAGAAGTTTATAATGCATAGACTTACACATTTAAACGTGGGATGATATTTATATGCCATTACGTATATTACATTGTAGAGTCATGACTGATGATCCTTATTTCAATCTCTGATCAACAGTAATTTACAGTAAGTTTTTTTTTCATTAAAATTCACAATTCACAATTTAAAAAAGGCTTTAAAAACTTTTACTTTGAATCTGTGTAAGATGAAAATAAAAAATAAGATTTCTTTTCTTGCTTATTAGATGGCCAAGTTCAACATGACCAGATTGAATGGAATAATTGAAAGACTGCATGATGGACAGACTGAAGTGTGTCTGTCTGTGGTTAAAATTCATGCATCTTTGTTCCAATTAACACTGCTGGTGTCACAGCCAGGTTAGGAGTTGATGGCTAAAAATCATTATGATCACACTGTCAGAGTTAATTAGCTGAAAACACTTTTTTTTTTACTGTTTTAGCACTAACTATTTGTTGGCATGTACTCTCGTCAGTGACAGAAATTAAGCAGATTTTACTCAAACAAGTGAGATTTCTGAAGTTGTGAAATCATCAATACCAGAAACATCCTCAGTTTCCTGTGTAGGAGGGCCTGCTTTAAGATTTTTTTTAAATAACTTAATTGTTTAGGTGTATTTTGTGCTCATATTATTATTTCTATATCAATCTTATCAAACTGTGAAGCACTCCTCCCCCCAGGAGGGCCTGCAGAAGGAGAGACACAAGGCCAATATAACTCTATCCTCACTTTGGAATCTTTTGTTTAATATTGTTTGATTCATTGAATATGACCAAATTTTATATTGACAGACCAGCTGCTCACAACTCACCGTCCATATCAAACCATGCACTTACATATCCGAATGTACAAACAAAAAGCTGTTCAAATGTATAACTATTGTAATCTTTACAATTAAAGGTCCAGTGTGTAGAATTTCGTGGCATCTAGTAGTGAAGTTTGAGATTGCGACTAACTGAACACTGCTCGTGCCTGTATTTGATGACCTGGGAACAACTGTTTCGCCTGTGAAACTTGCAAAAAGTGCAATGTTATGAGGAAAGTTTCTAGAAGAAGAACTGGCTAGAAAGTATTACCTAGTAGATACGTACATGTAAATGTACTAGGAAACTTATTCAGAAATAAATAAATGGTTACTAAGTACCTAATTACCCAGTATAGGCACATATTACTTACTAGGAAATTCCACAGTATGTACATGGAAATACCATGCCTGTTTCATTGTTCTTCCTTGGTGAGTTCAAGTTAAAAGTATTGTATAACAAAATATCCTGTTATACGTTGATGATGTGTAATAGGTACTGTTTTCAGGAATCAATCATATTAAAATTCCATAAATGGTTTGGAACTAGGACTGTAAAATAAAGCCTTTTGTATGTCCCTGTAAATACCAAGTACTCTATACATAGTCTACCTTAAAATAGTTTCATAAAAAGTATCATGTCCTTTCCTGGTACTAAATTTTTACCTTTTGTGTACAAAACATATACTAGTAATTAATAATTTAGTATTTACTATTAAAGCTGAAGAAGGTAACTTTTATAAAAATAACTTTTTGTCATATTTGTTAAAGCTTTCACTATATCCTGACACTACTACATAAGACAGCTTTGGCTCCTCCAAGTGCATTTGCAACAATCTACAAGGCCTGAATGAAAACAGCCAATCGGAGCCAAGAAACATAGCTGAAATATTGAGTACTTGCGCTATTTGTTCTTGTCATAACTCAGTCAAATCTCTCCACACAGACATAATACTGTACATATATTAAGAATCAGTGTGACTTACACTTTCCAAGAACACCATTATGCCATTATTAAGCGGATAAAATTCCAAAATCAATTTAGTAATCGCAAATAAAAGATACTTGTGCAGCAGTTACACTAAAAGGACAGGGTGTATAGAAAATCCACAGAGATAGTAGTTTGGGCTCATGGCCCAGGGCCCCAGTTCTGTATTGTAGCAGCAAGGTATTTTCAGGTGAAGGCTCTCAAACAAACAAACCTCTTCCCCTCCTCAGGCTGCTACCTAAAGAAAAGCAAAGCGCAGCTGCTCCTAACCTTGACACCTGCCATGGCGCCATGCAGCCGTTTTGATAAATTTACATTAAAAGAGGTGAGGCGTCTGGCGGCGGAATCTGCCTTCAACCGCCTTTAATCAATGAAAACGTTTTTGTGGGCCTCCGGAGAGCGAGTGGAGCCCAAGATAAATATTGGCAGAACAGAAAAATTTGTCGTCTTCCCCAATCGAGGGGGACATAATGATATTCAAAAGGAGACCCCCCGCAGAGATGCAAGGCAAACTGTTCCTAAGCAACAAAACACATTTTCCCTCTCAGAGTACTCAGAACGAGGCTGGTGGCAGGGTTTTAGGGGAAGTGTGTGTGTGTGTGCGTGTATGTGTGTGCTTGGGTCCCCTGATCACTTAAAACAGCAGTTGGGTGTGTGTCATTCTGTCTGTCTCCTATAAGTGTGTATTTATCTAGTTGGGTATGGATTTGTAGTTTTAAGTCTGTGTAGGTGTGTGTTGTCAATGTTTGTTTGTCTGGTCTGTATGTATGAGCATGCGTGTGTGTCAGCTTGATTCTGTGTGTGTGTCTGTGTTTGCGTGTGTCATCCCTCCATGGATTAAGGGGTGTTAGGAAACAGTGACCAGCATCAGTGAGAGTGGATTCAGTCCAGATGCCGCCACACACTCAGACATATATGGCTTTCTGCAGCTGATGGCTTGTATTAGGAATGATGGCACATATATGTCAAAGGTTCTCACTGCATCGGATTTGTTGCTGTCACTGGCAACAAGTCAGTTCAGTAATAAATAACAATATCAGACAATCCCATATTCAACTAAAGTCCCATAAAGTAACTATTGTTAAGGAGTATAGCTAGTGAATGTAATGTTTAGTGCTAAAAATGTGATGATGATTTCAATGAGTACTTAAAGAAGTCTTTGTACAGTAAAATGGTCCCTGTCACTGTAGTATTACATCTGAAGTTTTTGGATTAAAATAACTGCTGTATTAATGCGTATGTGGCATTTTACTGTTGTAGATGTTTATTATGTTTTATTTCGTGGGTGGCTGTGTAGACAGATTTTCACACATAGAGTCTACATGCAAGGTCCATACTTCCAGTCCATACGGTCATAAAGTCCAAGCTGCACGTGGGTGTCCATGTGGACACTGTGGGGGTTTATTTAAAGTAAATATGCATAAAATTCAACTATTTCAATGGTCAGGTTAGTATATTGGGGGCTCACAAGTGATACAAATTTTAAATCAGGATGGTCCAAACTGATGCAACAGTGACTATCCCTGAGTCTTACACATCCCATAATGCAACCAATCAAAGAAAAGTTATTTTTCAACCTCAGCTTTATCTCAGAAAAAAATGGAAATTTGAACAGCTGTAATTCCAGGACAAACGATCAAACTGCTAATGATGAAGATCATGTGATGTGATTGAAATTGGTCCAGTACGCAACATATACAATTGGACTGGGCACTGAGAATGGACTTTACAGTGAAGTAGGAGAAATCTTTTATCCAGCAGGAAAACTTGAAATTAACATTTGCATATTCACATGTAATATAACATTCTGGAATGTTTAATGAGGTACAAGGAGTTTAATGTGGAAATTATATATCAAACACACATTATTGTTCCAAGCTGACTACTTGCATATATCATGTCTTAATATATGTCTGAATGGGGTATTTAAGGGATAAGACATTTTTGTCTGCTAATACTGTACACGCAGTTACTTTGTCACCAGTTGATGTCACACAGTGCTGTGGTCAGTTTATGTAAGCTTGGACACTTTTTGGTAGGGTGTGAAGTCTTAAGCTGCAGGAAGTCCTTCATTTTATGCTTCCTTGGAATAATGTATGCTATAAGCATAAATACTGGGCAGTGATACCCATCATGACTAAATAGACAAAGAGCAACAGAAACGTTTTCAAGTTTCATTTTCCGTTTATTCATCCACAAATGTTCACAGATCAGTGTAGATGTTTGCTGCATGCCAAAATGTACATTTAAGAAAAATAAATAAAAATATTTAATCACAGATAATCAACAGAATAGAAACCCACAGAAATCCCACAATCATCACCTTCTGAGCGAGAGCCACTAACTCCTGACAGCCAATAGATGATCTAAGACTGTCATCTAGTGGTACAACACTGGTAGTAAGACACTGAGGAAACTGCTTCTACTCTATAAATTAACTCAAACTACACTTCACATGCAACCCACACAGGAGCTGCTGAAGCTTAACCTAAGGGTCAAAGGTCATCTTTGACTTTCAGCATTCTGCTCATAAACCTGAAAACAAGTTTTGGACTACTTAGAAAACATTTTTACAGCACTGACCAACATTTGTGTTGTTTTTTTGACTATGCATTTATTTTACACATTTCAAATGATTTGCAGTAAGCATTTTCTGCCTAGTGCTTCAAATGTTACACACTTCAGTATTATACCTGCAGCCATTATTTCACTAACAAACAGGCCTAGAAATGTATTACATTATATTGTCACTGTCTTTCTACAGACATATAGAATAGTGTGGGTTGAGGAGTTTTGCTTTTGAAACCTAGATTTAAAAGGACCAATGTGTTTCCAGGCTTCAGTACATTTACTTTAAATCACACAGACAAAAACAGTCAGTGGTTTTCTATCTGCTAGTTTTGTTTATAATCTGCAGGAGGTAATTTTTATAAACATATTTTTTGTCATATTTGCTGAAACTTCCACTATATGCTGATATAGTGAGTTTTAGCAGATATGACATAAAGTTACCTACTGCAGCTTTAATAATTGGACATTTTGATGTTTATAACATTTGTTTGATTGTGGCATTATCACAATTATAAATCACAATAAATGAATAAGAGCACAGGTGGGCTACGCAGCTCTTATAGGTATGTTTAAATTAGTGTATGATTACCTGAAAATAAGAGTTGTTGTGTTTTTGTTACCTTAGAATGAGCCGTTTTTATCTACAGATTTTCCATGTCTCTACAGTAGCCCAGAATGGAGAAGCCAAACACTGGCTGTAGATAGGGCTTTTTGCATTTTTTTTGCAGCCACTGTAGTCTCTCTGACACGCTTTGGAAGGGGAGGGTGGGGCAAGGGGGTTGTAATCAGCAACTATGCTTCTAGATGCCACTAAATCCTTCACACTGGTCCTTTAATGCATACATAGAATCCTACTGTTGTAGCTGGTCTGAACTACTTTATATACAATCAGCTAGTTTAGTCCGGTGGTTCCTGTCCCCCCACAGGCTCACCACATACATCTGAGTTGAGTTGAATAATGGGAGGATACATTTTACAGCTGCGTAGATTTCTATTTATTGTTTGGCATTTTCCTCCAATTGTTATTTTTGGTGAAATGTTGAATAATTTGACCTCTTCGGAATTTAAACCATTTTAAACCATAGAAGAAGATAGAAGTTTAGAGCTCAGATTGTCTTATTGTGTGAGCAGGATGCACACTTTTACTGCTTATGTAGTTCAGTTATAAAATCCCACAGCCACCATGGAGAATCTCTCCTGCAGGGGTGCTAACAGCGCAGGTACAACATGAGACCAAAAGGACAGTAATGATAGACATCGACTGACAGCATTTTGAGTAGGGTACATCCCTTTTGTGTTTATTTGCATATAGAGCAGGGAAGTGAGAAATGATCACGGTGGAAGGTAGTAAGCAGAACTACATTGAAATAGCCAATCTGATGGTTTATTTATGTAGGTCGTATAGAGGCATCAGTATTAAACTGAGACTGTTTCATAACCAGTTAAAACTCCTTATAGTACATTGGAGAGTACTACTGCACAGGATTCAGTAAAGTAGGAATTTGATTTTCCTCCACAGATCCATGTAGCGCTGATGATAAAGGATAACAGTCATTAAAAATGTCCAATCAGAGTTAACTATCAGTCCATTTGACTCCTCTTGTTTTGCATGTAAAAGTCATTGTGAACATGAAACGGACCAGAACTAAAAGGGAACAGTGCATCATTTCTTTCATTGGTTCTGTCCAAATGAAGCGAGCTACAGGAGTGAAAGGAAACACAGTTGTGTGATTCACTTTTAGGAACTCTCTGTGTTGTGTTTGTACCTGCTACTCACAGATGGTGCAGTCAAATTGTCTTGCAGCAGCTTGCGTCACAATGTTTCCCAAATAAACTCAACTAATTTCCCCATGTGGTAATTAAGTATGTACAATGAAATAATTTGGTGTTCCGTCGCAACCAATTATGTACACTTTGGAGTTGCGAGTGGCAACATGAGAGAGACGCAAATGAGCTGCCATTTGTAACATTTATCCTTCCTGGATATCGGAAGCCAAATCAAAGCAATTATGACCCGAGAATGTCTACTTTGGAGTTTACCAAGTTCATTACACAAATTAACTTCCTAATTAGCTTTTGGCTTCATATGCACTTTCATACGCTTTTTTAGGGTGCTTTTAAGTAATGGCCGGCACACAAGAGCCCAAACAAAGCTGTGTGTAAATACAACAGGGGCAGGAGAATGGGCCACTTACAAATCAGACCTAATCAAAATCCCAGCATGAACCGAGGGACACTTGGCATGTGATGGCTGAAATACTGTGACAAGTCTACTAATTCTACTAATAGGAATCCTGCATGCAATTGACTTCAGTCTTTAATATATTGAAGAGCTAAGGAAAAAAAATTGTTTTATTTCAGTTTGCACCGTGTGGGTGCAACCTCAAGACTACTTTCAGTGGTTTAAGGGGTTCTTCTTCAACAAGTACTCCGCCTGGAATGAGACAAACCAAAAGAGATAATCAGAATCTGGTGAAGTCAGATGCGAAGAGTGACTTAATGATGAGTGTAATACCAGGAAGTCCACGGGGTCCTGTGGTCGGGCTGTGCAGCATTCCATTAGGCCCTGGGTCAGAGTGGGCATGACGTGCTCGATCAGGTAGTTCCTCAAAGGGACCGACTGGGCTTCCAGCAGCTCCTCCTCCTGCCGCCTCACCTCCACCAAACCCTTAGTCTGACACACACACACTGCATCAAACATAATATACAAAGATATAAAACATAGTTTAAAACATTTTTTTCTCTCAGCCTTTGACACAGCGTCTTAAAGGTGCAGTATGTATTGCACACACCACACTCGCTCATGTTTCTACTGTTTCTTCCTGCAACCAGCCACCCGAGATTTCAGAACGAGACTTCGCCTTGAGCAAGACTTGGTTAGACACACAGTTGATCAAGTAAAAGGCGCATTAAACATTTTTCTTGTTGCGTTGTCAGACAACAGAGCAAACTCCATCCAGTGAGACTGTAGGAGGCGAAAGACTGAACACTTCGGTAAAAGCTAAGTGGTAAAGTGGATCTTTGAGGGTTTTTTTCTGTGACACCCATCACAGCATGTGATGCTTGCATCTGGTGTTGTCAGCCTAAACAAGTTCAGCATGGATAACATGGGACATAATGGTACAACACAATGCTAAAGCATGTGTGAAATGTTACAACTAATTCAAACTTCAATTTACTGTGTACGCTGCACAGATTGGAAGCCAGTCTTATCTCTAATGGAGCTTTCCTCCCAGCACCTACCCACTCCTCCCAGCGTGCAACCCTGAGTCTGGCCTCTTCTGCCTCCTTCCTCTCCTGCTCGGCTTCTTCCAGGGCCTCCCTCCTCATCCTCTTCTCAGCCTTCCTCCTCTGCTCCTCCTCCACCTCCTGGCTGCAGGGGCCGTAGTTCCTGGGCTGACCCACTGTGTCAAAAATCTTCTGCATCAGCAGCAGGCAGTCTGGTTCACTGCTACTGGTGATCTCTGGAAAGAAAGGATGACAGGAAACACAGTAAGGTTTGATAAAGAACATATCAGCTTTCAGTGATAGGCTGAATCTACTGTATGGCCTCTGAGCCACAGCTGCCCAGCCAAGACTGCACCTAAATTTAGGTTCCAACCATTTATCCGATCATCAAGAACTTCAGGGAGAGAGGTTCAATTGTCTTATAAAGTTTATCCAGCTGCAGGAGTGGGGCACCACCAGTGCAGAACTTGTTCAGGAATGGCAGCAGGCAGGTGTGAAGACGTTTGGAGGATGGCCTGGTGTCAAGAATGGCACTTCTCTCCAGGAAAAACCTCAGGGACAGACTGATATTCTGCAAAAGGTACAGGGCTTGGGCTGCTGAGGACTGGGCTAAAGTCATTTTCTCTGATGAATCCCCTTTTCGATTGTTTGTGGCATCTGGAAAAAAGCTTGTCCAGAGAAGAAAAGGTGAGCGCTACCATCAGTCCTGTCTCATGCCAACAGTAAAGCATCCTGAGACCATTCATGTGTGGGGTTGCTTCTCAGCCAAGGGAGTGGGCTCATTCACAATTTTGCCAAAGAACGCAGTCATGACTAAAGAATGGTACCAAAACATCCTCCGAGAACAACTTCTCCCAACCATCTAAGAACAGACGAACACGGCCTTTTCCAGCATGATGGAGCACCTTGCCATAAAGCAAAAGTGATAACTAAGTGGCTCAGGGAACAAAACATCGAAATTCTGGGTCCATGGCCAGTAAACTCCCCAGATCTTAATCCCATTGAGAACTTGTGGTCAATCCTCAAGAGGCGGGGGGGCAAACAAAAACCCACAAATTCTGACAAACTCCAAGCATTGATTATGCAAGAATGGGCTGCCATCAGTCAGGATGTGGCCGAGAAGTTAATTAAAAGCATTCCAGGGCGAATTGTAGAGGTCAACACTGCAGTACTGACTCTTTGCATAAACGTATTGTAATTGTCAATAAAAGCCTTTGACACTTATGAAATGATTTTAATTATACTTCAGTATACCATAGTAACATCTGACAAAAATATTTAAAAACACTGAACACAAACTTTGTGGAAACCAATACTTGTATCAAAACTTTTGGCCACGACTGTAGAGGAATTAAAGTAATGCTTTACTTTATAACACATTACTCTCCCAACACTGGTTATAATTGCTTGTATTTACGATGAACATGATAATTGCTGGCCTCTATTGGCCCCCTTAGCCGCTGGCTCCCAGAAAGCTACCCTTTTACCCCCTTAATGGATGGCCCCGGTCATGCTTCATGGTTTACCCAGGTACATAGGAGTGATGTCCAGCTCATCAAAGTAGCTGATGACAGTTTCATCTTCAAAGTTTTTCTCTCTGTATCTGGCCAGTCGTCGCAGGAAGTGCTCCTGCTCGTAGCTGTGCTCCTTTACCAGGCTCTCAGGCAAGTTCATCACCCGATTCTTCAGGAAGTCATCTGATGCATCCAGACACAACACAAACTCTGTGGAACACACAAGCAAACTATTATAAATACTAACACTAATCACTGAAAGGCTCAGGCCATTACATTATTATCTTTAGGGGTAGTTTTGTTGCAACTTGCTCTTCGTTTAGGTGTACAAGCATGCTTAAATCTCATTGCTAACCATGGTAACCATGGAAAATAACAGGACTGTTATGAACGACAGACCTGGCATAATCCTCTTGCTGTGTGAAGAAATCAGGGATGGTTCATCTTCTGATTCATGATCTTCAGCTAGAAAAAAAAGAAAATACAGATGTGTATGTACGTATAGCATGTATCCATGTTATACTGAATGCATTGAGTGCAGTAGTATGTGTCAGTGTCTCACAGTAGAAGAGCTCTTTAGCTTGTTCATATGTTTTAGGGAAGCTGTCCAGGACGAAACCCTGGTTTCTGCATGGGTTAGACATCAGCTTATCCCTCACCACCTTTACCAACAGCTGCTCATCCAAAAGACCTAACAGACAAAAAGTTTAAAAATAACATCCAGTTATGTGGTATTTTACTTCGATAAAGTCTGGGGACTTCTGAAAGAAAATGAATGGTCCAAAACAAAGCAGCAAAGTCTGAAATATCCTGACCTTTAGTCCAAAACTACATAATGCCAACTATAATATAATTTGCTGAAGACAATGAGGTGTGGTTAAAAGGCCTAAAAACTAATAACTGAACCTCCTTGCTCAAGTTTAATAATAACATAACAAAAAGTACAGTGAATTATAGCACGTTTGTTGTTCCTTTACCATTTCGT
>JAGRRF010012892.1:1601855-1614341 GCA_019097615.1 Morone chrysops | reverse complement strand
AAAGTGTCCTGAAATAACTTCTGTTATGAATTGGCGCTATACAAATATAACTGAATTGAATTTCATTAGCTTAGAGTTTGTGTTTTGTTGAAAACAACATGACCATTAATACTCACTCTTCTCTAGCTCTATTTTTGGTCTCCACCAACTCATCAGAAAAAATATCTGACTTAGCCACCACACAGAGCCAGAAAGAAAATGTTGTGCTATAAGCCAGCGAGCTAACGTTATGCTACGAACCAAAGAGCTGACATAATGCTACGAGCCAGAAAGCTAACGTTAATGCTAAGAGCCAAAAAGCTAATGTTAATGCTAAGAGCCAAAAAGCTAATGTTAATGCTAAGAGCCAAAAAGCTAACGTTATGCTATCAGCCAGAAAGTTAATGTTATGCTACAAGCCAGAGAGCCAACGTTATGTCACTGAAGATTAAGGACGGGGATTTAATGCTGTAGTGACCCGGAGAGGTAAACACTGGTCACAGTGTGTACCTCCATTCTGCTCCATACTGTCCTTCAGGCTGTTCAGCAGCTCATGGGCCTCTGCTGCAATGTCCTCATTCTCTGCATCTGGACCAGCATTCCTCACAGTATCTTCCTGGAAATAGAGATCAAAATGGAATTATAAGGGTATAAAATCACAAGTAAATAAATATCTGTATGTCATATTCTTAACAATAGTGCATGTGTATCTGAATGCCTTAGGAGAAGCTTACCAGTTTTAAGATGGTTTCAGAGATGGTCTCCTTCAGTGTGATGTGATGGAGTTTGTAGTGTTCACAGATCTGTTTGGACACTGTGGTCTTTCCTACCGCAGGAGGACCCAGTACACACAGACGGATTGGCTGAAGGGAACACACTTACATGGATGATCTTGTACAATTTATCTGGGAAAGTAGCAACACCACGTCTATGAAATGTTAATATTGTTTGCCATTTCATGATTTGAACAGTTCATATTTCTTCTAACACTAGTGTCTTCTTTGGACAGGTTCTGCTTTCTGCTGTAGCACATACCAGCAGTCCCCTGGTCTGCCGGTATTCCTCTACTACCAGCTCTATGTTGTCCACCAGACCAGACTCACACACCCAGTTGATAGAGAGCAGTTCCTTGAGATAGACACCCTCCATGCGAAGGTTAACCAGCAGGGAATCAATTTCCATTACCTGTCAAGGGGAAATAACATGTCAACACATCTTAAAGCCTATTCACTATTTTTTTCTATGAGTGAGATGAGAACATGGATATCCATCTCATGTACAGAGCTGGAATCAGGATGTGGTTGGCCTTGCTTAGCGTAAGGACTGGAGCAGGGGGAGACAGCTAGCATGGCTCTGTCCAAAGTTCAAAAATATAACTACCAATACCTCTCGGCTAAAATTAACACTAAATTTAAAATGGCCGACTTCCTGTCTTCTGGTTTGGAATATGGGTCTCAGAGAGGGGAACATGCAAACTCCACACAGAAAGGCCCCAGCCAGGGCCTGGGACATTCCTGCTGTGAGGCGACAGCGCTAACCATTTGTTTCCCCTTGCTTCAAGTCTTAATCCTTAACTACAACCACGTCCAGCTGCGCACTGAACATGCAGACATGAGATTGATTCATCTTGTCATCTCAAAGAAAAAAAAGAGTGTATTTCTGTTGCACTTCTTCTGAGGCTTTGTAAAATTTTGAGTTAGTAAGAAATCAGTTTATTAGCAATACTAAAGCATGATTGTAAATAATTCAGTATAAGCCCAGATTTAAAAACAAGCTCCCCGGGGCACTGCAGTATAGTACACATAATGAGCATGTGTATGTTATTGTAACCTGTTACAATGATTTTTGCATAAACACATGAATAAAATAAATGCATACAGGTACAACATACACTCAAGTCCTTTGTGAGGAAGGCTTCCTCCACTGGTGTTTTCTGGATCTTTCCTGGTCCAAGTGCAGAGGAAATTTTCTGGCGGAGAAACGGTTCATGAATTATTATATCATCATCTATATGAAAACATTATAATATAAATACCAAGAGAACATGTACAACTGTGTAATACAACCTGAATTGCAAAACCTGCATTGTTTTGTCTGTGTAAAATAATAAAGTTCTAAATTGATCAGTAACTCTAACATTTGAATGTTTGTTTTTAACAGTGTCATTTTAACAGGCTTTTTTCAGTCCATTCACTGGGACATGGCTCAAATATTTAACAAAAGATTTCTTGATCAGTTACTATACACACCTTCACAATGTCCCCCATGGTATTGTTAGAATAGTCCACAGCTAGCAGGTAATACGGCTTGGGCTGTTGTTCAATCACGTTCTGAATCACACTTTAACACAAAGAAATATTGTTTACGGCATATAAATGTTACCTTATGTGTAAGTTCTATCAATGTAGAACACATTTCTTAAAGCCTTTAGGAAAGCAGGGTTTGGTGCAATCTATATCCTCACGTCAATAATTGTTCAAGGTAGTATTAACAAAAAATTGATGTGCATGCGTGTGTCCAACCTTGCCAGGTCATTGATGTGAACAGTGGGAACGATGTTGTTGCCATCTCCAAAGACAGGTATTTTACCTTCACGTCCCAACCACGCTGTCTAACAATACAGATTGTTTCAATTAGTTACACAGGTGAAGCAAATTCACATGTTTGTCATGTTGGTCCATCCAACACTTTGACTAGAGCTGATGATTGATGTTGGTTTTAGATCTATCCAATAGTGTCCAGAGGCATTATGATCTGCACCCACTGATAATACCCCTTGGAAATTGAAATTGAAATGAACTGAGTAAGTCTGGCGACTGATCCCAGCTGAGTAAGTTAAAGCCTGATCGACATTGTCGTACTGCAGGCTCATGCTCCACCTCACCAAAATTAACTGTAAGAAAAGACTGAGGCAGGCTGGACCAAAACAGGCAGCTCTCCATACTGTATGGGAACAACCCACCTTCAATCTAGCATCTGGCATCTGGTGCATTTCCTGGATACACTTTCCCAGAATCTCTACAACGGAGGTGGTGAGTCACAGTTAGCATTATCAAGAGCCACAGTGGCCACATTTAGGGGAACTATGTATCTTTCAAGCGTAATTGACCCTATCTGCCCCTTTCTGCTTTGTGCTCCAATAATATTTGAGCAAGCCAGATAGCTAGATACGCTATGTGCTAGGCTAGTTTATGTTGAAAATACAATCCCATTTTGAGGATGGTTTAAATGTGTGTCATATTTATATTCACACTTTAGGTTAGCTAGCCAGCTAAACACTAGATAACTAGCCAGCTATTCTATGGCAACTGTAAACTAGCTAGTTAGCTAGTGTTTGCAGAGCAAAACACTAATGTTACATCAGTTGTTCACTAGCTAGTTACATCTGAAATGTTAGCAAAACCTAGCTAACTAGGTGACTAATTTACCACAGTCGTTACTTAGCTAGTTAGCTAATGTTTGCTATCATTAGCTAACTTAAGATGTGATTATATATGTGTTACTTAACTGTTAGGGATTAGTCATTTCAGTATATCTTAATACACACAGATGTGAAGGCCTACAATAGCTACAAACACCTAAGCGTGGGAGGAAGAACGGGTTATCTCCAAGGCCGGAACAACCAGTTCTGACCGTTGCTCTAGTTTCATAAATGATATTATATGGAAGGGAAAGAAAGGCGGAATTACTAATTTTTCTTTTAGGACGCTGTCTCCTCAGGAAATGGTTGGGTCGTGTGCCAAGAGGCTGGGACCAGCCTGTGCACCAACAAGGAAGCACCAAGTCTCCCACCATATAGTCCACCAATCACATTGCTTGCTATAATAAAATATAACCTCATGTAACCTTTGATCAGGACTCTTTTTGGGGCAAGTAACAGCACTCCGTTGACTGTGGCTTCTCAATCCAACAAGATCCTTGGCCAAGTATTATTTTAATTATACAATTCTAAATAAACTTCTTAACTGAGAGAAGTTGTTTGTCTTATGATAGATAATTTTGATACACGACACAACCATCTTCACAATGTGGTTGTCTTTTCACCATCGATTAGCCTAGCATATAGTATATCTACGTACAAACAAACAGCAACACTGGCAGCTACATGGAAGAGAAAGCTGTAAAACATATATGTCTACACTTAACAGTTGACACTCCTGAAAATGAACACTATGACAAAATTACATTTTTGTAATTTTAGTGATAGAGATGTATGTATACTGGGGAAATAAAAATGGATCTTGCTGGCAGTCAAAGCAGCTATCTACAGCAGTTTTCAAACCTCACCTTGAAAAAGAAGTGGAAGGTCTGCTCTCCCATCCCATACTGAAGTCCCGACGCCACCACGTATGTTGAGAACAACTTCATGTTCTAAAAGCAACAACCATGTGACAGGGTTATAGAATGAATGTGTCTCCTGTATGAAATGTAACAATTAAGTTGAATTTGAAACTAACAGTTTTGCCCATTTTGGCCACCCTCTTCTCCAGGTCAATGTGTTGTTTGAAGTTGGGATGTGCTTTCCTTCTCCAGAAGATCTCATCAGTGAAAGGATCATCATCCTGTTATAACATAACATAAATCTGATATGGCCAGGATTGGTGAGCAAACAGACCTGGAACACTTACAAATAAACATTCATTTATTTGGTTTACTGTAATAAATAAGTGACATATATTGTTAGATATATGATGTAGTTACTGAAAAGGCAATTACTGTTTACAGATTACTCAAATGTATGAAGTTATATCAGAATATTATTGACAGAAAATAAAGAAAATCATTTTACTTAAACATTTTGAAAACTGATTTTTAAAATACAAACTTTTTCTAGAGTGAGGAATCAGATTTTTAACATATTTTGGTTATGTGGCTGTTGGTCAGAAAAATAGATCCATGTTACACAAAAAAATAACATGAGGCTGGCCAGAGGCACTATATGTGTCTGCTTACAGGATCCACTGACTTGCTGCAAGCCCAGGTCATCACCGTGGAGACGAGGATGAACATCTTCGGTTTAGAAAAATGGCTCATTTCATTGTGGAGGGCTACAAAGAAAACACAAGTCATTATTTATGGTGTTATTACATCTAATTATTGTTTACCACTGCAATCATTTTCAGGTTTTGCTCATGTGTTGCCTGCTGACAATCATTTTTATTTCCTTTACAGTTCATAAAGTACAAACAGAGCTACACAAAAATCCATTGACATTTTTCAAATTGGTTAAAATATGAGGTACAAAAAGAGTTGTTAATGCAGCCAGCGTAAACTAGCAGTATAATAAGTAGCAGAAAATAAAGTACAAACAGTTAAAGCAGTATTACACTCAGAAAGACAAATACTACCTGAATGAATCTTATCATCAATATCATAATAAATATTCATTTCTGACAGGGAGGAATATTAAACAGTGTTCCATACTGTCAATATTTTGAGATACTAAGTGATTACTCTGAGAAAGTTTCTCATTATACTTTAATAATCTTTATTTCACTGTCACATGCGGGACAGCCATCAACTGCTTACCTGAAACAGCCCAGGAGGCTTCTTCTACCTGATCGGCATGCTGGGTAATGTTGTAAATAACAACATCACAACTCATCAGTTTTGCAAGTAGCTCCTCCCTGTTCAGTTTCTGGCACACAAACAAGAAATATGAGACATCAGACAATGTGTGCTAGTGGACGGTTCTGAATGATGAAGCACTCACTGAATACTCCTCCAGCATATACGCTCTCCCCTCGTCAGCTTCCTCAGAAACAGTTCCAACAACGTGAAAAGCTCCTTCTCCGCTCTGCTTTGAACCCACTCTTCCCTCCTCCTCCTCTTCCTCAGTCTCCGTCTCTCCTTCAGCATCAGCAGGCGCTCCGAACGCACATTGTGAAAGGAACTGCGACACAGGGAGATGCAAACGTTAACTAACTTATGTTAGTGACTAACGTTAAAGCTGTCCTTAACCTTCCTTACGGCGTGTGCTGCAGTATCTCAACGTCCTGCTCAATAGCTGCTAGCTAGCACACATTAACGCAAGCTAGCAGCTCCACTAGCTTCATTCTGACGCTCCACCATTAAATATATTTACCTTGGCAATACATTTTGAAGCGTATGAGTCTACGTTGTTAATAAAAACTCTTTTAGGCGATTCTTTAAGTTTCTCCATTCTGGGCTCCGCCAGCCTGTCCACAGCTGGAAGTAAGTTAAGTGTTGTTGGTGTCCCGTTGCCATGGAGATGGCCCTCTCGCGCCTGCGACGCAAGCGTCTTCGCCCGACGCGGTGTGGTCCAGCTGTGGAGAGAGTGACAGAAACACCCTGTGAACTCTAACATAGGCTTCAACGCAGAGGTGGAAGTACTAATACCACGGTGTAGACACTAGACATACTCTGTTACAAGTAAAAGCCCTGCATTCACCTCACTTTACTTAAAGGTGCAGTAGGTCTCTTTTATGAAACTAACTTTTTGTCATATTTCATATTTCACTATATCCTGACAGTAGTACATGAAACAGTTAATATAATAGTTTCTCTCAGAACCAGCATTAACTGTTTCAGCAGTTTGAGCTACAGTAGCTGGATCGACCACATGGGCCGGCCTTAACTCCCCAGTGCATCAGTGAGCCTTGGCCGCCCTTGACCCTGTCTCTGGTTCACCGCTTTTCCTTCCTTGGAGCACTTTTGATAGGAACTGACCACTGCAGACCAGGAACACCTCACAAGAGCTGCAGGTATAGAGATGCTCTGACCCAGTCGTCTAACCATCACAATGTGGCCCTTGTCAAAGTCTCTCAAATCCTCACACTGTCCATTTTTCCTGCTTCAACTTTGAGGACTAAATGTTCACTTGCTGCCTAATATATCCCAGCCACTGACAGGAGCCATGATAACCAGATAATCAGTGTTATTCACTTCACATATCAGGGATCACGTCTGCACACTCTGGCTCCAAGTGGCGAAAGTTGGCAGCGACCGTATCAGGGATAATATGGCTTCATTTTTATAAAGTGAAGATTCGACATCCATCTTTTATATGTTGATGCTTTCCACCGTTTGTAGTCTGTGTGTGCTCTGAGCAGGCAGTGGGTTTATGAGCTTTCTCACTGAGAACAGCTGCCTGCTGGTGGACACCAAGGCTGATGAGAGTAGGGAGCAAACAGTGAAGTTGCAAGCTGTAAAACCAAAATAATGTGGTAGAAGAGGCTGACACATCTCAGTGCGAGTGGAACTGCATTACAAAGTTGGTTATAATTGTCTTTTATGGGTGACTGCTTTCACATTACATTTTATTTGATCCATTGTCAATTTAAAAATATAGTTAGTTGCAGCTTTAAAAGTAATTTTTAGAAATCACCTTCTCATACAAGTGCCTGGATCAGTAGGATGATTGTGAAACTATCCCTGCAGTTTTACATCTATGAATAGATGTAAAATAGACCATCTTTAACTATGACACTCAAAAAGATGAATAGCCACTTTTATTTTTATTTTTCATTTCAACCCATACAACACACATTGCTTTCTAATAATTAAACAATTTTAATTTTTTCAAGTCAATAAATTAATCACAATATTCACAGCACAGTGTACAATCCTTATCCTGCCACCACAGCAAAGTTATCAAACTGAGCCAGTTCAAATGAGCGTGTTCCTATGGCTGCCCAGCCGTTCTTTGGAGTCAGTACCACAGCGTTCTTCCACAGAGGGTATCCATTCAGCTGCCCCAAGGCGTACTGGCCCTGCAGGAGAGCGGCGGCAGTGAGTCAGCAAATGGTTTGAGTATATACGCATATCCACTTTATGAGATAGAGTATGACTCTTTATAGACTTCCTCATCCTGAGTCACATGAGTCACATGAGTGTGGCAGGTTCAGTTAGCATGTGATTACACTGTAACCATTAGCAGCCAATCACTGCAAGCCCATTCAGTTCATACAAAGCTCAGCAACCAGCAAAACCTGAGTCAATTTATGGAAACAATCTTGCTTATGTTTATGTGTGTTTACCTGTGGGACTTAACAGTGTGATCTGACATGTACAACATGGCAACAGAAGTTTAATCAAGAAACAAACTAAGATATTACCAAAATAAGGCTTCACTGGAACTTATGACTATTTTAATTATCAATTTATTTGTTGATTGTTTTCTTGAGAAAATGTCAAAAATATTGAAAAATGCCCATTTGAAATTCTGAGCCCAAGTTGACTTATTTTACTATCAAACAGCAAATATTCACATTACAGGAGCTGTTGATATGCTTTTTTGCTTAAAACAAAACATATCAACAAATCAATTAAAATGGTTACCTATTCAATCCTGTAATCAGTTCATAGACTATTCATGTGGTTCTAACAGTGCCACATTGTTTTGATTGGAAAGCACAGGTAGGTAATACCACCATCTAAAACCCAGAATGGACAGAGTTCCTGATAACAAACTATAATTTCCACCAAAAGCATGTACAATGTTTGAGTCCAGGCTTTAAAGAATTGAAGTGATTCAACTGACCCCTTGTTAGTCCCACCCCTTTTTGTTCTGTGCTCCAATAAGAACTGAGCAAGCCTCAGTCAGAACCTTGGTCAATTTCCTCCTCCACATTTTCAAGATGGTTAAAAGATAAATGTGACATATAAAGCCACCTCTTAAGTTACCCAATGTTATCAAATCCTTTAATAATTATTCATTTAAATTAGCTAGCTAGTTAGCCAGCCTTTTGCTAATATTACAAATAACATAATAATAACAAAAAAAAAACAGTCAGAATTAGACAATCAGAGGCAGAGTAGGGCGGGTCATGACTTCACTTCCTGGGAAAAAAAACATATTGCTGCATTGTTGCAAAAGGAGAAAGATGACCGAGGTTCTGAGCAAAAAAGGGGCCGGATTGCAGAAGGGTCAATTGAGGAGGTGATAAAGTAAAAAGGCCCCAATTTGGAATTCTAATTTAATCTCATCAGCACTCATCACACTTGATTTGGTTGCAGTCAATCTCTCTACTCTTCAAGACGACAATCATTATTTCACTTTGCCAAAAGGACACGGTTTGAAAAGGACAAATAAATGAGACACAGAGTCTCAACTTACTTTCACAGTGAGTGATAAGGTGTGCCAACCATATGCTCGGGTACCAGACTGTCCCTCTGCAAGTACAGTCTGTCCAGCTGTTGACAAAAGCAGAGAACAAAACAGTCAAACACACATTGATAAGACAGTAATGACACCTACCCAACCCGGTACAATGCTTTTAATAATGAAGCAGAGGGTGATAGTACTGACCAAGATCATTGGTAACTTTGTATGTGCCATCTGTAAACACCCAGAAGAAGACTCCTTTAGCGCTGCGGATTGACTGGCCACCTTTATCCACCCTGGCTGCTATGAAGACCCCACCAGTCTTAACGGTCTCCATGAAGACATCACATGTAACCGTCAGGTCGTGCCTGTAACATAACAGTGTGATATTATGTTGGAGAAAAATCCTTCACAATACGAGGTTTTAGACAGTTAAAGCTGCAGTAGTTCACTTTTATAAAAATGTCATTACGAGGAACCAGAGGAACCTGATTTCTTTCACAGATTATCTGTGCTACTGTCAGGATATAGGAAAGTTTCAGCAAATATGACAAAAAGTTATTTTTTTTTAGCTTTAAGTTAGCATGTTTGCCAAGTTATATTCACCACTGGTAGTCTCCTAGGACGCTGATGGTCTGGTCAGCATCAGCTGCCCATGTGACGGGTCTCTCTGTCAGAACCTGTCGTAAGGTGAAGACGTGAGGTCCAGGGTCAGTCAGGTTGATGTAGTACTCAAACACCCCTGTCTGGTCAGCAAAGTCCGGAGCCTCTGAGAAGGGGGGGTTTCCTACAGGAGGTCAAATACAGAGATATGGGAAGATGGATGGAGACTATTAAGACCTTTTTTTCCAATGAGTCAAAAATACCAGGTCACAGAACAGAAAAGAAATCAGTCAGGAATTTTGAGAAAGCTTGTGCTTTGAATCAAATCTTTTGTCTTGATATAACTGATTCTTTTCTTCTTTTTCTGAATTAACATTATGCATCTTTTCTACCTTACAACGAAATCATTTTGATGCTGACAATTTTGGGTGAATGGTGCCCCTGTCAGTCCCCCTCTGTGCCCTGTACACCTGTTCTTGCTCTTCATCACTAGATGGCACTAAATCCTACACACCAAGAATTCAATGACCAAACAAAAATCATTTGGATTCTGTGCATGCTGCACTTACGGATGTCAAAGTTGTCCTTGTAGACTTTAGGGAAGCGGGCGGAAGGGGGTGGGTCTGGGTAACTTCCTTTCTGTCCTGTTGTAATCGTGGTTAACGTGTAAACTTCATCTTCAGCTAGGTTTAAGGTGAAGGATCCATCAACAAGCTGAAATAATCATGAACGTGTTAAAACTGTTGGTGCCATGATTTGTCGGAAGCATCTTTTCTAACTGCTTCTTTTACCTTCAGTGGAGTTAGTTTCTCAAAGAAGGAGGGCTTTTTTGTTTTGAAGTTAAACTGCGACTGCCACACTTGGACTTCCTTGATGGAAGCCTACGAAAAATAAATAATGGATAACAGTAGGTATCACTCACTAACTCTCAACGGTATGATGAAGACCTCAGAAACTTACAAAGGATCCCTGGAGCTGGAAAGTTGCATTCTGGGATGTCACATTGAAGGGAGGTAGTGGAGGTCTTATGCACACTGAGTGATCATGAGTCTGTAAAGGAAATGTAGAAAACAGACATTCATATATCTCAAGAGCAGTTTTAGAGTAACAGTGCAGTATATGTAACAGTAATAAAACAGCTGGAAACACAAGCTTCAAGCTTAACTTGAACACTGAAACCTAAAAACTCATCTTTGTTGTTTAATTGTCTGTACAGATACATCCTTAAGACCTTCATAAGATCATTTCTAAACAAATATTTGAAATTACAGAGGCAGGGGATGAAACTACAGCAGCATATTGCTGTCATACCAGAAAAACAGCAAAACCCATCAATGGCACGTTTCTTATAACAAGAAGCTTGTTATAAATGGTAAATGGACCTGTACTTGTATAGAGTCTTTCTAGTCTTCCACCACTCAAAGCACTTTTACACTAAATGCCACATTCACCCTTTTACACACATTCACTCAGTGATGCACAACATCAGGAGCTACTCTGGGTTCAGTATCTTGCTCAAGGATACTTCAACATGTGGCATTTATCAATTTATTTTTATGACTTCACATTATAATGCGATACTATTTATTTTTTTCTGGCATGGCAGCAATATGCTTCTGTAGAAAAATTTAAAAGCAAAAAGTAAAAATGTAAACAGGAAATCCCAACTTGCCATTGTTTCTATGACAACAGTGAGGTTTCCTGTCCCGTCAGTCAGGGCTACATAACTTCCGCCTTGTGCCAGATGTCCAACAGTCTGCAAGTAGGTCCATCCTGGCTGGGTGAACTGTGTGGTGTGGGCTGTGAGGAAAATAACACAGTGAATACATTGATTTATTAAACCACTGTTGATAACTCTGATAAGTCATTTCTTAGAGCCACAGCAGTTAGTAACTGTAACCTGTTGACATCATGACAAAGTCATTTACAGAAAATTCAGGGTGCAGTAACTCTATAGATAGTGGTTTCTGTGTCTATCTTACTGAACAATCAATGGTGTGGATGCCAATTAAAAAGAGAAATGGAAGTCATATTATTAAGCATTGGACAAAGGTGTCCGTCTTCGTCCAACTGCATGCTATGGAACCACACTACACACAGTTAACCTTCATACTGTACCTTATAACTTCATTTTCCTGTTTGACAACTGACCTTTGCTTTTCCACAATACTTTCTCCATTTATTTTTTAAACATATTTAAAACAAAGAAATGTCTTTGTCTTTATAAACGTGTCAGTGCCATATTTGAGTGATTTTAGCTAACTATCTGCGGGAGAAAAAGGTTTCTAGTTGGAATGAACTCTTTTTAAAGCCATTTGCATTGTTTTCAGTAGCAACTTGGAATGTTCAATGTCTATTTGACATCCTGCTGTTCTGTTAGAACAGACCTAACATATTTGCACAGTATCTGTCTTTGAGTGCAGGATGTAATGCAGACCTGTGATCCAGATAGGGGACTCCACAACATAGTTGCCGCTCCAGGGCTCCTCAGCTGTCATTAACCCGTCTCTGCCGAATGGCAGATCCTCATAGTAGCTGGCCACCAGGTTCCAGGAGATGGTGCTGGAGGAAGAATGGAAATCAACCACAGCTGGACACAGGAGCTGAACCCAGGATTTCATGGCACAGCCACAATCTTTTTGGATCATTTTTATACATTAAAGATGAAATATTTTCTCTTTTGTGTACTTAGAAGCATTTTCTTCATGTACAAGGTTTGGTTGTTTTGACAAGTAACCTTTCTTCCATATACACTGTGTTCCAAATTATTATGCAAATATGGTTTCAATTACAAAAACATTGGATTTTTTGTTTTTCAATGAAAGTTTACAATTGTC
>JAGRRF010012892.1:1569693-1580355 GCA_019097615.1 Morone chrysops | reverse complement strand
GGGCCAGCCTTCACTCCCTACATGCATCATGACCCTGTCTCCAGTTCACTGCTTTTCCATCCTTGTAGCACTTTTGATAGGTACTGACCACTGCAGACCGGGAACACCTCACAAGAGCTGCAATTTTGGAAATGCTCTGTCAGTCGACGAGCCATCACAATTTGTCCCTTGTCAAAGTTGCTCAAATCAAATGAATTCTTGTGCTTCTGAGCATTTACTAAGAAGCAAAGACCCAAGACTAGAGGGATATCACTTTCCTGGAAAACAATTAAATATAAACATAATTGAAAGGTGCTGTAAGCAATATTTTTATGTTAAAATAAGTGTTAAATAGCTCTATATTCTCTCCCAGTTTTCTGGCATCCTGTTCCCATTTTATCCAGTAAGGAGAGAGAATTCCACAAAGAGGCGGTCCTCCAAGTAGAATTTCAGTGTGGGGATGCAAGTAGGAAAAGGGGACTGCTAACTGCAATAATGGACAGGAATTGCAAAATGCCGATTTCACTTACAGCACCTTTAACTGTATGTTCTAGTGTCCTCATTGAACACTGCAACGCTCTGAGACTCTGAGTGATAATGCACCAACAGCAGCTCCAACAGCTGCTCCAGCTGCAGCTCCGACTGCCAAACCGATTGGACCTCCTACAACTCCGAGCAGACCTCCGACAACAGCGCCACAGGTCGTCGCTATAACCATCACTGGAGCAGCGACAAAGTCATTGGACCTTTCAGCACGAGCTCTGGCTTCATAGTCGTATCTCCTAATCACTCGCTTCTCCTCCCTGTGGTAGGCCTCCTCTGCGTATTTGGTTCTCAGTTTGTCCAGCTCCCTCTGCCTCTGTGCTTCCAGCTCCTTCAGGACTCGCTGTTTCTCCTTCTCTATGGCTGCCTCTGCTCTCATGAACATTTCGTTGGTGTAGTAGCTTCCACCGTTACCCATAGTCATCTTGTCGATTTTGTCGAGGAGCTGACTGGTTTGTACAGGGTCTTTAATTTCGTTGTTAAAGACATGGTATTGACTGTAGCACTTCCGAATGAGGGCTTTCAGGTCGGGACTCTCGGAAATATAGCCCTCAATGGTTTGCTTCTTCAGCTGATCTCCATGTGTGAACAAAACCATTGTGTATTTAGATGCATCTTCACCAAAAGTGGTCTGAATCATCTTGACGGTTTCCTTCTCCTCCTGGGTAAATCTGCCCAGCTGAAGAACTACCAGGAAGGCATGAGGACCAGGGGCAGACAGAGAGATGCACATCTTGATCCTCTTCAATACTTCTTCTTGGGTGAAATTAGTGTCAAACAACCCTGGAGTGTCAATGATGGCCACTTTTCGGTCCCCGACATTCCCCTTGGCTTTCTGGCACTCAGCCGTCTGGGAAGCTGGAGACAGTTCTGACTCGAATGCTTCCCTGCCCAGAATGGTGTTTCCTGCTGCACTCTTCCCTACTCCGGTCTTCCCCACTAGAACAATCCTCCTTTCATTTGGATCTGTGGTGGCTCTGAATCCTGTCACAGAGAAATACCCCTTCCATCAAACAAGAGACTGTGTGCACACTCCAGATGAAAGATCTTAGCTGTTAACATTTTTGAAAACAGAAGATTAGAGTTACACCTAATGAGACTATATCTGAACTTAACCATGACAGCCAGGCTACAAGGCTGCTAAAACAGCCTTTGTTTAGCTTGATGACAATGCATTGTTGATGTTATCCAACAGGTTTAGAACAAGTGAAAGAATTTTCTCAGAGCGTCATGTAAGTGTAAATGACAGCAAGGCGACACAGGTGTACAGCACCTTTCACTTTGAGGCTTTATGTAAGACAGAAAGGCATTAACAATTCAGTTAAACTTAATAAAGACCAAATAAAAGTACTCAAGGAAAGGAAAGCCAACTAGTGGAAAGCCATCTTATTAAGTTCAATTCAATTTGATTATTTGTATTGCGCCAATTCATAACAGAAGTTATATCAGGACACTTTTCAAATAGAGCAGGTCTAGACCATACCTCGAAGTGAATGATGATTACAAGAAATCAATAACAAAGGGTAAGACCATGAGCCAACAGCCACAAAGTTCCTCCACCCAAGTCAAACTCATTCCGTAAAGCAGCTCATTAAAAAAATAGAAGAAATGAACATGAACTGTTTATGGGGTTTATGTTTATGTTTATTTGGGACTGTGATCGGTGAATGCAAACTAGCTCATTTGAATCTGTGTGACTGAACTTTGAGTTTGCACTTGTTTGAACTAAATTTTCATGCCTAAATTTGTGCCATTGACCAAATGCAACCCATCTTACGGAGCCCCCGAGGTGACATGAGAAAAAAAAAAAAGTGACGAGATCTCGTACTTCTCGCAAATCTGACAATGTCTGCTGGCTGGCCCCTTGCCGGGCGCATTTCCTCCATGGCGGTGCACGGCGACCGGCTCTAGGTCGGTTTGGACAGGCTTGCGGCACACGACCGGAGCCGGTCGCGGCGCACCGCCACGGAGACATTGTCGGATTTGCGAGAGCTCACAAAAGAAACTCGAGATCTCGTGTTTCAAAATTGAGATCTCGTCACTTTTTTTTTTTTTTTCTCATGTTACCTCAGGGGCTCCGTACCATCCTGACTGTAGTGACCTGAACAAAAAGCTGAGTTTCACTATCAGAATTTGATCCATTCAGTCCTCATTTGGAATGTCTAGAACAGCTGCATGAATAAATTAATTTATCTCAATTCAAGTTAGTGGAGGGCTAAACCGGAAGTTAGCAGCTTGGCTGAAGTCTCTGGTGCACTTGCTCTATACCCCCACAATGCAAAAGCATTTGAAGCATTTTCATTTGTAGGAAATCAAACTTTTTGACCTCATGCGCCACTGAGCAGCTTCTATGAGAATGAGTTCTGTATCCTGTTCTCCCTTAACAATCCATGGATAAACCCAGCAGCACTTCACTTTGAAGCCATACACCCTCCAACAAGCTGATTCACAAGTTGCTAAATATGTTTAACTAGGATTACTAACTGTTATGTAAATTTGACATTATAATAATTTTATCTTAATTATGTAATTACTGTAATATGTAGCTAAGTAGGCACTGCCCAACATTATATATACACACTAAGAAGAACTAGGAAAAAATAAGATAAGTTAATATAATAATAATTAAACGTAAATTCATTCAGCATAGCTGTTCTTTAACTTCATAATTAATTATCAAAGGGCTGAGATTGCTCTGTGAAAATGAATAAATCAGCTGAACTGTCCCAGGAAAACTCTTACCTTGATAGTTTGCCCCGTTCATGTTGAAAAGCCAAAAGCCAAAGGGATCCTGCTGTTGTGCGTCTTGTCATGCTATGAATTTTTCTTCTTGTATTGTCATTGGTGTCACTTTCTTACCCCCACATGGGTGTTTCTTTCTCTCGCTGCTACTGGAATTGCCAAGCACAAGGAAGTGCAGCATGTTTTTATTATAAGGTGCACTCTGTGGAATGTCATATTCAAATACTAGTGTTAGATGTTTCATGTATATAAATTAGCTCATATCAACTTTAACAATATGAAGCATCCATTCACAAATGCCATTTCTACTTCTAAAATCAACCCAAATGTAACCAAACTTCCAATTTTGAGAAAAACGGTTAAGAAAGTACTCTGAGCAACCCTGATAACATCTAGTGTTTAAGAAGCAAACTGGTTTGTCCTAGATAACGAGAAAGCTGGAGCTCATCACACTCCGTAGAGGTTCCTTCATCATTTAAAATTTATTCAACTTCTCACCTCTCAGGGGAGACTGAATCTGCATTGCTCATATGTTTGACAGTGCAGTCATCACCTGCGAGCACAACATGAGACTCAGTTGGCAGGTTTGTGTGCCAGCATTTTGGCATACAGGATATGAAGTAATTCAAGTAGCTAAATGACAAAACTATTTGTTCATGACAAGTCCAACGCTTGTTTATGGCAAATGAAGGTAAGAACTGCTGTAACACTCCTATTTCCTGTACCAGCTTTGTTCACAGAGTGAGCAAGTTAGTTAGCCAGACCTGATATGAAAGAGATAGCTGTTGACCTAGAGTAAATTTATAGATGAAAAACACTACTGTATAAATAGAAATGGTAATGAATTTAAACCTTTGTTTTGTATTAATATATATATTTAAATAAATATGTGTATATATGATGTATGTTCAAGTGTTCATTTTTAATGATTGACAACTGAGGCCCTTTCATAACTGAGTTGGCCGGGCATATGGGCAGGACTTTAATACAGTGGCGCCAACCCCGATCACTAGACTGTGTCTCCGAATGATGTCCCTAGCACAATATATTAGTGGATCTATCTGGAATATTTTGGCTTAATTTTTGTACAGTGTGAGGAAGTGGAGATGTCCATCTTTTATATGTTGATCGTTCTGCTATCTAGAGGTGCTGCCCTTACTGCGGTGGCAAGACGTAGCTACTGTGTGACTGGGTAGCTGAAGTGATGTTAGGCAATGTTCATTTCTGCCAATATTGTAAGGTAAGTAAAGGGAAAAGTAGAAAATTGTACACTTCTTAGAAAGCTTGTATTCAAACATGCACATATTGTAGGAAGATGTCACCACAGTATTGGTGACTTATTTGCTTGAGATACTTCCTCAGATTTGTCTCAGTGCCCCTCATGTCCCACCTGCATATACGATTTTTATCAACATATGTGACGAGTGCTGTGTGTGACTTATCAACGATCTGTCATGTTTCACTGACAGATACCACTCCAAATTTTAATAGAGAAGGCCCCAGTGCACAAAGCTAATTCCACGAAGAAAGGCTTTTCCCAGTTTGGTGTGAAAAGACTTGACTGGCCTGCACAAAGCCCTGACTTTAACCCCATCCAGCAACTTTGGGTTGAACTGGAACGCTGACTGTAAGCCAGGTCTTATCATTCAACATTAGTGCTGAACATCACTACATGGGTAGACTTTGTGGGGCACTGATGTATTCAGGAGTGGCATAAAGTGTGTGTCTCAACTTTCCAGTCATGTCCAGTTTATGTAATTCCAATACTGCAGTATGCAGAAAAATTGAGAGAGAGACCAGGTGAAAATAACACATTTACACCACATGCAAAAAATGTTTTTTCCACAAGATTCCATGGAATTAGCATAAAGTGGGCATGTCTATAAAGGGGAGACTTGTGGGTACCAAAATAACCCATTTTCATTCAGTTATCTTGAGGTCAGAAGTGAAGGGATGCCATTGCAAATAGTCATACCAATTTTTCCATCACCAAGATCTTTCCTAAATTTGGAGCATTATTTAGCTTCAGCATGTTGGTACCAATGGATATGTTAAGTCATCTAGTTTCGTTTGATACATACATGATATCTTCACTCTAGCTTCAAAATGGAGCCTGCTACAGCCTCTAAAAGACAGAGCAGAGTGGAAGAGGTAAAGATAAAGGGGTTGTCAGTCAGATTTCAGGAGTGGCCAGTGCTATCCAAGCTTGTTTCATGCATTTATTTCAGTCTTTCAGAAAGTTTGTTCCAGGCCAATGCATTCAGTGCTGAAAAGTTTTAGAAAACATGGGCTGACAAACTTGTTTAACTTGTCCTGACAACTTCCAGCTGGGTCTCGATAACCTGTCATCAAACATTTGTTTTTTTCTTTCTCCATGTTTTTCTGGTTCTCGAATTTTAGTTTCAGTACATGTACTGTATGTTAAGCTTTTAGCATTATGTCATCATTAACATTAATAACTTGCATGATTAATACAAGCATGTTCTCTTGTTCTAAGTTACTGATGGTATACATTTGTTCTCAGCATGGGAATTCCCTGAAACAACTGCAGCCTTTGTTTGCTCTGAATGCTTAGGACCTGCCAAACCGCAGTAAAGATATGAGAAGTATGAACTGAACAACAACTTTTGTTAATCTCTTGATCTTGTGCAAGGAACTGACATCAACATAGTTGTCTACGGTACTTCCTGTAATTGATAACATGCTGAAGACAACGGGCACTGTAAAAGCCCCACAACCAGCCATTGGTCCTATGCTGAAATTCCTACAAACAACCACTTGATGTCAGTGTTGCCTGAGGATTACACCAGCCACTGACTTCGCCTTTTCATTCACACACACATACTCACACACAGTGCCCATTCAAGTGTCCACTATTTACATTTTGTAATTGTCTTTTCGTGAGACTGATTGGCTCTCCAGCCAGTCTCTGTTTCAACAAGTCATGCCCGCATGCTTTCCAAATGAATTTCCAGACTCACTAGATTATTTACTCTGTGCCCGTGCATACTGTGCACACCCAAAGAATGGCAGCCTCTTAAAACAAATTTAATACAGACAGCACTTAGGTCCATTACCTGCCACTCATTTAAAGGGCTGAGAATTTCAATTTGAAGGCCCTCCAAACCCACAACATATATCTTTTTTCCCTTCGTTCTTCAGGGGACCCAGTTGAATGTTTAAGGTGGATGAAAAGTGTAAGAGCAGTCAGTTAAATTATGGAGCATTTGCATACTGTGACATTTCAGAACTGGCAAAGTCTGTGTAGGGGGGCTGCAGCCTTCATGGCAACCTGTCAAGAACCTGAAGTCTGTAGGCTGGCTCCCTGCATTTAAAACTAAAGTCACCCCTTCACTGTGATTTGGTTTAACATTTGCTGTATTTTTAGACACTGGCACAGGCTGTGCCTTTGTCTCCCAATCGTTACTTTTCACAATAAAGGCTGGTTCTTTCAGCAGGTTATGATTTTGTCAAATCCAGCACATTTAAATTCTTCGCTCTTGTCAAAGCTTTGATGAGGTAAGTGGATAGTTTTATTCAGACTGGAGCCGAGCTGGATTGTGGTTATTTCTTTTGTTGCTTCTGTCAGTTTTCACATAGATCTTAAGAATGAATGACACAGTCAGAAATGGGAATTAACACATATGAAAGCTTTTGAAAATACTGATGCAACTAATGTTTGGCCTGCACAAATAATCAATCTTTACGAGTCAAGGTACCTACAGTATTTTTTCTACAAGAAAAACAATGTATTAGTAGGTTGAGATAATTTCACTTGTATCGGTATGTGTTCCAGCAGTTTCTAAGAAACTGGTATCAGTCAGTGCCTCATCCCCACATGTGGAACATGAGTGTTATTTATATGTTATTTATATGTTTGGCATGATTGAAAACCTAATTGACAATATGAAAAGCAAAATGTGATAATTAATTCACAGTTTATTCCCCCAGCTAGTATGGTGTATGGGGATCTACACATAATAGAATACAGATACATGGTGAGATGCAATATAATGTGCTGTCATGTTGCATGTGATAAATTACAATCTAATCTACACAAGTGTTTTGTGACAAAAAAATATTCTGAGTCCTCACAATGAGACATTTTCTCAAAATGCTAACTTAGCACCTCAAAATATTGACAAATTTTCTCATAAGTTTAAGATACTGAGTCAATAGTCAAGTCAATATTTCGAGAAAGTTTCTCATCATAATGATTTACAGAATCCTTTTTGTTCGTCACATTGGTGGAAATTGGTGTCCATTTATCACACAAGCAGGTATGTGGTATACTATTGTTTAAAAATAAACACAAATTAAGTAAATAATACATAATCATAACACTGATTAAAACATTTAAAAGAAATATTAAATGATTAAAATCAACAACAGTAATAAATGGTTGTTATGTTTCAAATTCAATTTTGAAATCTAAATGAATACTGTATGGTTTGGAAATTGTTCTGTGGACACCGGTACTAGTCAGGTGATACAGTAGCAACTGTTCCCTGCAATGATTTCACATCTAGCAGTTTTGGCTCCTCTGTACTCACATCTCTTCCTCACACCTCTGTCTCACTTCCTCGCTGTGTGGAGTTAAGATGTAGAAAAGAAATAAGTAAGGGAAGCCAGGAGACACATTATGAAAAGCGCCTTATGACTCCGGGAGGACCAAGAGACAGCAGGTCAAGGCAGGAACAGGAAAGGTGTGAAGAAGGGACAGATATTTCCATAGTTGTGGAGGGCAGATAATTGCCTGCATTCAAATGTTTTCATTTAATTCAAATGTAATTTATTTATTTATAATCTAAAATTGTGAACCCATTACTGAAGCAAACCCTTACATTGTGGCATTTAACCACCCTGAGCTTATAACTCCACTGAGATATTTCTCATTTGTTGATAGCATCAGTCTTGTGCTACTGTTGAGTTCCAGCTGACTCTGCTGCACATCACAACCAGACTACTGTGTGATAGAAAGGTGTCCAGCACTACAGTTCTGATGTCAGTAATAAATGAGGGGCCGGTCTGTGAATGACACTGCTGTGGGGGAATGTGTCACTTCACCTGCAAGGTGAGTCCCATATATGATGACTATATTCTTGAAATAGTCTAACCTATAATAACAGAGAAATACTGCAGAGAGGAATGACAGATTAGCTGCTCTGGTATGCTCTGGAGGCTGGGGAGGGCCACGGCTCCCTGGGGAGGAGCAGGTCTGCTGGAGACTGATCTACTGTTCCATCTGGGAGGACGTAAGGAAAGCGAATTGCCCCTCTGGAGTGCTGGTTGTCCAACTGCACAGCAATGTGTTGTGCACATGACCTCCTCTGTTGCTATTGTAAAGTCTGAGAAAGTGGGCTCTAAGGTATGAAACAGCTTTGTCAGAGATGGGATTAGTACCCTGGGGGGTATTTTATCATGTTTTATCTACCATAGGGGCATCCAAGAGTGCATGAGTGCAAGACTTTGCAATGTTGTTTCGAACATTAGGGCACCAGGGAGGGTGATTACCCTCCGTAAACCCCCCAGAATCTACCAGTGGAACCTGACTTTGAATGCCTCAGCCGGACATTATCTATAAGGCCTCATGATAAGACAGACAGCAAGTACAGTAATTTGGGCTCATTTAGACTTAATTACCTTAATTTTTGACTTGCAAATAGAGTTCACATTCATAACCAAGCAATAAATACAAGCAAGGAATATGGATTTTCCTGAAAGTTGCAATGTATCAAACTCGGCAACAACACAGAGGAGTCTGAAAAATATGCAAACGCAGATGGCTCACATTAAACAAAGTCTTAAAATCTATTTTAATGCCAATTAGCTCATGCATGCTATTTTTTTGCCTCTTCATTTTACTTTGCCAATAATGCCATTTATTATGACTGTAGCTCAATGCAACACAATTTATTAGGAGTGCAGATTACATTCATCATCAGAAGTACATCATCAGATTAGATGAACACTAGCTAGGTCTAACCATAGGACTGTTTTACTTTGCAGATACAGAAAGGCAGTTATGGACATCAACAACAATCCCGTGTTAAGACTGATTACATAATTTCTGATGCAACCCAACATACAAAAAAGTCAATATTGGACTATTTTTGCACAAACAATTCTTACTGTCTACAATGCCTGTATCTATGGCAACTATGGTATGGCTATGGTTAGAGAAATAATGTATTATTTCCTGAGTGCCCATTGGTTAGTTTGAAACAAAATGTAGACGGACACACAAACCCACCAATTAAGCACACTGAAAGGCAGACGGCACTCTCTTCTCTTCCTCTCTTCAAGCTCTGTAAATAACTTGTGTCGTGTACAGATTCAGACAGTATGAACCATATTTCTGTGCTGTATTATTGCAGAGATATTAATAAAAACATAAAAAAATGCACTGGTGTGTTTGGTGCTGCCAGAGGGTTTACTTGAGGTCTGTGAAGAACGAACACCGGAAGTGCAAAGTAACAAAGTACATTACTTAATGACCAATGTTGGGTAACATGCTATTAAGTAATGTGTTACCGTAATTACACTACTTTTGGTGGTAACTACAACTGTATCTAATTACTTTTAAAAATTAAACAAAAACAAAGTTATTTTTTTTGTTATTTTGGTGAGTTGTAGTCTATGACTCGCTCACTTATGCCAGAAAAACTCCCCTCTGGCAGAAAGCCATGCTGTTGCTAGTGTCGGGCTCTACGATGTAGGGTGTTAGAGTGGTCTAACTGTAATAGTTTAATCAATTCATGGTTAACAAAAATTATAATTATCAAAAGATAATAGAAAATGACTTTAATTAATATTAAAGTTCCTCGGGCACCACCCTTAAATAAGGGAACGATAACCAATAATCGATTGATCAGTCTCATAAAAATTACACTAAACTATTAATTCAGACATCAGATTATTAAATAAATTAATAATTACCACCAAAATCATTAATAATAGCTAGAGTGGGAGCTTTGGAGTTCTACATAGAAGAGGTTGGTATCACTCACTCTTGTACGAAATTAAATAGGCCAGCATATGTGAACACAAACATTTAATAACCAGATATAATAAAAGCAAACAGAGGAAAAATACACAATATACAATCTAACTTAAAAGAACTAAATGAGTGTGTGTGTGTGTGTGTGTGTGTGTGTGTGTGTGTGTGTGTTTATGGGGTCATAAAAGGTTTATGGCCTTTTGTCATTTGACCAGATGTGACAGGCATGAGTATCAGGAGGTTTGAATCTCTCCTCCATGTGTACCTAGACCAATATGTGTGTGTGTGATTTTAGATTAACGGTGCCGTTAAAAGGGAGTAAGTGTATGCAAAGATGATGTCTGTGTGAAGCATTAAACTAACATCACCTTAGCACTGTCTCCAAGACTACAGTTACT
>JAGRRF010012892.1:1460032-1472066 GCA_019097615.1 Morone chrysops | reverse complement strand
TTACGTCATACCAAGGGCTGAGGGTAAGTGAACGAGGGCATGTTGAACGACTAATGAAACGCTGCCTGTGGCTTAAGTAGCCTTGATGACAGGTTTGGTGTCCAAAGGAAACTGACCAATGACAGTCCGGTGTTTTGGCGTTTATGGCCTTTAAACTACACCTTGGTTGCATTCTTGACCCCCTCCACAGAGGGGTCTGCTATCTGGTGGGCATGTTCCTTTGTTTCCAACCACTACTAGAAAGGTTTTATGACTTACATACAGGCCTCAGGACAATTCTTTGTTTCTGAGCACATGGTCAGATTCCAACATGTTCCTTTGTGTTTCAGTTAAACACTTCAAATGAACAAGTTCATATTTAATGGTATTCTTGGATCCCAACACAAGTACTAGTATCAAAAAAGTAGAATATGAATGTGAATAAACATACTCAAATACCCAACATAGTCTTACCCAATATTTTATTTTAAACATTTCAGTAAAAAGTTCACTCATTCTTGTGATCAAAAATACTGCTTTGAAAAACTCCATATTTTAACTCCAATGAATATAGCAACTTCTGATCAACCCATATCAACTTCCAGCTAGCCCCTCCCACTTACAGTTTAGGCACCACCCCCATCTGCTTTTCAAATACAGATTGAATAATGTGTTGGTTGAACAGATACAGATAATGGTGTAGCTACTTACTCATCCCTCTCATTGTGACATCTTAAATTAGCTAATGTTTGCAGGACACTAGCTAATTAGCTACATGAATCATAGGTAGTTCTGAAAGTATTGAGGACAACATTTTTTAATCAAACCATCGACTGTTTTTTAGACATCCAC
The DNA here is from genome assembly GCA_019097615.1 of Morone chrysops. Lineage (NCBI taxonomy): Eukaryota > Metazoa > Chordata > Actinopteri > Moronidae > Morone > Morone chrysops. The sequence goes on along the minus strand of JAGRRF010012892.1, from coordinate 1,471,235 downwards.
TGCGGGGGATCATCTGTTAAACAGTTAAAGCTGCCTCTGACCCTCTGGCTGTACTCCGATAATGTGCTGTCACACTATGTATTGCTCTAGTAAAAAGTGCCCCCAGAGAAAAATAAAAAAATAAAAACATATCCAGAGAGAAAAATTAGGCCCGACCACATGACAGGGAAATTGTATCTGAATCAAAAGCAAGCGTGCTCCACTGACATTTCAGCAACAATGATCTTGCAAACTGAGAAAACTTACTGTCAAAAGCCTTTCCATCAATTTTGCTGGTGCAGAAAATGGGATGGAGGCTGTTTTAAAAAGATGTGACGGTTTATTACAGCGCAGATGACATGTCCCTTGCAGTCTGGCTGTGAGACACCTCAATGAGTTGGGAATCTGCAACGGCATGACTAATCACATTTAATTAGAATGCGTCACAACCACAAGTATGTAATTTGACTGTTTCAAATGGGAGTGTTTAGGGGGGAGCGGAGGAGCTGCTGCATTTAAATGACATTCAAATGAAGTGTCTACTGACATTGAGACAGCAGCCAACAGCAGAGTTCATCCCCAATTTGAGGAGTTATTTAGTGTCTATAAAAGGACTGATACTATGACAGGGATTTTTTTGTTAGTGTTTTTATGGTTTTCATATTGTTTGGATCATACCTATGAAAGCCCATTTCCGCCAATGTGACGGGGAAAAAAAAGATTCTTTAAGTCATTATAATTGTTAAAGTTGGTAGTTACCAGAGTTTTCTCCTCCCTGGTTTCCCTGTGTCTCTGTGTGTGTGTTTGGACTCCTCCCACTCTCCCAGATTACCTGCTCACCTGTCTGACTGCCCAAACCTGCCAGTAATCAACTTGCAACTGCAGTATATAAACCCTGGTTCTCCATCCACTCTCCAACAGATTGTTCTGTTATGTTAAACAGAGGAACCCACAAGCAGAATACAAACTTGGTTACGATTTCCAAAGACAGGCTATTGAGAACCAGGGAATGAAATGTGAAGCGCCTGCTGGCAGTGGTGAGAGGATTATGGTTAAGATCCAGGCAGAGTGGAACTGAATATGGAGGCAGAATGGCAGATCGAAGGAAGGAAGGAAGGTAGCTGAGGTAAAGGTGATGATCCTGAGGCACAAGAAAAAGTTCTCTAACTGGCCACGAATGTTACTACCAGGCATATAGAGACAACGATCTGACAAAGAGTGAATGGAGAACCTAGGGTTTATATATTGCAGGACTGATAAGTTGATTACTGGCAGGTTTGGGCAGTCAGACAGGTGAGCAGGTAATCAGGGAGAGTGGGAGAAGTCCAAACACACCCACACCCTCACCCAGGGAAACCAGGGAGGAGAAAACTCTAGCAACTACCGACTATAATAATAAAGAGAAACTTTCTCATTATTTTGATTTAGTATCTCAATATAATGAGAAGCCTTAATTAGAAAAGGCCTGTATGTGGTTTCCTCATATGCTCCCAAGCAACAGAAGCAAGTGAAGTTGTTTGGCAGACAAAATGGATACTGTCATTAAAGCGATTTTGGAGGAATCACAGAATATCAAACTAAGTCTTCCTTCTATCTAGAAAGAAAGCTACAGAAGAATCCGCTCTGGCGGAGACAAAAAAAAAAAGAATACTGACAATTTTGAGACTTTGCAAAGTCTCGAAATGACTAAGTACCATAATCTAACTGGACTTTATGTGGACATCCATTATTTTCACAGTGTCTATAAAATAACTTGCAATAATATGAGGGTCATTGTTAGTTTTGTCTGCTTCCAGCCATCTATGCAACCACTGATACTGTCAGGAATGGTGACTAGGACTCAGACGCAGACTAGAGTGAAGTTTCAAATAAAAGGATTCATTTGAAAGGCACAAACAAAGTGGTTTAAGTGGCTGAGATTCAGATGTGATAGAGAGTGGGAATGGGTTCCGGACTCCAGTGCTCTGGGTTTTGCGGTGCTGGCAGGTGAAACTGGGTCCAGGATCAGGGTGAGATGGTCTGAGACAAGACAGGGAAAAAACAACAAGTTAGTCGGAGATATTTCAGAGTCGAGAAAGTTCAGGTTGGCTGGCGTGTTCTCATACTGAATGATTCAATGATCCGGCAGGGACTGGCAGGTCGGCCTGGCTTAAGAAGGGTGAGTTGATGGTGATGAGGAACAGGAGTGCTGAGTAGAGTGATGAGCCACAGGTGTGGAGGCAGGAGCTCCAGCGGCCACGCCCTCCAGTTGCATGCAGCAGGCCAGCATCACGGCCGATGGGCGTGACAGATACCTAGGGCATAAATCTTAAATTTTTTATACCCATCTACATGCCATACATAGCTTTCTCTCTAGGGTCCGAAGACTTGGTTTGATATTATGTGATTCCTCCAAAACCGCTAAAATCTCATGATTTGTGAATCCACGTCTAAAGTAGTCTTCAATGACAGTATCCATTTGGTCTGCCAAACTTTGTCTTATTCACTTGCTTTTGCTGCTTTGAAACATATGAGGAAACAACACACAGGCCTAGTCAAAGTCGAATATTAAGAAAGTATCTCATTATTTTGAGAAACTAAGTCAAAATATTAAGAAAGTATCTCATTATAATGAGTTAAAGAATCCTTTTTTTTCCTGTCACATTGGCGGAAATGGGCTTCATACATACTAGACCCTGCAAAGTTGTGAATTTGAGCTTCCATTAGTAAGAGGAAGAATGTGCTATTTGGTCTTTCAAAAGTTATGTAGTCTTAGTCTTACTTTAACCCCTTTCTATAGTTGTAGTTCTGGACTTTTTTTCCCCCTGATTGTACATACCTCATACCAATCAAATGTAGGATGTGTAGGATTTAGTGGCATCTAGCAGTGTAGTTGTAGTTTGCAACTTTATGTGGGCCAGCAAAGCATTTTTATCCCTTACCCCATGTCCCACATATTGAGGCGTCCCCAAATTGTACTGGCAAATCACTGCTGGACAGTTGTCCAGTGTTTTCATGATGGACAAAAAATCTTGAAATCAACATGGTTCAGCTTCAGTTTGAATAGTTGCCCTCATTCATTGATCTGATTGGTTGAAGTTTGTCTGTGATAGACAGATAGTTCAACCAGTCCCCTACAATCACTGCTACATTTGTTCAGCTAAGCTAGTCAAGTGCTAAGTGACACAGCAGCAATCCTGGAGCTAGTTTTGAGCAAAGTCCCACTATGGTCTCCCTACGTTTCAACCTGATTGTATCTTCAAAAACTCTTATCTCAGGCCACCACTTGCTGCTGTAAGACAAAAACTGCCTGAAGCAGCCAGTAACTAAAATACCGCTTAAAATGCAAAAATAGGCAAAAAGCAGGAATGTTTCTGAGCAGATACTGAGCCAACTGAGGGGACGTTTACTAACAACAACTATTAAGCATGCATGAAACTGACCGAGGCTCCAATCAGTCTAAAATTTAAGAACCCAGACATATTTCGAGGCGCAAAATAAGTGTTCATCCTGATTTCTTGTTTAGTTCTTCAGTGTTACCTAACTCCTAACCCTAACCCTAAGACTCACAGAAAGGTCATCACATTATGACCTTTCACACGCTAAAAATTTGTTTTGGGTTACCTCTGGCATTATTATTGATTATACAGTATGACAACATTACAACCCCATTATGTAACTTGTCTAACCTTAAATAAGTGTGCCTTTGTTATTCCCACTCTGCGCCCTATACACTGTCCTTGCACTATGAAACATTTGGCTCCAGGTCAGAACAAGTGTGTAACCTTTTACGGCAAGAAGTCACACAGCACTATGTGACTGGTTTTGGTGAAACTGGATCATATTTTATGGAGAAAATGTTTTCTGGTCTCTGATGTCCTCCTTTCTGTGATTTACAGAGATTCAGAAGCTTCTATGGACATAGCTAATGGCAGAAGAAAAGAGACCTAAGAGGACGTAGGCGGAGGAAGCTAAGAAGAAAGAAGGATAGAGAAACTTTCGGAAAAGAGTAAATGTGGGACTGTCTTTTTGTCATTGGTGAGAGCTTGCTATGTCTTGTGTTGTGTACAAGAGTAATGTTATCAGAACAAATGTACAGCTGTCCATATATTTGTAACTGTCAAACAATCAGATCTTACAGAGTGTCGCTTTAAGAAAAAGCAATGCTTTTCAAAAAGGCCCCAATAAAGTGGGCTCTTGGGGTCATTAAAGCCTCACAGGAGGTCGCAAGGCCTTCCTAAATTCTAAGGAGTGCAAGACATTTTAAAAAGTAGGCCTATATCTCAGCATTTTGTCCATTTATATGAAGAAAACCAATGTTATTTTTAAAGTTTAGATTATTATTTAAGGTCTAAAATTTGAATACCTGAACAAAAGCTACCTTCACAGAGCCTTCAGTCTCTGATTTGGGTTCATTGTACAGTTTTTTCAGTTGTTCTGTACGGTTATTGTTTTGCACTTAATATAAATATATAAAACATGTCACTTAGTCAGTTTACTCAATGATAGAAAAAGGGTGCCTTGAGGAAATATTGCTCTAAGGTGCCCTTCCAGTGGACGGAATGTGATAAATTCATCACAACTTTCTGCATGCTGGTGCCCTTTTTATTTATTTTTTTGCCCCTGCCCCTCAAACAGCCTGAGTCCGCGATTCTTTGTCGCTTAAACTGGAATTACCGTACACTGAATGCCTCTTTAAATTTGCAATGGATTTGACAACATGAGGCAGTCCACCTAAATGCCAGAAACAGAATATGAATGTGTAGTTTGTTCCGAAAGCAAAGCATGGATGTTTCACAGAATTTAACAGACAGCTACAGAAAATACAGTTTCCCAAAGCTTTAGAGCAGTTTCTGCTTTAAGACAACAGATCTCACTAACATGTCGTATTGACAGTGTAGGTTTTTGCTCTTATCGAGGGAGCATAATAGATCTCTGCCTTGTTTATCCACATTCTTCAGCTTGTCTTGCATACTGAGCTTGCTTCAGTCTGTGATTCAGGATCCTCTCTACTTTTGTGATCCCAAGCTCCTTCCTGAGCCACCTTTTTTCTTTTACAACTCAGAGAGCACCCTCTCACCTATTCCTCTAATACCCTTCAAACAGAGGTGTCATAAATATGGAATGTTTCCCCGCTCACCAGGCAAAAGGTCTTTCTTGACATGTCTTTAAATTACCCCACAAAAACCTCCTGTGTCAGACAGAATTTTACTCTTGACCTTTTCCTGCTACAACGTGGATAAGACTATTAAAAGGCATTTATTATACCTTATAAAGAGAATCGTAGAGAGAGATGTGTGAGAATTCTCTTGAAACATTTTTCAGCATTGAGATAATCATTTTCAAATGTCTGATCTTGTACAGGCTGTACTCTCAGAGGCCTGAGTCTGATCTGAAGATGTGTTTTAGAGTATTCTTCTCAGACTTCAGGACTGTTGCAGTATAAAGTAATACATATATGTACATATATAGGTGAGAGAGCTTATCAATATTCATCTGCTCTATATTCAGTGTTAATTAATGAAGTGCAAAATTGTAGACGGTGCTAATATGCCAGAAATTACAATATCTATTTTTGCACATTATGTCCATAAACCAATATAATGAGAGAACTATACCATCTACTGACTAAAAAACGTGACCCCTCTGCATATAATTTCCTGTTGGGTGATTCTAGTCCAGGCAATGCCAAGTACATAGTGTTTTTAATACTTTTTGTGGACAACAATCGAGCTCTGTGGCACAGACAAAGATCAGGATGATTTGATACACACGGTGCTAACAGTAGATACATTGTGATGTACAGTGTTGGCTCAGCACATGGGATTTGGGAAGAATGAAAAATATATATGCATGTTCCACACCCACCAGATCACTTTTTTATATTCAAAATGTATTCTTTGAATTTCCTTAATTAAATCATGGAACATATAAATAGGATTAAGCAATCTTAAATTTCTTGGGCTACTGGGCAACTGTAAAATTAGTTGGACTAATCCAATTAAATTAGTCAGACCCAAACCTAAAGTTAGTTGAATCAACGTTACTGAATTAATCAAAGTTATTTTTTTGAGTATGACAGTCTGCGGAATTAGGACAACAGACAGAGAGTAGGAGTCCAAGACAAAAAAAAGAAGCAGCAGTTTGTCAACCCTCCACAAGCATGACTTTAATTGCTGAGTAGCAGTATTTGTGCCGAGCTCTTCGGAGGACGTCTCTGAGTTTTAAGATGTTAATGTGACGTGATTGATTGGTTCAACAAGCATAACTCTGCCTGGGGGTGTCTTCCTCCTCCCGCCCATCCCCTCTTTCAGCCTCGACGGGGTAATTTGGAGCGGAGAGAAGAGAGGCTGTGCTGCTCATTACTGCTACCTTGCCCGTTGGGCCCTGTGGACACAGTGGCCATAGCTCAGCAGTCCTGGCCCTACCAAAAAAACAGGAGGGGAATAAAGATGAGAGGTATTGGCTGTATATAAATGAGGCCTAATGTAGGCCCTCAGAGGCAAACAGAACAGCCTTGGAAAATGTGTCACTGCAGCTTCAGTCCACATTTATCCTTTGGTGTTTGTGGTAAGTTTTTGCTCTGAAAGTCAAGCAATAATAAAGCAAATGCAATGGAAACTGGTTATACTGTCATCTTAACAGATTGTGTAGGGAGGCAGATATCAGTGGAGAAAGTCAAAACTGGCACTACAGTAATTTACTCTAGAAGTCAACAAAACACTTGACTTTAACACAGGAGACCACTGTCTGGTTCCTGTTTACCAACCAATAGCCAATGGCTACTTTCACAGTGCAATGCTTAGAGCCCAACTCAGATTTATTGCTCAGATCAGATTTTTCTCATTTTGGCTGTTCACATTATGTTCTTTAAATCTGGCCCATATAAGATTTGATTGTGAACATGTCACGGTCCTGAAGTTACCAGCATGACAAATGTTGATCTAGATCAGTGGTTCTCAACCTTTTTCCTTCAGGGACCTCTTTTCTATCATTACATTAATGATGCCTGAAGAAGTGACATATTTTATGGATATTAACAGAACAACTGATAAACTGTACAGCTGTGGGAGGTTGGTGTACAGCAAGCAGTTTGGATGAATTTTGAGCAGATTATTTCCTGGAAATATTACATCAGAGGTGAGTTTTTGGAACTTTTTATACAATTATCTGTCTGTATTATGTATTTTTAACAAACATACATTCTATCTAAGCATTTCAATTTAGGTCTCTTCACAGAATTAGATGAAATGCTGAGTCTATATTTTTAAAGTTTTCTTAAACCCCTTCAAATCAAGAAGGCCTCATGACCCCCCATGAAGCGTTGGCGACCCCTAGTGGGTGTCCTGACCCCTACTTTGGCGACCCCCTGTTGGGAACCATTGATCTAGATCACTGGTTTTCAAACTATGTTAGGTGTACCACTGGTGGTACTTGAGCTGCCTCTAGTGGTATGCAGAAGAATCTTTTTAGAAACAATTAAAAATCCAATGTGTAACATTTACAAGGATATAATGATATATTGAAACTTTCTACTTTCAGCAGATGTGAAAACATCCTTCTAATATTAAACTCTGCACATACTAGTAGTAGTAAGAAAAACACATTTTGGACTAAAGCTTGACTTCATAAAGTACAGAACAGCTGCTTCCCATATTCTTGTCAGATGGTTTGCTTACCCATCTATGCACTGTATACTATGCAGCATACACAATCCTTAGAAGAACTTTACTCTAGTTTTTCTACTTCCTGTGCATTTACTTCCACCCCCTCCTTGTTGCTGTCCCATCAGTTTGGGCTTAGCCTCTTCAGACCCCTAAGTATCTGTATACAAGTGTGCAAACAGCTCACTAATAAGAGTGAGGAGGCAAGTGCAGGAGCCCGAGGGGCTGAAAAGCTAATACACAGAGCTGGTGGATGCTCGGAAAAATTATGCCTGGAAGCGTCTGGCTGCTCTGTAGCCACTGCCAAATGTTCCCAGGCACAGGCTGGGATAGTTAAAGTAAAATTACTGCCACAGCCGCCCGAGGGCTCCACCCCTGTGTTGTTTTGTCAAGTACAACACTTGCAATATTGGTCTATTTTATTCACCTCATAGGATCTGAGAATCCCAGAAGTGCTGTATTGTCTGTTGAGTGGTTTGGATCATCATCAGAATGTGGGCAGTGGTAAAAGAGGGGCTCATAGTGATTAACTGCAGTATTGATTTTACAGGGCTCTTCAGCCATATACTGAGATCTATCTTTGTAACAGCAGCTTGTCCTCTTTGAGTTTGCTGGAAAGCAGCAGCTCACCAACCTTTTGTTTTTTATACATTTTAAAGCTCTCATTAAATGCCTGTGTCTGTTTGTAGGCCTGCAGGGTTAATTCGCACAAAGAATCTGAATTCTAAATTAACTTAATGTTCTCGAGACCCTCTTACCAGTTCCAAGGTGGGTGGAGGTCCTGGCTGCAGATTTTGTGGTGAATTTAGTGAAACTATTTAAAACCTCTAAATTCTGCTAGCCCCATCCTTTCCAGCAAATTTTAAAAATGCAGCAAAGAGAATCATATAGGTTTCATGGGCTTGTGGCCAGAGAGTGTGTGACACAGGAGGTAATAGTAAGCCTCCAGGAAAAGCACTGTCTTTGAAGCCAATTTGATTATTGTAATTACAGCAATGGTATCCGTTACTTAATGCACAATGACCCCAAAAAGTATTTTTCCCATAAGCTTACATTGCAAAAGAGTGAATACATTTTTTTTGAGTGTCAGTGTAAATGCCCTGAAAAGGGGATAAGTAAGTGGACAATGCACGAACACAGGCAACTCTCTTCAGGCCATGAATGCATTGACTGGAAGAGGAGCGTGTGACCTGCACCTAGCTCAACAACATTATGCTCCCCCTGCTGTCTCCCTCTGGTAACTACAACTACTACACACTATTAATCCTGTTGGATTTAGTGGCATAAGGAATAAACATAAAGAATAAAATAACACAAAATACTGTACTGAATCCATTATAATAGAAACTAAATAATTTCAACCTTAACCCATGGAATATAACGGAGATGGTTATTCTGTTTCAAAACATGAAGACACTCCACATGAGGTAATTATTCAACCCGTCACATCAGCATCGCATCGAAATGACTCTTTCATTCTGAATTTGAAATATTAGTTGAGTAACATTAGGGAAAGTCTAGAAGAGATGTAAAGTTAGCGTAGGTCTAAACTAAAGCTTAGCGGCTCGGCCAAGAGAAGTCTCGAGTTCACACGCTATATGGGCCACACGATGCAGACTTAATTATACAGTCTATGCCTTAAACCTAATACAATATTTTGGTCTAAGTGAACTTCCTCAGGTATACATCATATTAAAAGCATAAAATATATAAGCAGTAGTGACACAGTGTGCAGGGGCTTTTCAGTTTTCATCTGGTTGTGCTGCCTTTCATACATTGTAGATTAATTTTGGCTTACAGTAATACTGCAGTATGCAGTTTTAGTATTCATGCCTTTTTTTAAAAAGCTTGGGAGTGGATCAAATGCACACTTCACCTCTGACTTGTCTCGAGCCTTTCTGAAGAGACATCTGGAGTGTAAGTCAGACCTTAACTTCTGCTGGTTGGACATTGAAAGAAACGAGTGAGTGACTGTGATTTGGAGAGCTTAATTAGATTTTTACCTGATGCCACTTGTCCTGATTGTCTTGGAAATTAGACAGTTTTGACACCTCTTGAACCTAATGCTACACAACCACCATCCCAACACATTTTAACTGATAACAGAGGATCTTTTTATCTATTTGAAATCATTTCTGTGAATAGCCTCTGCGCTTTGTGAGCCATCAGGCTTGTGTGATACTAATTTGAATGGCACAGAGTCAGCACTGTTCCTCTTATTACAGAGACATAATTTTCTCCTCCATCATTTTAAATATAATAGGATGGATATTGATTTCAAATCTCCTTGAGAACCTTTTCAGGAAGATACAGTAATCTTGACTCTACATTTGTTTGACATATTGTCTGCAAACCCTATGATGTTTTACATACTTTACATATTTACATATTTTTGACCTTAATACAAAGTTTTTGTCTAACGTCTAATAATGTATTAAATCAGTTGTACAAGTACCTTGATTAGTATAAATGTATCTTTAAAATATTTATTTACAGTAACATTTAGTGTTTTCACTAAAATTTGTTTATCTTCAGGCCTATCAAATCTGTTGAATGCAGGTTCTTCCCAGTATTTGGGCGACTATTTTGTTCTTTGCCTCTGCTAGCACATTTTACTGATCCAACTGTCAGTGGAATAATGTGAAGCCTTTGGCAGAAACATGCATTTCATTACATATGCTTGTGTATATTCATGTGCAACAATGGTCACTTGCCAAATGAAAAAAATCCTTAAATCCTTAAATCAATGAAGGTTCATCCTAATATCTGGAAGAATCATTACCATCCTATACAGTTCTAATGGACTGTTTACTCCTCCCGGACCTCTCCTTGTTGCAAGTTTTCAGCAGTAATTGTCAGAATAATATGCTGGCATTGATAAAGGAACTGATAAGGAATTGAGAGGCATACAATTTTGGTTCTTGATTCCCATCCCTACATAAATGTAGCAGTTTATTCATTCAAAAACCTCCCCCTGCAAGATGTTATGGTGTTAAAACTTTATGTTACGTTACTTCTGTCTTTGCTTGTGTCACTAGAAATATTTGAACTACTGATGCTGTTCGGTCATTTGCTGAAGTCTTTTAAGAGGTTCATAGAAGACCATAATGGACTTAGTAGTTGATAATGATTACTGTAAAATAGCATCTCATGGCAGACTTTGTAAATGAAACCTGGACCATAATTTGGTCTTCTCTGAATAAAATTATGTTTCAATGCAGAAAGACCTTCCCTTATAAAGTGGGTCAGGGCTGTGCTTGGTAACTCATTGCTACATCTCCGCCGACTCCTTCTTGTTGCAAGTTTAAAGCAGCAGCATAGACACATGACATCATTAGTTTGAAACGAGCAACTGTCAGAATAACATGCTGGCATTGATAGAGGAATTCATAAGCTCAGTAGCATACGATTCCGATGGATTGGACAATTTCGAATAGGTTCTCAATTCCCATCCCTACATAAAGGTAGCACTTCATTAATTCAAAAAATTCTCAAATTATTTTTACTATATATATAAAATGTTCATCCTAACCTGCCCCCTGCGAGAGAGAGAGAGAGAGAGAGAGAGAGAGAGAGAGAGA
>JAGRRF010012892.1:1272616-1285668 GCA_019097615.1 Morone chrysops | reverse complement strand
TAAAAAAACAGTGGTGAATAGGAAGGGAAATAGCAAGGTCCCATTGGACTAATAAATTATGTGGTATCAGATCAGTGCACTGACACGAGTACTCACCAATTCCCAATACCACATTTAAAAGAGTATCATAGATATGTACATTATTAGTACTGTATTGGAACAACTCCATAAGTACAAAACTCAACATAATATACAACATAGGTCTAGTCAATTGTACATATTGTAATGTGGATATTTTATATTTTGCTCCTCTCCCTAGAAGTGAGATCAAATATGCATCACTCTAAGAATTTGTGGCCATTTAGGACGGATTTCCTTGTTACATACAGACAAAGATGCATGTAGGTGGATGTTATATGAGAAAAGCTTGACACAGAACACAGCGTGAAAGAAAATTAGACAAAAAGCTGTTATTTTCATAAAAGAATCCTATTACATCCAGGGGAAATTAGTGAGCTCTTTGATGGATGGTGTGCTCCGGTGTGATGGTGAATTATTGTGCAGCCGAATATAATAATGTCGTTGGTCTCAGTGGGGCACATGTGCCATGGTATCAATCATGGAGCCATATGAACACAATCAGAATTCTGTCACGCAGATGCTGTGGTTAACCATGAGGATTAATGATATCTTCCTGGTCATATTCAAAAGGTTACAAGCTTTGGTCGTAAATCGCCATCCATGATTACGACATGTGTAAAATCAAATGTGTGAAAGGCTCGTTCAATGGCTACAATGATGAGATGTTGCCAAATAAATTTTGATGGTTATGGAACATTCAGCAGGGTTAAGTTATCAGGTTTGATCCTATTAATGACGAGATGTAAGTGATTCCACAAATACAACAACAAGGAGAAGAAATACAAATAAGACCCCATAGATTGATTCATTTCACACTGCACATTACAGCAGCACACAAGGGCCACTTCTATCAAATAGCCATCAATTATGAATGGCACCATATGGGTCGCCTTTCCCTTCCTCTAATTATGTGAAAGTAAAGAAAAATCCAATTTGCTATTTTGCATTATTAAGGAACACAGAGCTAGGACCTACACAGTGCGTTTAAGAAATTGTTTGTTCTGCTGAGTTTTTATCACTGTTTTTTCTGTTTTTTTCATTCTGGACATATGAAATAGATATTTATCTGTGTTTTTTGTGAATAATATATGAACGTCAGATCAAAGATGTCACAATATCGACCATCCATTGTAAAGTGTGACTGATAGCTTGCTAGGATAGAGCCTTTCACATTTTTAGTGAGTTTCCACCGAAGGTTCACCAAAACGTTTGCAGGCTGAGCTGTATTTAAATGGTTTCAATCTGTAAATGTACCTCTAGATGCTCTGATCGATCGCATTTACGATTCAGAAGTCATACAAAAGTTTATTAATATGGGAAGATCTATCAGCCATAACATTTTGAGCACTGATAGGTGAAGTGAATAACACAGTGGGTGGTATATATAATAAATTTTGTCCTCAAGGTAGATGTGTCGGAAGCAGGGAAAAATGGGCAGCGAAGGATTTGAGCGAGTTTGATAAGGGCCAAATTGTAATGGCTAGATGACTGAGTCAGAGCATCTTCTTGTGTGGTGGAAAAATCACATTAGTTTTTTCTTTTTTTACGCAGATTCAAAATTCCAGTTTGCAAGTCAATTCCATATTCAATGTAGTAATTATGCATTTAAGACCTAAAAGTGAGAAACTGCTTTACTTTACTGATGCCTAAAGCTACTGCTGATAACATGCAAATTCCTGCATCTTTACTGTAAATCAGTTAGTGTCAATAATGCTATTCAGGGTTAGTTATTTTATATCCTCCTCTACTGAATATTTCTCAGTGTTTACAAGTCTGAACCCTATCTTACAGTAGCATGGGGTAAAAATATCATCCCAACCTACTTTCCATGAGGGATTGTGTAAATAATTCACATGATGTTGAATTTGTTTGCTTTGTGAAGACTATGTGGCTGCTGTAAACTACCTGTATAAACTTGACAACAATTAGCTCATGTGACAGCAAACTCTCAAAAGCCCCCACCCACCAAAACCCCGGTCTCCAGTCAACAGATGCACTCCGAACAGTTTTATCATCTTCGATTACCACAAAATTTACCTCACCTCTTAAAAATATGAGCATAATAACAACAAATTGCTGAGAGACCACAAGGCAATATACGAAGACGTAGTCAAAACACTTGCTCCCAATTGCAAAATAATGAGCAGGAAGTACTGTGCTGCTGTGGGTAACAGAACAATTCAGTGCAGCTCTCTGTGCATGCCTCTTGGAAGTTCCTGCCAAACATATCTCCAAGACCACAGCTATTACCTCTGTTCAGTGGCATGCAATTTATATGGGGCTCCCTGGGGAAATTAACTTTGTGGTGACAACTCACAAGATCAACAATTCTAAGAGGAATTCAGGCCATTCCTCTGCAGAAAGGAATAGTATAATTACAGGCCGTGAACTTGAGCGAAGCTCCTCTCCAGCAGGGGATTTTTTCTCTCTCTGGACTATTTTATATCATTTTGTTTATAGGAGTGCTTTTTTCTAAATAAGAAACGATTTTGAACATTTTGATTTACATGCCAGAACAGAGAATTTGACCTTAGAACTATTAATATTTTCAAAGTTTCCTAACTCAAAATGTTTCCAAGCGTTTTGAAGAGTTGTAAAATATCCATTGTCTACTTCCTCGTTCACATTCCCTGTCCTGATGCTGCTGAGCTGGGGTTTTGGCATCACTGGGGAGAACACTGCACACACCATTATGAGACTGAGGCAACGATTATGCCCAGTCGATGCCGAGAGCCAAATGCATACCAATGGCCTGTGGAAATGTACTGATATGCAGAGAGGGGTCAGCCAGACGATGCGCAGTGAGCAATCTCGTCTACCAATGTCTTGGCTGCATAATGAAAAGAAGCTCAAGCACAAAAAGCTTCTAATCCACGGAGCTGTTACACTGACAGGAAATCAAAATAAAAAGACCAATCTTCACCTGTAACTTGCAACATTTCAAATAAATGATGGATAAACTTCATAAGTGATTGGTTTAGATATTGTGTCTATCTCATCTCATGCATATTTATAATCACATTACTCCACTACCTGATATAAATCAATCATGACAAAAGCTAATCCCAGGGTGGAATTCACCTGCTACTATAGCCCAAAGGCAAAATTTAACTTTGGGCTCCTTTTAATACCCCCCACCCAGCCTTCGCCCCCCCACATGCATCAATGAGCCTTGGACCATGACCCTGTTTCTGGTTCACCTTTTTCCTTCCTTGGAGCACTTTTGATCGGTACTGACCACTGTAGACCAGGAACACCCTTGTCAAATTCGCTCAAATCCTCACACTGTCCATTTCTCCTGCTTCTGAAACATCAACTTTGAGGACAAAATATTCACTTGCATACTCGATAGCCAATAGTCATACTGCTTTAAATAAAAAATCTGATAGTGTTTCCCATCTTTGCTGAGCAAGAGTTTTGTGCCAAATGAATTAAAGGCCTGTCCCATATAGAGGCCTGTTAGAGTTCAGGTTGAGTTCAGTGATTGAAGCAAATAAAAGCCCAACTATTAATTGAAGTTTTACATTATTTTCTGCTGCCTGTGGGAGGTCCATTGTTAGTGGGTTAAGAACCAACCTAGTGTGATGTCTGTGATGTCTCAGCATTGCCTAAAGAAGATTCTATGACCAGTGTGTGAGTGTCACAGAAATAAACTTACACGTAAATAAAAACACCACAAAATCGTATTGTAGCCTAGAAATCTAAAAGTTATTTATTAATGTTAAATTTCTCAGTAGGTCATTTACATTGGAATTGTCTGAATGTCACAGTTTCACTTTCTCCTTATCACTGAACTACCCCCAGTAACAATGGTCCCATAATAACAGAGTTCAGGTCAAGCAAAAAGTCTAATGGTCTTCAGTTCTTTGTACACAGCGGTAGACAAAGCCAACTTTCGACTTCACCACCCATGAACACCAGAAGACAGTAAGTTTGTGAAAGGGAAACAGATCAATGCTTGATCGCTTTACCCTCAACTCCACCCACCCGCTCACTGAGTAATCCCCCGCTCTTTAACACCCTCAAACCTTGACACAGGTAACAAGTATCTCTCTGCATTCTCTGTCATGACCTGTGACGAGTGCCATTCCGAACGCTGTGTTCTTGAGATGGACGCGCATTTAGAGGCACCCTACTGCTTTGATATCTTACTTTGTTAAAGTGTAGTGACAGTAAATAGATTTGGTCGATCCATATTTCATTTCCTGTGCGCTCTCCAGGGAGCCTTTGCCTGTCCTTGTCAAGCAGCCAGCATCCTCAGTCCCAGAGAAAGCGCTGCCAGCCTCCAGAGGTCTCACAAACACATCCTCCCTCCACTTGGCAGCATCATTGCCAATGGCCAAAAAGGAATCCACCATAGCTTGATTGAAAACATCAATCATTTTTGTTGCCTTGTGTTGCCTTGAGTTGGGTGCTCAGGAGAAACAGTGTTATTAATATAATCAAAATTCTCAAATCATGTTAATGGTTGCTGGATGGAAGCTTGACTTTTAATACTAAAGGCTGACTAAAGGCTAACTTCAGAAGTTTTTCAAGTTTGGAGGCATTGTCTCAAGATTACAATTAAATTGTAATACATACAGTTAAAGCATGGATTACTGCATTGATAGAAACTTTGGCTATAACATTTTCTATCAATTTTGACAACACCGTACCCATCAAAGTAATCTCTGATATTTGAGAACTTGGCAACAAAGTCCAGTGGGGCAAGAAACAGACAGATTATCTAAACTATTTTTATTTAAATGCAAAGCGAAGTACAGTAGATCAAAATTGAAGCAGGAACCTGTACACTGGGATGTGAGACAGATTAAATAATAATACAGTCTGCCTTAATTTTCTTTGTTAAAAACCTGCCTCATCTGCTTGTGATTCTTTTCCCATCTGACTTCTTCTTAGCCAAGTTCCAGTTCAGTTGGTAAAAATCTTGTTGTTGCAAAATATACATTATATTCTTTAATGGTAACATCATATGTCTTAAATTAGAAACATTAAAGCTGTTAATCAGTTTGCCCCTGCTTGGTTAAGTCTCCAGTCAGTGCTCTTGACCATTATACTGACTCAGATTTAGAGTTGGTTAGCCTTGTGGCTGGCCACTGCTCCTAGTACTTGGGATGGGTCAAATGCAGAGAATGAATTTTCACACAGGGATCAATAAAGTATAACTTTTTTGGCCACTTGGGGACAGAAGCCCAGCTGACATTTTATGGCCTTGTTAAATTGAAATTGCTAATTTATGAAATTATTGCCAGTTTACATATTCCACAGACAGTGAGCACTAGCACTTATTTCTGTGACCAAATGTAAGATAGGTTTGGTTTGGTCTCCACCAACTCCTGAGGGAAATATATGTGGATCCTTAGCGCATAAATGCTCAACTAGGTTTACCAGCTAGTTGTTAACTTAATCTGTCTGCTGTTTGGTGCCGAGCAGGTAGTTAACAGGAGGCTTATTAGAGGTTTGAAAACAGCTGCCAGCTGCTGAATTAACATACTATATTTTAATTAAAGGTGCTGTAAGTGAAACTGCCATTTTGGCTAATATCCTGTACATTCTTGCAGTTAGCAAACCCCTCGCTTAACCACACTGAAATTCAGTCAGGAACACATTTTCTGCCCCACTAGTGGTAAAATTCAAATACCAAAGTTGTGTGTCCACTTTTCATCCCTCCAACAATTTCTGTTTGGTGATGAGCATTTGGCTCACAGGTACTTCCACTGCCAGTGTGTTCTTGTAATATGGTTTGTCTATTTGAATATATACCAAAGAGACAAGTTATTAAGAAAATATGGTTCATAAGGCTTAAAAAAAGTATTATATATTTTCACTGTCAAGCAGAAACGTCACAGAAGAAAACCTGTGTTTTTACCATTTTATTTTCGGTTTTAATACATTCCCTTGGATGAACATTTTTTTAAAACTCACAGAGGTAAAGGAGGACCAATAGCATTGATTTATGAAAAAAATCATAGTTTTTGTACTTTTATTAAGCCTTTTGAACCATATTTTCATAGTCTCCATTTTGAGCTGATGTAATTTGATTCTAGATACTACATACTTGGTTGAAAACATGGTTAAAACCCTATCCACCCTATGGACATAATATATATATTTAACATTCCCTCCTTTCGCAATGAGTCTTAATGCAAACATCGACCACCGCTCTGACGCCAAGAAGCTGTCAAACTGTCTCACAACACTGCCTCTCGTCCTGCCCGGAGATCCACTCCAGTGTACCCAGCATTCTCTGCAGGTCAGAGATCGTTTAATTTATTCAGCTCAGCTATATGCAGTCCTGCAGCTAACAGACGGCAGTGTTGTGTCACCACTTTGCAGAGAAGTGTAGAGAGCAGTTCTAGAAGGAGTCACCGGCAGCTCCGTTTATCCCTTGTGTGGCATTCGGGGTCTGTGGGACTTGTTTACCGTGAGTCATTAAATGTTTTTTCAACCTACACATTTACATTAGATATAGGGTGGGCATTGACATCCTGCATTTTCCAGCACTCTGTACCCTCTGTAGAGTGTCAAACTACAGAAACTGTATGTTATTTCACATTGTAAACATTCAATATTTTGTCACACTTTATCCCAAATTGGGTAAGGAATACAGCAAATGAATATCTCTGTATACGTGGCTGAATATCAGAATCCATTAGTATGGCAAAGAGAATCTCTGCTCAGAGGGACTTTAAATCCCTTTCAAAGGGAGAGAAGCTAGTGTAGAGGCAGCATCTTTGACTTTGCAAGACAAAAAAAGGATCACGTCTCTGTCAATTCAGAGTCTGACAGCGAGTTTGAAGAAGAGGATGAGACTGACCCTCAGCCGGCACCAAGACCGACTCATCAGGAACCAACCCCAAGACCAGCCCATCAGCAGCCGACAGGAGGAGAAACATGAGTGTCAGAAATTCTTACATGTAATGGTCTTCTTGTCCAAGGAATGGCCATCAAACCAGTGCCATGAAGATGCTTACCCATGTGCATGGCATTAAGTCTTCTTTTGAAATTATTAACCCTCACAATTCTTGTTCTGTTTATATTTTTAAATATAAGCTTTGGCAATCCCTAGAGGTCCCGACACTCAGGTTGGAAACCACTGCATTAATACATGAAACAAACCGAAATGTCATATTTCCATCTGGTTTGCATTGTTTTTCACCATTTGAGGTTTGACTAGTGCTACGTTAACTGCGTTATCTTTCTGTTTTTCTAGTTTTCCGACTGGACAATTGGCAGCACCTGCTGCTTATCTCGACAAGCATTCATTCTCATTATCTTTTGCCAAATTAGTTAAAAATCTAAATAAAATTTACAATACATTTGGATGGAAACAAGGCTAATGTCTCTGGAAAACTTCCACATGATATCCAGACTTATCCGCTTTAATAATACCAGACCAGCCCGTTAACAGAGTCAGAATGGGACAAGTGGGTGGACCGCCTTCCCATGTTTTACAGCTTTGGCTCAATGTCAGCAGCCCCTTATGCTGTTCAGGGGGGTTTGTGATGTTGCTCCATCATTTGCATGGAACTTAAAGGTCTATACAGCCCTTGAGAAGAACTAAGAGATGTGGGTTCATGGTTCCCACGCACCCTGGAAGAATTTTTTATTAGAGACTAGTTTTCCAGTCCCACCTGGAAATTGATTAAAATTACGAAATATCCTGGAAATAATCTATGCTGTCGTGGAAAATTTCCCAGAAAAATGTAGTTTAGCCCCTCACTCAGATCACCAAAATAAAACTGAATTGAATTGAATTCACCAGACACTGCAGCAAAAAAATCTGCTGTGGTCAGAACAGCCAAGAGCACCTCGAAAGCAAGCTAACGCAGATTGTCCCGTAAACGCTGACCACCTATACTATACCTATACCACTACAAATTCATAATGTTATCAAAAATAAGGCAGGGCGATACTTGATTATTCAGGGAAGGATTCTCAGGGAACAATTAATTCTGATAAATGTATATGCTCCAAACGCAGACAAACCTAAATTTTTCCAAAACCTATTTCTTACTATTGCTTCTTTATCTGGTGCTTGTATTATGGCAGGTGATTTTAATTGCACCTTTCATCCACGGAAGGACAAAAGTTCGGGAGTGGACCAGTCACATCCGAGAAGCAAGGGTGTAATTCATCATTTCATGAAAGAAATTAGTCTAATTGATGTTTGGAGGGAAGATAATCCCAGTGGGAAACAATATTCATGTTTCTCCGGTACACACCAGTCGTATTCTCGCATAGATTTCTTTCTGGTTTCAACACTACTAAAATGTAAAATAAAGGAGATTTTCTATGACACCATACTCCTGTCAAACCATGCCCCAAACTCCTTAGTCTATAATGATCCCAATTTGTCTAATTATATTCCCAAATGGAGATTTAAAACAAAATGGTTGGCAGGTACTGGCTTTGTTACTTTCTTAGATGAACAGATTAAATACTATTAAATACGATAGAAACTTAAGGGAGTATCAGATGGGAAGCGTTTAAGGCCTTTGTTAGGGGACAAATAATTAACATTACTAGCTCTAAAGCCTAAAAAACCTACAAAAAGACAAAATCATTAGAAGCAGAAATAAAGAAATTAGAAGACGAATACTACCAGTCAGGTTCTCAAGATGCCCACCAAAGATTACTCCTGTTGAGTACGCAATATAATGAAATATCTACAACAAGAGCTTTATCAAGCTTATTACGGCTTAAACAGACATTTTATGATCAAGGAGAAAATCCTGGCAGAGTGCTGGCATGGCGCATCAAACAACTTCAGAATGAAAGACTTGTAACTTCATTGGAAAACGATAATGATGAAAACCTAGAGAAAGATATAACTTTAGTGGAACTATCTATGGCTATTGACAGTATCAAAGGAGGGAAAACCCCTGGGCCAGATGGGATACCCATTGAGGTTTATAAAATGTTCAAGCATAGACTGATGCCAGCACTATTAGAAATGTTTAAGGAATCGTTTCTCAATGAAATCCTTCCAACATCTTTAAGGGGAGCATGTGACAACTTTAGGCCAATTAGTCTTCTAAATGGGGATTTAAAAATTTTGAGTAAAATAATAGCCAGAAGACTGGAGAAAATAATTTCGAATATTATTGACAAAGATCAAAATGGCTTTGTACAAGGTAGGCATGGCTTCCATAATGTTAGGAGAATTCTAAATATATTATTTGAGGAAAGAGGAGCAGCAGATACAGCATTACTGTCACTAGACGCTGAAAAAGCTTTCGAGTGGAATGGATCTATTTACTTTAAATCCTCACACGTTTTGGCTTTGGAGAAAACTTTAATAAATGGATAAAACTACTTTACACAGAACCATTTGCTGAAATCATGACTAACCGTAATATATCCAAAACTATTAAGATACGAAGAGGATGTAGACAAGGGGATCCCCTATCCCCCCTGCTGTTCATTATGGCTATAGAACCACTGGCAATAGCGGTAAGAACGCACCAAAATATAACAATATCATATCAAAGAATATCAATTGGACAACAAGCGGATATTTGCGGATGACGTAATAATATTTCTTAAAAAGATGGAAAAATCCATTCCTGAATTATTAGAATTTCTTGATGTATTTGGAAAAATCTCAGGATATAAATTAAACAAATCAAAATAATGTCAATAATGTTCTTAAATCAATTGGAAAGTAAAAATCAGCAAGAACAAAAATCCTTAAAAAGAATACAAAAAACCCTATTGTGAAAAATATGATGTAGTTTTGTATCAAGTTAAAAAATATCTGAGAGAAACGCCCTCTCTGTCTTCAGCCCGATATGGGGAAATTAGTCCTTCCCTCCAGGTAAAACAGACGGGGGATTTAAATCTTGGGCTACTAAGGGGCTGGGAAAAATAGGAGACCTTTACAACTCTCGAAAGGTTCTGATAACATTTGTAGAAATGGTTGATAAATTTAACATACCCCGTAATAATTTTTTTAAATACCTACAGTTGAGAAATTTCATTAGAACACACCAAAATCAGACATTATGCATCTCCAAACTGTCTATCATAGAAAAATTAATGAATGTGAATTGTTTAGGGAGGGGTTTAATATCCAAAATTTACAGATGCCTAGTAGACGGAAGTACAGAAAGGTCTGCAGAACGGTTGGAGGCATGGAGAGAGGTTCTACAGGAGGCAATCCCAATAGAAAAGTGGGAGGAGGCATGCTCTAAAGACCAATCGAGAACTGCTAACATTCGCCTGAAGTTACTACATTACAACTGGTTGATATAAACATATATCACTCCATATATCACTCCAGAAAAACCGAACTGATATAACAGTGCTATACCTGATGTTTGAATTAAATGTGAGAAAGAAAAAGGCACAAACATTCTGGCAAAAAATAAAACTATGTATTCAAAATATTTTACGGATTCAAATACCCTTAGCCCCACAGTTGTTTATATTGGGTCTATATCCAGATAATTTGAAGATTAAGAAATATCAACGAATGTTTGTAGACTTAAGTGTGTTGATGGCAAAGAGAGTAGTAGCCCTCTCATGGAAAAACACCAGAAGTCCAAGTGTAAGCAGGTGGTTGTCTAAGGGGGTAGACATGTTAGTTCCAGACATGTAACTGTATTTCTTTGTATTTCTCTGTTATGTTGTGGAAACAATAAAAAGAATGTTGGTAAAAAGAAATATGACTGACAGCAGTGTGGTGGGACCAAAGGAACGATCATCACATGTAACACTATATCCTTGTATTCCTAATAATTTAATTCAAAATCAAACCTAAACTGGCACTAACCTAGTGTGAATGTTAACATACAAACTCCTCTGTTATTCTTTAGTCTCCAGCAGCGGAGGACAGCCTCTCTGCAGCAATGCTACCATTGAAAGCCATCGTTATCCAAAACTTTGCACGAGCATTGGGCCCTGAAACAGAACTATTTTCATCAGCCGACCAGAACTGGCTGAAAGATTTGTAAAGTGTTTCAGTCTGCGTTGGTTGGTTGGCTCATATTGGTCTCTGGCTAAGGCCTCATGAAGATTTAATACAATTATTCGTCTTCATCATCTCTCAAAGTTATTAATTATTAATTTATTTGATCCAAAATGTGCCTGTTACGTTTCCATTTAAAAGTAGAAACAATAACACTGACAACCAACAAAGAAGAACTCAGGGAAGACGGGAGGCAGTGAAAGTAAAGAGTTTTATTTACTATATTTAAGTGAAAAGGTAGACAACAAATGTAGGTTTCAAAAACGTGGGGGGAAGAGGGACCTTTGGGGTTTGTGCCAAATAAAACAAACAAAGTACAATCATAAAGGGCCTGGCTCAACCTTATGTGCGAAAAGAAAAAGGAAACAAAAAGCCTGACTGTCTTACCTACAAAAAGCATCTGAAAGTAATAAAAATACAACAGTGGCAACAACCCATAACCTGGTGTGATAACAACTTCATTCTACGTGCATATATGTAGAGGGTACCCCAGTCTTACCTCAGTCCCTAGTCCCCACCACAAACCTTCCTGCCCAACAAAGAAAAGTTAGAGAGCAGAACAAGAGAGAGGCTTTTGAAAGGTCCTCCGTCTCTGATTGGCCTGAGTGGGAGCCAATCCACAGCTCTTTTCACAGGCTGGCAGCCAATCTTCCACTTCTCACCTGCAGGACTGGGTGAGAGAGAGAGAGAGAGACACACAAATCTACACACGTAACAGTGCCCTAGCAAAAGCCTACTGTAAGGAAGAACTACAACATAAGTCTAGTGTTTGTGTGTGTGTTTGTGTGTGCATGCCATTATTCAGGTGATGCAATGTGCTCTCCCAGTTCTGCATTTCTGTTATGTCAACAAAACAATCAGAATTGTAAAAGATAAAAATTGGAATTCTTACATTAATCTGTATTTTTACTTTGTACTTTTCATACAAGAAGAATATATCACAAAGTGCTTCACACATTAAAACACCTGACCACCCCCACAGACCCATATGTACCAACTAGCACACACACATCTCATCTTCATCTCATCATCTCATCAATTTGCAGTGAGGAAACACTGGAGACAGAATTAGCAAAACTAGGAATAAGAAAAGGATATATCAAATAAGAAAACTGAGTGAAATGTATAAATTAAGTAAGTAAACTAATTAATGTATAAATAGACCAGATAAAAAAGCGCTGAAACAGATAAATAATAATAATAATAATAATAATAATAATAATAATAGATAGATAGATAGATAGATAGATAGATAGATAGATAGATAGATAGATAGATAGATAGATCTAGACAAACAGACAGATAGATAGATAGATAGATAGATAGATAGACAGATAGATAGATAGATATTAGATAGATAGATAGATAGATAGATAGATAGATAGATAGATAGATAGATAGATAGATAGATTAGATAGATAGATAGATAGATAGATAGATAGATAGATAGATAGATAGATAGATAGATAGATAGGTAGATAGACAGGTAGATAGACAGGTAGATAGATGTCTGTAGCTGCACTTTTGCCTCCATACTAGACAAACAGACAGATAGATAGATAGATAGATAGATAGATAGACAGATAGATAGATAGATATTAGATAGATAGATAGATAGATAGATAGATAGATAGATAGATAGATAGATAGATAGATAGATTAGATAGATAGATAGATAGATAGATAGATAGATAGATAGATAGATAGATAGATAGATAGATAGGTAGATAGACAGGTAGATAGACAGGTAGATAGATGTCTGTAGCTGCACTTTTGCCTCCATTAGTGATGGGAATTCCGGCTCTTTTCAGAAAACCGGTTCTTTTGGCTCGGCTCACTAAAAAGAACCGGCTCTTTCCAAGTGGCTCCTCAGATTTTTTGTTGCTTAAATGAATTTATTACCAAATTATGTGTAAAATTAATATCTAATGTAAATGCATGCATTATATCAAATGTTTATTATTTATATGGATTTATTAATATACTCAACATGGAACAG